>BLSH010368829.1:334533-386678 GCA_018402905.1 Glandirana rugosa | reverse complement strand
ATGACTCAGAATCCAGAAACATCAGTGCAGCACTGGATGAAAGATGCAAGGGTCTGTCAGGAGTCCAGAAACTCATTGACTTTTTATACACATACACGAATTACAAGCAAACAGATCACAGGTGAGGATAGTTACCTTTAATAGCCATTCAAACCCCTTTGTGTCAACTTGTGTGCATGTTATCAGGCCAAAATCACCAGGGTATGTCAACTTTTGATCAGGGTCATTTGGGTAGTTTCTGTTGTCATTACGTTATAAAAAGAGTAAACACAATTGATTGATAATAAATGGCTTCAGCCAAACACTAACCTTGAGTGAAATAAATGTTTTTGTGTTATCATTCATATTCTCTGAAAAATAGCCAAGAAATCATAAATTCTGCTAGGATATGTAAACTTAGGAGCGCAACTGTACATAGCTGTAATACAAATGCTTCAGTATATATTTTTTTCATTTCAATGGTTTTTATTGAATTTTTCAATGATACATACAATGCTTATAATACTCATTCAGTTTTGTGAATCAAGGATTGTCTCCATACTATTAACAACTCAACAGTTTTAAAGTTAGTCCCATTGTATGTTGGGAGTTATTTAACGCATATACAGGCGGTCCCCTAGTTATGAACATCTGACTTATGAACGACTCCTACTTACAAACGGAGGGAGACAACAGGAAGTGAGAGGAAATCTCCCCCTAGGAAGGGAAATTCACTCCTGTAAGAGTTATTATGGGAAAAAGGGGTCTCCACTGAAGCTTTATCACCAAGATTTGTTTCCACAACAACCAGAAATTTTTAAAATCCAGTTATCATTGGGACAGGAAGTGATATGAAATCTTCTGAACAGAAACATAGACAACAAAACAAACATTACAGGGGTGTTAACCCTTCCCTATGCTATCCAAAAAGCTTAAAAATATTTGTTTTGGCTGAAGCTACACTTAAAAAATGTACCTGTTCCGACTTACAAACAAATTCAACTTATGAACAAACCTACAGTCCCTATCTTGTTTGTAACCCGGGGACCGCCTGAACATACTTGACAGATATACAAGGTTAAGGTACCGGTTCAGTCAGTTAAGTTTACTTCATTTCGGTAAACCCCTCAGTTCCCGCTTCAACTGATTTCAACACCTCCTGGGCCCATTGATTATGATTAGAGTAGCATTTTCTAGCTTAAACGTAGATGTGGTCACCCCGGATCTCTCTGGTGGCCAGGCTGACCAAGGAGGTCCCCCCCTCCATTGGTTTTGGTTGGGCTACCTAAGTATTACATGTACTTATTGGTCCATTTATTCCATAAGATTTCAAATGAACTAATAGTGCCAGATCGTCCGGCTGAGTGTTTTTCACATATATAACTAGATTTTGTTCTATGGACTACCTCTTGGATGTCTGGGGCAGATTCCTGTTTCCATTTACTGGTTATCGCTAACCTTGCAGCGACTAGGATGTGAAATGCAATTGTCCTGTCTGTTTTTGGGATCTGGTCTAAATGAAGGCCGAAAAGCGCTAACAGGGGGCATGGATTAAGCTTGGTCTTGGTAACATACGAGATACATTCGAATACTTTTTTCCAAAGTTCTTTCAATTTGGTGCATGACCATAAGACATGGTAATGGCTCCCTATTTCTCCACACTGGCGCCAACAGACAGGAGAGTGGTTCGGGAATATACGATTAAGTTTATCTGGCGTTAGGTATCCTCTGTAAATAATTTTTACCGCATTTTCACAGTGGGTAGTGCATTTTGACAGGCTGAATGGCCTTATCAAGGCTTGGTTCCATTGTTCAAGAGGGAATTCTTTCCCAAGTTCATTTTCCCAATTAATGATTTGGTGGGGTTTAGTAGTGTTGTAAGATCGGTTCAGGTATTTATAAAACCATGAGGTGCCTTTTTGCTTGATCTGAGAGTTCGTGTAAAGATTCCAAATTTTTTCAATAGCCTTCAGTATATATTTTTTTTGCATTAAACATTTTAGATTAAATGAACAACCAAGAGACTATCTAGCACACTCAGCTGACCAAGTGCAGCCAATTTGATTAGTTACACCACGTTATGGCACTATGACAGGACTCAAGTATTTAGGTTAATTGCTAACTCTGTTCTAGGTACACCCAGGCAGCTCCATCTTCACTTCCTTATGTTACAAGCAGATGTTATCGTGCTTCCTTATAACCCCATCTCATTACCAAATTTCACACTTGCATATGAAGAAGGTCAAGTGACCTAACTGCTATAGAATCTTTGTTCGAATACAGAATACACAAATCTTGACAGCAGTGACACAAATAATAGGGAGTAGCACTTGTAAGAAAGAGCAGCCTAAATACAAGTCACACAGAACTGTCATCACTATTAATTTGTTACATGAACAAACAGCAAGTTTAGAAACTTCATTATATTTCCACTTTTTTTCACTTTTTTATGCTGCAGAAATTGTCTCTTGGCTCCACTATCTGCATAGCATCATATTCTATATGTTCATAGATATCTGATGACAGTGTCTTGATTAGCAGACGATATAACATCTATCTGATACACTGTTAAGGCAGGCTGTATTGGAGGGAAGGGAAATTAAAGTTCATCTTTTTGGAGCATGTTACACTCATATTTTGAGTGTAATGCGTAACATGCTCCAGCACCTCCAGTCACATGCCCCCTCACCACCCCAACCCCATGAAAGACACTACAGCATATGGCTTGTACTGCTCAATGAACTACGAGAGCTCTGATGAGCGCAAATAAATGGGCTGTCATGCCCTAGCAAACGTGGCCTGCATATATGCATAGGTGTGAAATGAGCCTTAAGGGACCTCTCACACCTGTGCACTTTTACCATGCTAGAAGTCACCTTTCCAGCATGACAAAAGCGCATCAAAAGTATTTCCCTTGAAATCCTGTGTACTTTTTTACAGTATCTCACAAAAATGAGTACACCCCTTACATTTTTGTAAATATTTTATTATATCTTTTCATGTGACAACACTGAAGAAATTACAGTTTGCTACAATGTAAAGTAGTGAGTGTACAGCTTGCAGTCCCCTCAAAATAACTCAGCATACAGCCATTCATGTCTAGACCGCTGGCAACAAAAGTGAGTACACCCCTAAGTGAAAATGTCCAAATTGAGCCCAAAGTGTCAATATTTTGTGTGGCCACCATTATTTTTTGAGAATGCCCCACAGATGCTTAATAGGGTTTAGGTCTGGAGTCATGCTTGGCCAGTCCATCAACTTTACCCTCAGCTTTTTTAGCAAGGCAGTGGCTGTCTTGGAGGGGTGTTTGGGGTCATTATCATGTTGGGCAGGCCCAGTCTCCAAAGCGAGGGGATCATGCTGTGCTTCAGTATGTCACAGTACTTGTTGGCATTCATGGTTCCCTCAGTGAACTGTAGCTCCTCAGTGCTGGCAGCACTCATGCAGCCCCAGACCATGACACTCCCACCACCATGCTTGACTGTAGGCAAGACACTTGTCTTTGTACTCCTCACCTGGTTGCTGCCACACACGCTTCACACCATCTGAACCAAATTTGTTTGTTTATCTCTAGTTTAATCCACGTCCTTAGTCTGCTTGTCTTCAGCAAACTGTTTGCGGGCTTTCTTGTGCATCATCTTTAGAAGTGAATTCCTTCTGGGCTGAGAGTCATGCAGACCAATTTGATGCAGTGTGCGGCGTATGGTCTGAGCATGGACAGTCTGACCCCCCCACCACTTCAACCTCTGCAGCAATTCTGGCATCGCTCATACGTCTATTTCCCAAAGACAACCTCTGGATATGACGCTGAGCACGTGCACTCAACTTCTTTGGTCGACCATGGCGAGGCCTATTCTGAGTGGAACCTGTACTGTTAAACTGCTGTATGGTCTTGGCCACTGTGCTGCAACTCTGTTTCAGGGTCTTGGCAATCTTCTTTTTTTTCCAGTAAAATTTTTATTACACAGCAGAAGAGTATAACAAATAGCATATATCGAAGATACAAGCATGTTTCCATATATCTATAAAATCTAAACTACACAAATCACAATCCATTTGATTGACGTTACATGAATTAAAGTCATATAGTGAATTAACTGACTATGACAGGACCAAACGATTACTCAGTTAGCATCACAATTGAAACAAGAAATTGTTTTTATAAGAATAATAGAAAAGATAGATAGTAATATTGATAAAAGAAGAAAAAAAAAAAGAAAGGAAATAAAAAAAAAAGATAAAAATAGTAGTCTTGGGAAAGGGGGATAAGAATTTAGAGGCAATAGACCAAAGCCCAGGGATTGTTAAATAAGGAGAAACAAATGTATGTAAAAGAGGAAGCAATTAAAATCATAGGATCAAATAAACATCTGTTAAAGGAGTGTTATTTTTACAGACATCTAAACATGTCTAAAGAGATTATCTCTCACAAGTTAACGAGTCAACTAAGGGTGTTTAGAAGCTCTTCAGTAATTTTGCATCCTTTCAAAAGAATCAGAGAATCTGAAGATAAACCAGGGTCTCCATATTTTGTGAAATTTTTCTATGCGTTACGAGGCAATGGCAGCTATTTCCTCTAATTTATTTATCTCGTCCACCGCTTGTAACCATTCAGCAACTGTGGGGACATATGTGGTCTTCCAGTGTCTTGCTGCATTCAGCATATGTCGTACCATTGATTTTTTATAACTGCTTAGTGTGTAGTTTGATATATGCAGTAGGCAACATTCTGGGGTAAGTTTTATTTTGGTTTCGGTGATGGAAAGAATCTGTTTGGAAACATTGTTCCAGAATTTTCACAACAAGGGGTATTTTCACCAAATATGAAGCATGGTGCCAGTGCGCTCGCCACAGCACCAACAGAGTTCAGTTGTGTCGGGGTACCAGTTATGTAATATAGCAGGTGTAAAGTACCAATTGGTTAAGAGCTTGTTAGAGGTTTCTTAGAGGCTAGCGCTAATAGAGAATCTGTGTGCTAAGATACAGGCATGTTGCCACTGGTCATCTGCAAAGTTTGTTTCACAGTCTGCTTCCCATTGTTTTCTATGGTTAGTGATAGGATCCCCTGAGTTGGATTGTAACCAATTGTACATCAGAGAAGCCCTTTTTTCTATACGTTCCCCCGTCAAGCAGAGTTGTTCAAAGAAAGTCAGCTGTCTCATAAAATGTTTGCGATTTGCCTGTTGGTATATAGAGTTATGAAGCTGTAGGTACTGCCAATAAGTAAAGTGATTGGCTTGGAGTTCAGTTCTAATTTGCTGAAAGGGTTTGAGTCTACCATTGTTTACGCAGGTGTGCACTACTAGGTGTGTTTGATCATCTCTGCGTGGGAATGATGCCGTAGTTTGATCCTGGACGAATTCCAGATTATGTATCAATGGATACCAAACAATGACCACTGCCTACACCTATAACTGGCCTTTGCAGCAAGGAGCATTGAAGGGCAACAAACAGCAAAAACAAGGGCCAGGGATAGCAAATACCAAGCTCTACTTACCGGCCAGCTGCGACTATCCAAATTAACCTGTTTAATAGAGTTGAGTGAACCCGAACTGTAAAGTTCAGGTCCGGACCGAACTTTTGGGTGTCCGGGTCCCGGACCCGAACCCGGACTTTTCAAAAAAAGTCTGGGTTTGGGTTCGGGGTTCTGGTAATTTAATAAAAGTTTTGAAAATTGCTGTAACAAAGTCCTGGAAAGTCCTAGAGGTCTGCAAAAGGAAGGAAAATGGGGGTAGGGTCGGACAAGTGCCCTACAAAGAAATGGGGACAGGGAAATAACTTAAAAGCATTTTTAAACTAAAATCACAAAAAAAAAATCAAAAATGGAGGTGGATGTGGACCATCTTCAAACTGTGTGTGAAAATTATAAATTAGTGGGAGAAGCCATAGCAGTGTTCTAAAATCATCTTCAAACTGTGTGTGAAAAGTCTAAATTAGCCGGGAGAAGCCATATCACTGTTCTACAATCATCTTCAAACTGTGAGTGAAAAGTATAAATTAGCCGGGAGAAGCCATATCACTGTTCTACAATCATCTTCAAACTGTGTGTGAAAAGTATAAATTAGCGGGAGAAGCCATATCACTGTTCTACAATCATCTTCAAACTGTGTGTGAAAAGTATAAATTAGCCTGGAGAAGTGTGTGTAGTCACTTTTGTGCACTGCGTGTGCTGCATTTTGAAAAGTACTGCAGGTGGCATCATTTGTGTGCTGTGTAAAAAGTGCACAGGGACACACCTTCTGCATTGTGTATTTGATGCATTTTTGCTCACATGTACAGAATACACAACTGCATGCTGGAAGTCAGTAATGTAATAATATTCAAAAAGGCATTAAAAGTGCTATATGCGCTGCATTGAAATTTAGAGCAACATGCTAATAATGCTCTAAAATGAGTTATGAGTTTTTATAAACCACATATAGTGGTTTTTATGCCTTCTAATGTGAAAGGGTTCTAGGACTCTGCAACAACTGTGCACAAAGCGGGGCAGCGGTGTTAGCTCAATGTTTTTGGGCCATGCATTTTGGTCCCTGATATTTTTGAAATCCATTGAATGTCTTCAAATAGCTGACCTGTAGACTTTCATTTCAGACCAATTGTACTCATAAAATAGCAGGGGCCAAAGTATAGAGTCCGCAGGCCTGAGCACTGAGCTAACAATACTGCTGTTTTCAGAGAGGCATGGTTTGGAAAGCACAGCACTACATAGGTAATTAACACTTACCCATGCCTCACAACTTTCTGAGATGGGAATGAGGGAAACCACCTATTAGCAAAAGTATGTAGGCATAGGACACACCACCTACCACGCCCCCTGAAAGGATAATTGTACAAAAAAAAAGATTGGTTAAACCTTCAAGTGCTTTTTTACCACTAGTATTGCTTTATATTGGCTTTTGGAATTTACAAATACAGCAATTTAGAAATTGGATGAAAAGTTTAGCACTGGGAAACACTTTTTGATAGAGAAGTAGTGCATTTTTATATACAACTATTTAGATCAGACCAAAATGAGGGACAAATGAGAAGGGAAAGAGGGACAGAGGAAGGTTTTGTTCCTAATGAGGGACAGTCCTTCGAAATCAGGGACAGTTGGGAGCTATCCTTTATAGTTTTGCTTTTTGGAATTCTCCTTAAAGCGGAGTTCCCCCCAAAAGTGGAACTTCCGCTTTAAGGGAAGGTGACCCACTGACAGGCCAAAATTGGCATGTCATTTTTTTTGGGTGGGGGGCCGGGGACCCTGTTTTCACAGGGTGCAAGGTCCACTTCCTCTCCTGGCACCGTGGAGCTGGAAGGAAGTTCACCTTCACCCCCTCCCACCCAGCGATCTTCTGGGTCACGCCACAGGTCCCAGAAGATACGCCATTCACAGCATGCAGTGCGACTCACGCATGTGCTTTAAAGCCAAAGCTGGGCGCCCACACTTGTGATGTCAGCGCCATACGTAGGAGGGGGAAAAAAGCGATGCTGCGGGCGGTTGCATCGCTGGAGTATGGGACAGGTGAGTGTCTGATTATTAAAAGTCAGCAGCTACACTTTTTGTAGCTGCTGACTTTTAATAGGGTGGTGTTTCGCTTGCGTCTAGGTAGAAAGGTTACTTTGCGGCATAAGCAAGGAAGCTCAGACCTGGCGGTGTATAAATGAGCTTTTACTGGACAAAATGCTGTACATACAAAACTTTTACAATAATAGGAATACAAATCAAGACTGACAGATCTCTATAGCAAATAAACAACTTAGCAAACAAACTATATCTGTAACAGTAGAAATACATTCAAATGTTACTTAGCTTCAATTACTGTGTTCGTGATCTCCGTTGACAATGATTCTTCTGGAGACCAGGCACTTTTCTTGGTGGCTATACAGATGAGTCTTTCAGCGTTAATGCATGATGAGTGCGCCGACTGAGCTTATGCCTGGCAACATTTATATGAGCTTGTGTTGACAATGGTTACAAACTTGTTTACCTTAACAACCAACTGCCAACTGACATTCGTTTGAGAAGCATCTTCAAACAAACCTGCAGTAACCTAAATTCTACTCTGAGTCTTATAGGAGAAATCATATTTTATATCAACCGCAATACATTCCGCCCTTGATTTTTCCTCTCAGACTACACACACAGAAAATCTCTTCATTACTAACTACTCATTCTATGCATTAATTTTCCTTGAATGCAACCCCTCCCATATTTCTGTCACTGAGAAGGTGTTTCAGTCTTTGGCTAAAAGTTCATTAGAACATCCATTCTAAAGTTCTTTAGAAACATGTCCAGGCTTGTCAAAGGCCTTGCTCTCCACAGCTCTTGCAGTCTTCCATTATTCTGTCCATCATGAAACCACTTTTCTCTAGTGTTTCTATGGATCAAATCGGAGACAGCCTGTGGAGTGGAAAACAAAGCATATTACTTGTTCCTTCTAATAATACATATACAGTAGACCCTGGCCCTACAGCTACAATCGCCTCTAACTGGCTTCTTGCCTGGATCTCTGACCAACACTTTGCCACCTGCCTGTATCAACTTCTGACCCTCCTAAAGAACATCAATAGGGAGGAGAGGAAATATGCTGACATTTCCCAGAAGATCACTGCTGTTTATTTTGGAAGGTTTGATGCTATACAGCCTCACTTTCCACTCTTGCTGAGAAGTATCCACTAACCAGAGTCCCAGCCACTATCTTGATCTGCCAAAGCAAATATAACTTCAAACCTTCCTGCCAGATTCCCTCTCATTCCTAGATAGGCTTCAGCTTCAGATACATCACTCTTGGTTTCTATGTCATCGGAAGCAGTAACCTGGTACCTATTAAGCCCTGTTCTTTTAGGAACCTTATGTAAATACTGAACTCTGAACGCCAACTGTGGAATCTGCACCTCAGCCCCTACCATCCTCTCATATGGTGTGCTTTTGGCTATTGGCCTAGAATTTAACAACATGACTGCCTGTGTGAGGACCCGATCCCACCCACTAAGTGTATGTGTGGGTAAAAGCTTGCGTATATCTGGTCCTTCAATAGCCCATTGTATCTTTCAATCAAACCAGCTGCCTGTGGATGGTATGGGATGTGGCACAACCAGTACACTCCAGAGTATTTTGCCCATTGCTGTACTGTTGATCTGGTGAAGTGTGAGCTGTTATCACTTTGGACTTTTTTGGGACAACCATAAGCAACGACATGTTTCTGGAACAGTTGAAGCGTTGCGGCTTGATCTGCACGTTTGCAAGGATGAACAAGCAAAAGTCCTGAATAGGTGTCCACTGCAGTGCAACAATATCTCTCTCCCCTCTTAATCGACCCAGTGGAGTACTTTTGCAATGGCTATTGTCACACTTCTCCACACACTGTACAGTTCCCTATTACAGTCTTTATCTTGTCCATGGATATAAGCAACCCTCTCTGCTGTGCCCATTCATATGTTTCTTTGTGCTCCAAATATCCAGATTGCTTGTGGGCCCAGTTGGCCAAGTTCATCAAAACAGGATCAATTGGTACAACTGCTTTCACTTTGGCAATTTCATCTACCACTCTGTTATAGTTCTCAAATTCTGGGACCCAGGGCACATGTGAATCAACATGCCCCACTTTTATGATGGGGGAGTAAGCTTCCTTCCAGATGTAATCCAAGACTTCCTTGCCTCCCCACACCACCTTTCCATGAATCATCCAATCATTTGACTTCCACGTGGGCATCCAAGTTGTCAATCCTTTAAAGACCGCCCAGCTGTCTAAGGATCCCTACCCTTAACAGCTCTTGAATAGTATCCCCAATTTCTTTGTGGCCTCCAGGAAGTCTGTACTGATTGAGGCAGACCGGCTTCTCTGGTGGAGGAATGTAGACAGGGGCCCATTTCGCATGACCTCTGACCACAGCCTTCACCGCTCTAACCAGATACGCTTTATCAGGATACCCAAATGTGAATGTACTTCATTCAGTCTGAATAGACTGACCTTGAAGTACATCCACCAAGAATATTTTCGGGTAACTCTGATACCAAAACATTTTTTCAAAATCCTAGTCTCTTGCCAATAACCAATTTCACTCGTGTCCTAACTGCTGGTGTGGTTTGACCTCCCAAACCTTCTACATAAATCAATTCTCCTTTGTGATGGGAAGGATTTCCTTGCAAAAGGGTAACTTCAGCTCCAGTATCAACTAAAGCCATCAGATGTGTAGGAGAACATGACTTCCCCCACCATACAGTGACAGGTGCATATGGGCGTTGGTCTCCTGCTGTTACGTACCTGACGGTGGAGTCTGTCTTGTGCAGGGAACAACCCCTGGTAGTGTAGACAGAGGCCCGAGAGTGCGGGATGGCACGAGGGCTGGATGGTCACCGATGTTTGGAGTGAGATTCCAGAGGGTCGTGCAAAGCAGGAGAATGGTCGTACAAGCAGAGTTGGCAACGTGCAGGCAGAGAGGTACAAAAGGGTTAGGCAAGCGGATCGTCAAGTTCAGGCAAAGGTTCGTTAACGGGCGGGCAGCGGAGGTACAGAGGAGTAGACAAGCGGATGGTCGTGGATAGCCGGGGTCGATGCAGGTAGCGGACAACAGGTCAAGGCAAGCCGGGTCAAATGGAAACAGGTGAAACACAGGAACAGGTAGGGAGCTGAGGCACACAGGTCTGGAACGCTGTAGAACGAGCAGCAGTTTAATGCAGGAGTCCCTGGGTTTAAATAGGCGCCGTTTGGCGCCATTTCTGGCGCGTGCGCGCACAGCCACGTGCGCGCACGCGGGTGCGCACGGGAGCGCGCGAACGCGCACGGGAGCGCGCGCACCACCGCGGAAACGGCCAGAATGCTGGCAAAAGGGTATTTTTACTAACACCTGCTGTCACTGCCCTCACTGCTATTACAGGAGACCCACCTTCCCTTCATAAAGGATAAGAAACCTCCCAATCCCCTTTTCTGAGTCTCTCTAACTCCTCCCCAGGATAAAGGGATTTGAGTTTGGGTTCATGTGCAGTTTCGTGAATTGGTTTGGCACTAACAGGAGGGGTCTGTTCTGTTTTCGCCAAGTCTAGGCTGATGTGATCCTCACTAGGAGTAGTGTTTCTAACCCTGACAGTTTTCCTCACTAAATGTTTCCACCTCTTAATTTCTGCAGTAGGAATCTCATCTATCTCATCTTTGGGTACTCCTGCCTTTAATAGGTCCACCCACATTTGTTTCCTAGAGATAACTATCCTAGTTTTCTCTTCGCCTCCTGTCTTCTCTACCCCATTCCCTTTCTTCTCTGTTCTTTTCTGCTTGTATTCTTCCTGTCTGGCCTTGACCTTATCTATTGCCCTGACAGGTTTTGTTTTAATCTCCTCTAGCTCCCCCAACTGGCTTAAGAGTAGTGGCTTCATGAATCTTGCTGTTTAATCCCAGGCCTCCCAGCAAAGACAATAAAGGAGCCCTATGATTAAATGGCACAGACTTCATCAGCTTAGAGCGCAGAGCAGACGTAAAGGGTTCCATATCTGGACCCATCCATTCTGGAAATGTATTTAATCTGGTTATACAACCCATCTCAAGTAACCTGGAAATACCTTCATTTATTGATCTCCAGGAGTAGGTATTTTCAGGTCAGTAGGACTAGCGTATACTCGGACTATTCCATCTCTCACGAGGTCTAGCAGTGAATAATTCACAATAAACTCTCAAGCTTTTCGCATTGCCTGACACAATTGTGGATCATGGGTTAACACTCCCATAGCCACTGCTTCCTTACCTGACAAAACAACATTGTCCGCCCCTTCATCCCACAAATGTAGGAGCCAACTAAATAGGGGTTCTCCAGACCTTCTTTGTATTGTTTAGCCAGCTCATGGAGTTCAGTTTGTGTAAACTCCCGAACTTCTTCAAATTCAACATCTCTGGGGTTGCGATAATGCACCTCCCCATCTGCCATATCCTCTCTATCATGTTGCTTTTTTCTATGCTTAGTAATGAGAGGTCTGGCACACCTTTTCTTTCTTACTAGCAGTTCATCATCTGACATATCAAACCCTATCTCCTCATCCTCACTATAATTTGAGGAGAGCACATTCTCACAATCCCAGTTTTGGGATGTGACAATGGCACGTGCCCTGGCTTTACTAACAGGTTTACGGCCTTTCCTTTTCCTTAAGGCATTAATTGATGAGGGCTGCACACCTTTCTTGTAAATCATCAGCCCGACTAGCAGTTGTACAAACATACTCCGAAGCAACTGCTAGCTGGTCTTTTAATACCTTAATTTCTGTCTCTGCCATCTCCCTTCTTCCACTATGGACACTGTCCTCTTCTCTTATTTACTCAAATCCAACCCCTTAAGGCTAAAATCTAAAAAATGACCTGAGACTTTATCACCCCAAGTTTTATTCAAGGGAGAAGCATACTTTACAAATTCTTTAGCAAGAGGCTCCTACTCATTGTCTCTGGCCCAGATTGGTAAGCTGCACACTTCCTTCTGGTCACCAGAAACCTCTGCAACCTTGCTTTTCCTAAACATTTTACGCAGACAAGCTACACAGCACACCACACCACAGAAAAACAGGTCTGCTTCAGTTGAACTTTAGCGCTGATCACAGCACAAGCCCACAGTTGTTTCGCTTTCGCCTAGATAGCAAGGTTACGTTGTGGTATAAGCAAGGAAGCTCAGACCTGGCAGTGTATAAATGAGCTTTTACTGAACAAAAATGCTGTACATACAAAACTATTACAATATTAGGAATACAAATCAAGACTGACAGATCTCTATAGCAAATTAACAACTTAGCAAACAAACTATATCTGTAACAGTAGAAATACACTTAAATGTTACTTAGCTTTAATTACTGTGTTCGTGATCTCCGTTGACAACGATTCTTCTGGAGACCAGGCACTTTTCTTGGTGGCTTTACAGATGAGTCTTTCGGCGTTAATGCATGATGAGTGAGCTGACTCAGCTTATGCCTAGCAACATTTATATGGGCTTATGTTGACAATGGTTACAAACTTGTTTACCTTAACAGCCATCTGCCAACTGACCCATTGTTTCAGGACAGGCTGTGTTACCAAGGCATTCGTTTGAGAAGCATCTTCAAACAAACCTGCAGTAACCTAAATTCTATTCCGAGTCTTATAGGAGAAATCATATTTTATATCAAATGCAATAAAGGTGGAACTCTGCTTTAAAAAGCTCTTGAAGGTGCCCAGAACATGTGCTCAACATGTTAACTGGTGACCCAATCCTTCCTAATTTGTTGTGGGAAAAGATAGACAGTCACATGGGAAGATGGAAGGCATTGGAAATCCCCCCAAACTCTAGGAATGAGCTAATCTGTCTGGGTTCAATTTTCATAGTTTTGCAAATCTTGCTCAAAGTTCAAAGTTTTGAGGCAAAATTAATATATGGAGGCAAAGATATGTGGCATATATGGAGGCAAATCTTGGTATTCCATTCTGACAATTTATAGGGCTAAGAAGCAATTTAATGTCAAGCAAAAGGCACGAGAAGCTGGGCACTGCCATGGGGGACATGTACCAATATAAAAAGACAGTAACTCTCCATACACAGACTTGTCAGCTTTCAATAACAGTCTGTCATTATGGCTGCTGTTATCTTTTTACAAAAAGGGACTAGGGTATTCATTTTGTCACATTTGGTTCTTGTGACTCAGGGGACCAGGGGCAAAGGCTGTGCACTCTATTTTGATTTTTCAATTTTTCTGGCAGTGAACCTGCATACTTCTCAGTCAAGAACTTTGCGAAACCCAGTGGATCTGCTCTAAATCCATGATGGCGAAAACCCCAAACCTCATCCCCATCAAATATCACCAGGGACTTGCAGAAAAAAAACTGCTCTAAATTCACAACATGAATCTCAGAAAGCTTGTAGGTACCCATCCTATCCAGTGAGCATGATGGCAGGTCAAATCACAGTTTGTGTGTGTTTCACTTATCTATGTTTATATATTTATAGGTATGAAATGTTCTTCCAAAACAGAAAAAAACACTTTAATAAAGTTTCTATTAGCGCAATAAGGAAAAAGAAAAACAGTCTGGAAGTCCAGGTTACACAGGACCTATGGGTCAAGTAGCGATTTCTAGCTCTGCTACTCCTGTTTCTAGACCACTTCTGCATCATTACAGAACTGTATGAATATTGCGTAACTTTATCTTCCAAGTGACTGTTATAGAATTCAACTGTTCTCGTTTGCATACATTTGATGGCTCCTTTGCTATACACAGGAAGCCTGCAGCTTGAAGATAAAGCTTTATCTGATATTTCTTGCTCACTATGATTGATATATAATGAATAAATGATTTTCAGCTATTCTTTAAAATATAATCAGTTAAAATAAAATACACAACATTGCAATACACACAATATAAGCCTTATTTCAAGTAAAAAAGAGACACTTAGAAGTAGGACAGCTGCAAAATGGACTTTTATTTATTCTTCTTAAGTAAACTGTCTGAGTCAAATAGAGATAAGTGAAATTGGCATTCTAAGCTGCAAGATTGTCAGATAATCCATAAAATGATGAGTCCTGGAAGGGACAAATACATGCGATAATGACATGACTTACTTAAATGTAATTCTCTACATTTTCCCTACATAAAAAGTGTTATATTGTTGGTACAAGTGGATATGTGTTCAATGGATTAAACTTGCTATTTCCGATGTCCCTAGCAGAATAACAATTTGGTTGTTTTTGCTTTAAACATCAGGACTTATCTGCAAATAATTTCAAGAAATAATAAGGGTGTACCACAAAGATTAAAAAATGGTTAGGGCTAACGGTATATCAAGTTAAAGAAAAAAAACACAAAACAAAATGTATTATTTATTTTTTATTTATGGTACTTATATAGCACTGTCAATTTATGCAGCGCTTTACATATATATTACACATTCACATCAGTCCCTACCCTCAAGGAGCTTACAATCTAAGGTCCCTAATTCACATTCATACATATACTAGGGCCAATTTAGACAGGATCTAATTTACCTACCAGCATGTTTTTGGAGTGTAGAAGGAAACCGGAGTACCCGGAGGAAACCCACGCAGGCACAGGGAGAACATGCAAACTCCGGGCAGGTAGTGTCATGGTTGGGATTCGAACCAGTGACCCTTTTGCTGCCAGGCGAGTGTGCTATCCATTACACCACTGTCCCGCCCAAAATGAAATGAAATATTCAGTATATCTCTTCAATACTGGCACATGCTTTTATTAATTTAACAATGCTGTAAGTACAGAAAAGTACTCCTTGATCTGGGTTCAAAACAGTGCTTCTGCTGCACTGCTTGTTGGGCTACAGAAGTCCACCTATCCCCCATCCCTCTCTATCCCATGCCATGTGAACTTGTTGATTTCTTTCTTAGCAAAATAATGCTACTGCCTCCAAAGAGCCTGTCAAGGCAGTGCGCATATAGAATAGGCTCCTAGGAGATGTATGAAAAATTAATGAAGATGACAGCACTCCAAAATGAATAAAATCAAAATTTCTTTATTGAAAATGTCCAAGTTAAAATACACAAAGCACACACTGTCCCAGTGCAGCCAATAGTAGACATGTTTCACACATCAGTGCTTAATCATTACTGATTTTATTCAATTTAGAGTACTGTCATCTTCATGATTTCTTCATACTGACCACAGATGTAGACCAGGCTGGCACCCATGCAATTCCTGGCTCATGGGGGTATTGCTATGGGGTGTTTTAGAGCAGTGCATACTTGGTGTGTTTCATGTTTGGATCTCCTAAGACATGTAGTTCTGGGGGCACGTCCACATCGATACTGAACTGTGCTCCCACCAGCAAGAATTTTACAATTTGGTGATGAAGACATAAGGAATAGTAAAACATATTTCTATGTAGAGTTTACCCCTACTTGACAAAGGGGCATGAAGCTCAGAAACATATTGTATGATGCGTTCCTGCGCACACCCTCCCCTACTTGGTTTGAAGAAGGGATGTCCAGATCATCCAATATACAGCGCTCTGTGTGTGTTAAGCTGGTGGCTTCAGACAGCTTCACACAGCTTCCTGTTTTCTCCCTCACCAAGTGTTACTTGGTCGGTATCTGAGTGTGTTCTCTAGCACTTCTGCATGCTAATCACAGCTATTTTAAATGAAAGTGGGGGTGCACACGAGGCGCGTGAGTGGGAGGATATAATATGATGTCCTCCTGGGATAACTGTGCACCCACCTGGCCGTTTTATTAGGTGGTTAGGGTAGACTCAGTAGAAAATATCCTTTTTGTGTGCATAAAAACATATGGGATGGAAACATTTAATGTATAAAAAAATGTAGCCTTTGTCCTGACGTTTTTTTTTGCATCTATGAGACTGTCAGTTTTTGCGCAGTAATCAGTATTTTGTGGGTACTAGGGCTGTGGTATATGCGTTCAGTGCATACAACAGGAGTAGATATTGTTCATTCACCCTTATTTTTCTGTTCTTTCCCATGGTGCCGCACGTCTTTCATAATCCTAGTCTTGCTCACATTTTGTCATGCTGTTTTGACTTTTTTATATTGTAAAATCAAGCAGATTACTTGTCCTGAATATTGTTAATGTTTATACATTGTGTGTACTGTTTAAAAGCTAAGTTCACCTTTAGGAATATGATATATGTTACACCTGTATTTACGATGAAACATGTTGCTAAGCACCCCAAACCTCCACCCCTGATCAGCGCACCCATAGTCCTTTGATACTTTCTCCAGCTTTCTACCTGAAAAAGCTGGAGGAAATGTCTTCAGGAGCCTGGCACTGCACAGGTACAACACTTTTCCTGAAAAAAAAATGTGTATTTATTATTTTTGGTGAATTTAGCCTATATATATTGTGGCAGGATGAGGCCATGCCACTGTGTAAGCTGTCAGTCTAGGCTAGGTTTAGAGGAAAGCAGGCACATTGAGGGCACAGTTGTGTGTTAGCTTTATAGGAGAAGAAAGATTAGAGTTTGGGGTGCCACCGTCTTGGAAGTCAGAGTGTATGTCTGCACCAGGACACACAGGTCTGAGCCTGAAGGATGTAGCAGCAGGGAGCTGCAGGAAACTTGACAAGCTGACAGAGGCACAACGTTTGTGCATGAGCACTGGTCACTGTTATGCTCTACCATTGAGTTAAACAACCCCCAGCTTCTCACAATATTGATTTTCTTGGTTTATAATAGGAGTTTCATATTTCAGGTTGTCACATTTTGTTTTCTGGTTTGTTGTTGCATGACATCTTTGATGGATATACAGTATATACAGTTGTGCTCATAAGTTTACATACCCTGGCAGAATTTATGATTTCTTGGCCATTTTTCCGAGAATATGAACGATAACACAAAAACTTTTCTTTCACTCATGGTTAGTGTTTGGCTGAAGCTATTTATTAGCAATCAACTGCGTTTACTCTTTTTAAACCATGATGACAACGAAAACTACCCAAATGACCCTGATCAAACGTTTACATACCCCTTAATATCGTGTATTTCCCCCTTTAACATCAATGACAGCTTGAAGTCTTTTGTGGTACTTGTGGATGAGGCTCTTTATCTTCTCAGATGGTAAAGCTGCCCATTCCTCTTGGCAAAAAGCCTACAGTTCCTGGAAATTCTTGTGCTGTCTTTCATGAACTGCACATTTGAGATCCCCCAGAGTGGCTCAATGATATTGAGGTCAGGAGACTGAGATGGCCACTCCAGAACCTTCACTTTATTCTGCTGTAGCCAATGACAGGTCGACTTGGCCTTGTGTTTTGGATCATTGTCATGTTGGAATGTCCAAGTACGTCCCATGCGCAGCTTCCTGGCTGATGAATGCAAATGTTCCTCCAGTATTTTTTGATAACATACTGCATTCATCTTGCCATCAATTTTGACCAAATTTCCATGGTGTACCTTTCATCATAGGCCTTGTTGACTCCTCTCTAAATGTAGCATTTATGTTTATTGCCAAAAAGCTCAATTTTGGTCTCATCACTCCAAATGACTTTGTGCCAGAAGGTTTGAGGCTTGTCTCTCTGCTGTTTGGCGTATTGTAAGCTGCATACCTTGTGGCATTTGCGTAGTAATGGCTTTCTTCTGGCGATCAGACTATGCAGCCCATCTTTCTTCAAGTGCCTCCTTATTGAGCATCTGGAAACAGCCACACCACATGTTTTCAGAGAGTCCTGTATTTCACCTGAAGTTATTTGTGGGCTTTTCTTTGCATCCCAAACAATTTTCCTGGCAGTTGTGGCTGACATTGTAGTTGGCCTATCTGACCGTGGTTTGGTTTCAACAGAACCCCTCATTTTGATTAAAGTTTGAACACTGCTGATTGGCATTCTCAATTCCTTAGATATCTTTTTATATCTCTTTTCTGTTTTATATTGTTCAACTACCTTTTTCTGCAGATCCTTTGGCAATTCTTTTGCTTTCCCCATGACTCAGAATCCAGAAACGTCAGTGCAGCACAGGATACAAGATGCAAGGGTCTGTCAGGAGTCCAGAAACTCATTGACCTTTTATATACACACACTAATTACAAGCAAACAGATCAAAGATGAGGATGGTTATCTTTAAT
Source organism: Glandirana rugosa (assembly GCA_018402905.1). NCBI lineage: Eukaryota > Metazoa > Chordata > Amphibia > Anura > Ranidae > Glandirana > Glandirana rugosa. The sequence continues at coordinate 368,183 of BLSH010368829.1, read as the reverse complement.
AGTCATTCAAACCCCTTTGTGTCAACTTGTGTGCATGTTATCAGGCCAAAATCACCAGGGCATGTAAACTTTTGATCGGGGTCATTTAGGCAGCTTGTGTTGTCATTATATTTTAAAAAGAGTAAACACAGTTGATTGATAATAAATGGCCTCAGCCAAACACTAACCATGAGTGAAAGAAAAGTATTTGTGTTATCACTCATTTTCTCTGAAAAATGGCCAAGAAATCATAAATTTTGCCAGGGTATGTAAACTTATGAGCACAACTGTATCTAATATATATATATATATATATATATCTTCAATTGGGTGAGTCACACCTTTTAATTAGAAAACCAAATCCTCTGGATTAGTGTCACGATGGCCTCCCTTTTATCCATCCACATATAAGAAATAATTCAATACGGACACGTCCTCCAATGCAGATGATGATGAATGTATAATCTGTACTGGAAGAATTTTACAGTAAAGTACTGCATTGGAGGACGTGTCCCTATTGAATTATTTTATATCTCTGGGGCAGGCGCAAACTGAGCACAGCGAACAGGTACTTGTGGTTGGCAGACAGGCAAAGTGGTCAGTGACAGCCCGGTTTCAGGGCAGGCAGACTTCTGAGCGTAGTCGATATCTGATCCGAGGTTGTCAGTAAGGGAATCCAAACTAGTAGGTACAGGAACAGGGCAGACAAACAGAGAGCTTGAAGCACATGTTACACACACTATCACAAGCAAGACTCGAGGGTTTGGCTGGCTTAAAACAGGTTTGGTCTCCACTCAGTGACTGGCTACATCAATCAACTTGTAGGTGGACAGGCAGGAAGGGAGAATGCAGCTCAGCCAAAACCAGGGCACTGGAATGAGTCCAGCAGCTATCATGGAACAGGAGTGCTGCACACTCCTGACAATGCCAACATCATTTTGTGTTTACTATTTAACGTTCAGCCCTTAAAGCAGGATGGCTACAGGACTAGACACATATGTCTTATGGATTTAAAGTACAGTCCATTGTATACTTTTTTGTTACATTGTTAGACTTCATGTATAAATAAATACATTTAATTTTGGGTATATTTTATATATTTTTTTGCCTATATTTACAGTGTGTGGGTTGTGTCTACAAACTGAATTGGTTTTAAAGACTAAAAGTTTTTTACCGTAATGCATTCTCTGCATTAGGGTGAAAATTGTTTTAGGTGAAGCTCACCCCCCCCCCGAATACTTACCTGAGCCCAATCTTGATCCAGCGCTGTGCCCGAGAGCACCGGTTCTGCTCTCTCTCTCCCTACTCAGTGGACTCACTGAGAGCAGCAGGAACAATTTGATTGCTGCTGTCAATCAAATCCAATGATGAGAGAGTGGGGGTGCAGGGCCGAGCCACGCTGTGTGTGTCAATAGATGGGATGGGGCCTGCATGAATACTCCCCACAGCAAGTGGCTTGCTGGGGGGGGGACTCGGATGGCAAAAAGAGCCATGAGCATCAGTAGGGGACCCCAAAAGAGGAGGATCAGGGCTGCTTTGAGCAAAACGATTGCACAGAGCAGATAAGTATACCATTTTTGTTATTTAACAAAAGATCCTTTACAATTATCACTTTAAATCCTTTAGATTGATTTTGAGTTTTGCTCACTATTTGCCTGTCAACATCACAAACATAATTAATGTAGATCTCCACCCACTTATTGTGTTTTATGCTGTTCTCTCTGGTAAAATATGTTAGGCAGAAAACTAAAACATCAACTCTCAACTTTTCTCTCTTTTCTCTTATGCTCTCAGGAAAGTTTCAGAAACCCTCCAGTGTTCTGTATATAGGTCAGTAACAGATGATAAAGAAAAGGAGATTGCATATGTTCTCTACTCTCACTGCCTGTGTTGCTACAGCTTTTAGTGACTTTATTGCACTACTATGGAGTTAGATTTTTAAGCCCATGTGCTGTTTTAGCTAAGGCTCTCCCCATTGATATGTAAATGTACCAGTTGGACTGCTAGAGAGGAAGTTCTTTGCAGGATGTGATGTCAGAAGTCGGGGGGGGGGTGGTTTTTTAGGTTTTGAAACAGGCAAGTGGAGACAAAAAAATTGTGTTTGAGAAGATGGAGAAGCAAGAAGTGGCTGCCATGTGCTGGAGAATTTTGGAGACATTTTGATTTGGACTGAGCAAAGAATAACATTACATTTTGGCCCCTAAGTTGATTAACTCATTTAGTTTACTTTTTATGCATGTTGTAGAAATATTTTGTAAGCTCTGAGTTGTGTATCCTACAGTTGAACGTGCAGCTTTTCTGTTTAGTAAAGCATTGATACACTACAGAATTCTAAGCTTCCTTGCTTTTACCGCAAATAACCTTGCTAGATAAACGCAAACAAAACACTGCCTATTGCTGAAAGTGGAAACTCCATACCGCAACTTCCAAAAAAACAGTATCCTATATGTATACAACTCAAACCACATTAGCATCTACAGATTATCCTAGAGCTGAACAAATTTGTGTGTTTATTAATGAATAAATATTGTAATATATAAATATTTTGAACAAATTCTAGTAAAACACTGAATCAGTTTAATAATCAATACTAAACTGCTCTTTGCCTTGAGGGAGCCTTGACCTAGGGCCTGCAGCCCAACACAAATTTAGTGATAAATTAGCAGATGATCAGACATGAGGTCAAACTACAATGAGCAGGCCATTGCCAAAGGATCAACCATAGCATAGTCAGAGTAACAGTTAAACAAGCCAGGTGTAGACAGCATCAGGGAACAGAAAAAACACAGTCAGGTGTCCACTTGAATGTCATTACCAGGAGGGTTGCAAACTATTTAATTAAGCCAAAGCACCGAATATGGTAACAGTAAGAGCTTAAAACTAAAGTCAGATCAACCACGTTTGACATGGAATCAGACAAGCAAGGGTTAGCAATAAGAACAAACAGTCTAAGTGTAGCTAGGTGCTTAGCTTGGAATGGAGAGTGAGAGAAACACTGGCTGCAGATATTCACTGTGGCTATTGCCCTGCGTTGCTGAACTGGTTAGTAGCTATATGAGCAAGATGAGGGAGTTGGTGCATGGAACTGTTTGGGATAAGCATCGGTTCAGTCCCGAAATCGGCGTTTGGGTGTTCGCCGAATGCTCGTGGGATGTTTGCTTGCCCAGCGCACAGTGAATAGCTGCCAGTTGTTAAGAAGCGGGCTAGGAAGCCGACCCTCGTATCCTTAACAGGTGAGTCATCAGCTGTCAGCAGGCTTCCCCACTGACAGCTGAATGAAAAAAAAAAAAATTTCCGGCAATAGAAAAATTTGGGAAAAAATGGTGTGGGGGTCCCCCCCCCAATCCATACCAGGCCCCTTGGTTCTGGTATGGATTTTAAGGGGAACCCATGCTAACATTTGAAAGAATAAATATGGCATGTGGTCTCCCCCAAAATCTATACCAGACCCTTATGTCTGGTATGGATTTTGAGGGGGACCCCCACACCAAAATTAAAAATAAAAATGGCGTGTTCACAGAACAGAGGATTACTAGAGGCTGATATCAAAACAGGTATTTTCCGAATTTAGGAATACACTTCATGATGACAATACGTACCTGCATACTACTGCTTTAAATTGTGATTTTGAATATCTGACCGGAGTTCAGCTTCAATGTAAAAATGAAAATCAAACTTTCTTACTATATATATATTTTTTATTCAAACTTTTGAAGCTTATGCAAAATGTATGGGCCAGGGGACCTTTCTTTTAAAAGTATAAAGCTCAAAGTGAGAGAGAGAGATGTGCCTGTTATCAAAGAAGCCTCAAGATGGCACTGGGGATTCTGATTCACAGTGTGCAGAAAACCCAAACACAGAACAAAGAGAAGAAACATTTATTTCTTTTTATACTCCAAGGATTCCAAAACTGAAACTTTAAACTGTATAATATTTATCTGAAAGGTGATACAGATAACATGACAAATACCTCAAACGACAGCAATAAATATGATGCTAAACATATTTTAAAACATTACAACATGGGATGAGCTTTGGACCATGCCTGTTTGCAGTTAGGCAACGGTCAAACAAATTGGCCATATTTGGCAAGTTCTCCAGCCAGAGCAGCACTGCCAAAGAAAAATGACAGTTCCCCAGCTGTCTAGGGATCCTGTTAACAAACCAGTAGGGAACCCTGGGTGACATTATTGTCCAAATGGAAACAAAGCACTGGATGGCGCCAAACCAATGTATGTGAAGAGCATTTGGCCACAAATGCATATAAAATGCATATCAATCTGTGTAAAACATATATGTCCACATAAGCTGGTGCCACTAGAACATGTACCCAAACTAAATTTATATCATTTTTTTCCCCACAAATAGAGGTTTTTTTGGTGGTATTTGATCCCCTCTGAGTCAATTCTGATTGCCGCTATAAACAAACAAAGAGAGATGATTTTGAAAAAACCCAATATTTTTTCCTTTTTGCTATAATAAATATCCAAAAAAAAATTAAAAAATAAAAATGATTCAACATATGCTTCTACATATTTTTGGTAAAAAAAATCGCAATCGGCGTATATTGATTGGTAACCGCGTCTACAAACTATGGGAATTGATTTATGGCGTTTTTATTTATTTTTTTTTTTTACTAGTAATGGCGGCGATCTGCAATTTTTATCGGGACTGCGGTATTGGGGCGGTTATGTCGGACTTTTTTGACAGTTTTTTGGGACCAATGACATTTATACAGCGATCAGAAATTTAAATGTCCACTGATTACTGTATAAATGTCATTGGCAGTGAAGGGGGTAACCTGCAGGGGGCAGTGAAGGGGTTAACAATGTTCCCTGGGTGTGTTCTAACTGTGGGGGGGCGGGGCTGGTTGGGACATAACAGATCTAACTGATCCCAGTGACAGGGATCAGTAGATCTGGTATGTCCCCTGTCACAGAATGGAGAACCGCCGTGTTTACAACGGCGGTTCCCTGTTCTGCAGGTCTGACAGGGGATCGCGGGTCTCGGGCGGACATCGAGTTCGCCCGACCCGTGGGCACGGCCATGCAGCATGCGGCGGGCACGGGCGCTTGCCGCCACCGCCTGTGAGTGCGCGCCAGGAGTGCGCACATGGCCAGGACGTCCATGGACGTCCACCTGGCATTTCAGATCCGTGCTGGAGCCGTACTTTGGCTATAGCACGGATCTGGACGGGTTAAGGTATCCTCAAGAGATTTCATCGTATGCACTCTCTGTGGGGACGGGATGAGTTCTGAGACTTTCCCCTTGTAACGGTGGTCAAGGAGGGTTGCCAACCAATAGTGATCCTTCTCCATTATGCCACGTATTTTTGGGTCCTTTTGCAGCATGAGGGAGCCCATGCACAGCAAATTTGTGGAGGAATGAGAAGCAGACTCCTTGGTGTCACTTGGGATAACTATATCTGGAACTGCCTCCTCCCAGTCACGGACTACTCCCAAGGGTTCTGGGGATGGAAAACCATCTCTCACTGTTTGACTAATGTCTTCCTCTGCTTCAATGTCTCCAAAACTGCCAGAATCCTCCTCCTCCTCTCTCTCCTTTTGTGTGCTCTATGGCATAGGAACAATGGTGTCTGCATAAAGTGGGCCTTGAGAGGAAAGGAAGTCCTCCTCTTCCTCCTGCTGTGAGTGCCCTGCCCTAATGCCATGCAGAGTCTGCTCCCGCAGGAACAGCACAGGGATTGTGTCACTGATGAATGCATTGTCATGACTCACTATCCTTGTGACCTCCTCAAATGGTGACAGTACAGTGCTTGCATCCTTTATGAGCAGCTATTGGCATGGAGAAAAAAAGCGTAGCTGGCCTAAGCCTGTCGTTGTGCCATACTCACACAGGTACTCGTTGACGTCCCTCTGCTGCTGCAGCATTGCCAAAGTCTAGTTCCACCTGGTGGGCATGTCACAATTCAAACGGTTTATGAGCAGGTGGAATTCCCACTGAACTTCAGCCAACCAAGAACTGGCTGTGTATGACCGCCTGAAATGGCTACAGACTCTTCTGGCCTGCTTTAGCAGATCTTGCAACCCTGGGTACCTATTTAGGAAATGCTGCACCACCAAATTGAGGACATGTGCCAGGCATGGCACATGTGTCAACTTTAGCTGTCTAAGGACGGACCAGAGGTTTGTGCCATTATCGCACACCACCATTCCTGGCTCCAGCTGGCATGGCGTGCACCTCTGGGCCTGTCCCTGCACAGCTGCAAGAATCTCTGCTCCCATGTGGTTCCTGTCCCCTAGACACACCAACTGAAGCACTGCATGGCACCTTTTAGCCTGGCTCATTGAATAGCCCTTTGAACGTTTAGCTTTTTTTGATTCGCTGATCTCCTATTCCTCCAGGTACAGGGCGTAGCGATGGGCACTCGTTGTGCCCCATCCTACGCCAATCTGTACCTGGGGGAGTGGGAGAAAGACCTTTTTGAGATTGAGGATATGGCCCCCTTTGAACCCCACATCTTTACATGGCATCACTATATAGATGACATATTTATGGTGTGGGAGGGACCAGTGGAGCTCCTACAGACTTTTTTGACTCAAATCAATAATAACTCATGGAATCTTAAATTCACCATGACGTACCATCTTCATTCTATTCCTTTTCTGGATATCAATATTCATAAAGGAGAAGACGGTACACTCAGTAGAAGTCTGTACCGTAAACCCTTGGCAGGCAACAGCCTGCTACATGCATCTAGTTCACACCCACAGTCTCTAATTCAGTCCATACCTTATGGACAATACCTTCAAATTCGAAGGAACTGTTCTGACGACAATACATCGATACAAGATCGAAGCAGATAAGCTACGCATTAGGCTATTAGGGCAAGGATACTCCAGAACATGTTTAAGAAAAGCATTCAACAGAACTATAAGAAAAATAGACATCACCTAATCCATCATACCAAACCTAGGTCATCCACCTCTGACTCTACTCTAGTACGTCTAGTCACCAAATTCTCCAATCAGCACACTGATTTGAGAAAAATTCTCAACAAACATTGGCATATCCTCAAAGAGGATCCCCTGGTCACATCATTTATCCCTGAAGAACCCGCAGTCACATTTAAACGGGCCAAATCACTTAGGGACTAATTTGTCCATAGTGAATTTCGCCCTAGTCGCAATGATCCGTGCAAACACTTAGGCACCTTTACCTGTGGAGGTTGTAGATACTGCAGATACATGTACACTGCAAAAAATCCTTCTTTACCAAACTGGATGCATTTCTCCCCTAGACACTTTGCAAACTGCAAAACTAGGGGAGTTATATATATGTTGATTTGTGACTGCGGGTGCTTCTTTATTAGTAAGACAATATAAGAATTCTGGAAGCATGCTTACAAGCACGTATTAAGTATGAAAACTGCGAATCCTGAACTACCTTTAGGACGCCATGTTCTGGTTAAACATAATTGTATCTTTCCCCCGGTATCAAATTCTTAATTCTAGACAGGATGCATCCGAATCCTTGTGGTGGGGACTGGGACAAAACCCTGCTTCAGTGTGAAGCACGTTGGATTGATAGATACAATGCCACCTCCTATCCCGGCCTAAATTACAATATCTCATACCGACCATTCCTGGAAGGTTTCAATTCAGGAGGATGGGAAGGATAAATCCCTTGCTGCTGTCCCTTCCCCTTTTCGTTCACCTTTGAATTCTTTTCCCTCTTTTTTTTTCTGGATTTTTCTCGGATATTCTGTGATTAATATTTGTTTAACCACTTCCTGACCAGCGCCGTAAATAGGCGGCGGTCGGCTTTCAGCGGCTTTACCGGGATATAGCCTGCACCTGCAGGCTATATCCCGGTATCATTTTTTAGAGCTGGTGGTCGGCTATCCAGGTGTAATGACCGATCTGGCTTGGGAGCCCCTCGGTCGTTATCCCAGGGGGTGGGAGGGGACACCCCCCCTCCCGCCGCCTTCTGCCGCTCTTCTCTGGCCTCCCGTCCCACCGGGAGACCGGAGCAACAATCCAGCGCATCCGCCGGCTGGAAGGAGACCTGATAGAAGCTGTAATAGCCTCCGATTGGGTCTCCTTCGGCAAATTCCGGAAGCGACATCATGACTTCACTTCTGGTTTACTCGACGGCTAGCAGCGCCAATTTTAAAAAAATTACAGTATTCAGAATCACCGTTTTTGGCGATCTGAATACTGTAAAGTGCAAAGGAGGGATGGGGGGTCTGTTAGACCCCCCGGCCCTCCAAAAAGAGTACTTGTCACCATATATTACTATCACAAGGGATGTTTACATTCCTTGTGATAGCAATAAAAGTGATCCGATTTTTTTTTTAAAGGAACAGTGCTAAAAATAAATAAATAAAAAAAAAATTATAGCGCCACTCTCCCCGCGAGCTCGTGCAGCAAAGAAAACGCATACGTAAGTCGCGCCCACATATGAAAACGGTGTTCAAACCACACATGTGAGGTATCGCCGCGATCGCCAGAGTGTGAGCAATAATTCTAGCAAAAGACCTCCCCTGCACCTCTAACCTGGTAAACGATAAAAAATTGTAAAGCGTCATCTATGGAACTTTTTAAATACCGGACTTTGTCGCCATTCCGCGAGTGCGCACAATTTTCAACCGTGTCATGCATGGTATCTATTTACTCTTCTTTCACAATATACAAAAAAATTGGGTTAACTTTATTGTTGTCTTATTTTTTAACTCAAAAAAGTAAATTTTTTTGCTTGAAAGACCGCTGCGCAAATACCTTGTGACAAAAAGTATTGCAATAATCGCAATTTTATTCTCTAGGGTGTTTGAAAAAAATATATATAATGTTTGGGGGTTCTAAGTAATTTTCTAGCAAAAAAAATGTTTTTAGCTTGTGACCACCAAATGTAAAAAAGTGGCCCGGTTGGTTAATGGTTAATTATGATAAAGATATCTTATTCCATATATGAACATTGGTATTGATTTTTATGTCCATGAGGTTATTGGCCCAATTTTGATTGTTTGTTATCTATTCTAATTCATTTTTCTTTTTCTGATCCTATATAGCAGGATTCAACTCAGGGCCTGCAGGCTTTTTGGGCGTCCCGCTCTTGACCATCCCCCTCCAGCGCACCCAGGCCGCCTGCCCTATCGGCAGAAGCGGACGGTCCCAACCAGCCTGCATGGTGGCTGTTAGGAGGTCTGGCTCCGTGTGGAGTGTATAGCCCATCTCACTGCCAGGTCTGTTTTAGCTTGTGCAGGTTTTCTCCCACCAGTCTGATGCTCCTTTGCCTCCTCCGCCGCAATTTCTCCATCTGACCAGCAGAGGGATCCCCTCTCCTCACCTGCTGGTCTCCATGTTGCGGTTCAGGCTGGCTGTGCGTCGGCGGACGTGTGACGCCCCCCGCCCTGTGTGGGGCGGCGCTGCGCGCCTCCTATGTATCCGCCCTAAGATGGCCACTTGGCTGCTTAGCGTTAGTTCACTTCAGGTGTGGTGCTCCGCCCACCCCCTGCAAATCTCCTGCTATAAACGCCACTCCCAGCCTGTGCACTCCAGCTGATACTCTGGAGAAGGCTAGAGGAGATTTCATGGCATTGCAGGTAAGACTAGTTTCCAGCTAAATTCTTATAAATAGACTGATCCCCAATGGGTCCATTAACACATCCTTTTACTATGTCTTAGAACGTACTTGTCTTCTGCAATTGTGAATCTCGCATCTATTAAGCCGTTACACCTTTCAATGCCAGGTATGCCTTTATGTATTACCCTGATATCAGCCATTATTAGTCCAATTGTTGACAACTGCTTACCACTGATCTTACTTATATATTATCTGGACTCTCTCCTCTGTCCCGCTTCTAGACCTCTATGTACTTCTATGGTCGTAGACACATATATCTGTATACATACCTGTATATATATTTCTATTCCATTGTAGATTCATTGAGGTTCACTCAACTATCACTTCCAGTTGTGATACGCAGCGCTTATTGGCCTTGTTTTCTGTCCACACGGCTGTGTTTTGGACCCCCTGCGGGGATCGTCTGGTGAGATGCCTGATATATGCTTGGCATGAGCCCTCCCTCCTGCTATTCAGACTACTATTTATTTTGTCTTGTTTTATCCATATATATATTTTTTGTTTTGTGTTGGACGCAGTGACTTACCTGTATTGCATATACAAAAGGTGGGCCTCTTCACTCATGTACATAGTATTAATTTACCAATGTTCTATTTTTACCTAATTTGATGAAATTCTGATATGATATTTCAGATTCTTATCCAAGTGATACAGTATTTTCATCTTTGATACACCTCTGAAGAAGGAACCTATCCGAAATGCATTAGGTGTTTTTGATCACGTTGTAATTTCTACCCATGTGAAATATTTTAACGTGGCTATTGATTTTATCTTGTCTTGTAATAAAACTTTTTGTACGTTCTCAACATTGTCGAATATCTTCTGTGCCTAAAAAGTCCCACCACTAGAGGGAGTTCTTCTATTTCCCTTTCTTTCTTTGAACGCTTAGGGAGTATTTGAGGTTCATAGGACAATTTAGCAGAGGAGGGCATGGAGGAGGAGGTAGGGGTAGAGCTGACAAATCTTGTATCATCAACAGCTGTATGGAGACATGGGGGCACAAGCTGCAGCACTGAGCCCTGTCCTGCATCCTTCCAAGTTGCAAGCAAAGTTACCCAGTGTGCTGTGAATGAAATATATTGTCCCTGCACATTCTTGCCGGACCATGTGTCAGCAGCAGCATGGACTTTGCGACTGACAGCCTTGCCCAACGATGCCCACGTGATGGTAGAGAGTTGGAATGGCCTTACGTGAAAAGAAATAGCAACTGGGAACCTGCCATTGTGATACAGTACACTCTGCAAATTGACAGAAGGGGGCAGATTTCACTAGCTGGAAAGACAGAAGTTGTAGGGCCAGCAATTTGACAAGCTTGCATTTAGATGCTGGGCATGTGGGTGGCAGTGACTGTATTTTTTTTTCTGCTGCAGCAGATGGGGCAGAGAAATTTGCCAGCCATAGTCTACAGCTGGTGGTGTGCTGCTGGCAGATGTGCCAAAAGCACCTGAGACACCCTGCACTAAACCATCATCCCTGTAAGTGGAGGCTGCTGAGAGGTTAATGAGGTATAGCAGGGGCAGATTGAGGTGAGTAAGGAGGAGGGCCAGATTTGTACCCCTTTTGTGTGGCTTTTAGGTGCTCTTGCTAACGGGCTGAGTGGTGGTAGGTTAAATGCCTTGTCAACCATGTGGTATCCAAATGGCTGGTGTTTTTGCCATGCTTGATGTACTTGAGCCAAAGTTTGCAAATAGCAAAGGTGCGATCGGCTGCACATGTGCTAAAAAAGGCCCAGACAGCTGAACTGTGGGAAGTGGGCCTGGAGATAACAGCTCCAAAATGCGATAGAATAGGGTGGCTGCTCTCTACTTTTCCATGATGGCTGCTTTGTTGGGGTTGTGCCCCAACCTCACTTTCCTCCTCTGCTCTATCTGGCACCCAGGTTGCATCAGTGACCTCATCATCATCATCTACTCCATCTTCATTACCATTGGAGACAACTTGACTGTTAAGGCAGTTAGTGGTAGGTCCAGGTAGGTTTAGGGTACCCTCCATTAACATCCTAATAAAGGTTTAACCCCTTAATCGCCCCCCAGTTAACCCTTTCACCCCCTGTCACCAGTGTCACTAGTATAGTGTACAGATCTATTTTCTGATCGCCGTATTAGTGTCTCGGGTGATGCTAGTTAGCCAGTTAGTGTAACCGTCAGTCTTTTACAGCATCAGGGTACCCCCATATATTACCTAATAAAAGTTTTAACCCCCTGATCATCCCCTGATTGCCCCCCCAGTTAACCCTTTCACCCCCTGTAACAGTGTTATTAGTATAGTGTACAAATATTTTTTCTGCTCACCGTATTGGTGTCACGGGTGACATCAGTTAGGTGTTAGCATCAGTTAGGGTCCTTTTACACAAGCGGAGCCCGTTTTGACGGGCTCCGCTGCTCAGCGAGGATCCATCCGTTGATCCATGCTGAATCGGCGGATGACGGGACCGTCTCTGCACTCCGTAGCAGATCGGAGCGGATTGGATGTCAGCGGACATGTCACTGCTGACTTCCGTTGTTCCATAGACGACAATGGAGTGTCCGTTCAGGTCCGCCTGAAGAACTGACAGGCAGACCTGAACGGTCCGTACGTGTGAAGGACCCTTAGGGTCAGCATGAATCCCAGGCAGCATCAGATTAGTGCCAGGTACTCTAACACACACACACACTCTAGATAGTTCCCTTACTAGTATAGTGTCTGAATGGATCAATATCTGTGATCTGATCAGAAGTATATTAGCGTCCCCAGTAGTATAGTGTTCCCAAAAATGCGGCGTTAGCAGGATCAGCCCAGACACCTGCTAGCACCTGCGTTTAGCCCCTCCGCTCAGCCCAACCCACCCAAATGCAATATCAATAGATCACTGTCACTTACAAAACACAGCACACAAAACTACAGCATTAGCAGAGGCACGCCTGATCCCTGTGAATGCTAACAGTACATTTTTTTGGTAGCGATTGAAGCAGGCTCTGACAAGCAGGTGCTCTTTTACCTGTGATTCATGCTAGTTGTACCTGCAAATTTAGAGGCCAAAATGTCCAAACAGAGGTACACTAGTGAAGAGGCCGACACGTTGCTGAGCATGACAGATGAGAGCGATGGGGAAACCTCACTGTCAGAATCAGGCTCAGTATACGAACCAGTAGAGAGCAGCGGCACCCTGACAGATAGCTCTGATGATGGAGCAGTGGTCCCTGCTAAGGTCAGCCATACCTAACTCCGTTCTTCTGTTGCTGAGGTGCAACAACCGCAGGGTTTTCGTATGGAGCAGAGAGCAAGTACTAGTGCCGCTCATCCTTCTAGTGAACTGGCAAGCACCAACGGCCAAGTACACTCTGGTCATAGACAAACCAGCACTGCAGTATCACTTGGTGATGTGGGAAGTCCCATAAGGGCAGTTCAAGCTGGTGCGGTGGCTAGCACAAGTAGTGTCCCGCAGCCACCAAGAAGATAAAGACAGGCCCGTAGAGCCTATAGTGCCCTTCCTGATGCACTTGCAAATCCTGATTGGCAGCCCACCACTTCTGCAGTGCCTGTACTTCCCCCATGCACTGGCCAAACCGGCTTTCAGGTGGAAACAGTTAATTTTACTTCCCTTGATTTTTATTCACTGTTTTTCATGGAAGATCTTTACAGCTCTATTGTGGACCAAAGCGATTTATATGCTGGTCCCCATTTGACCCTTGCCAGAGAAAAGAAACCTATTATGGTTTCCAGATTTAAGACCTTTCTGAGCCTATACCTCCTCATGGGCATAACTGAAAAAAGTGAGTTGAGGTCATATTGGTCCACTGACCCAATTCACCATATGCCTGTGTTCTCTTCAGCCCCTCGTAAACCACTTAAACCAACAGTTCACAGCCTTGTTTATTCCCATTCAAGTTGTCTGCGTTGACGAGTTCCTGATTACATTCTCTGGCCATCTTGCTTTCAAACAGTTTCTTCGACAGTGTCCATGAATACAACCTTAACATGGGAAGGGTGGACTTCAACGACCACATGATGGCGCCATACTTAATTGCCCGTAGAGCCAGACGCTGGTATAAAAAAGTGTCTGTATATCTTTTTCAATTGGCTCTGATGAACGCTTATGTGCTATGCAAAGCGTCAGGACAAACTGGTTCCTTCCTAAAATTCCAGAAAGAGATCCAGACAGTACTGTGGCCCATTCCCCAATGCAAATGCAGTGAGCCAGCTGCATGAGAGGCACTTCCCAAAAGTCCTCTGTGGTACCTCAGGCCAAAGAACACCCCAAAGAAGATGTCGTGTCTGCAGAAAAAGCAGATATAGGCATGACACCTGCTTTTATTGTCCCTCCTGTCCTGACCAGCATCCATGAATTTTTCTGTCGCTACCACACATTAGTGGAGTATTAGCATAGGGTACAGCACAGCACAGTGTTAGGGCACACTTACACAGGGTCTCAAAAGATGTGATGGCCCTAAGGTGGAATGTTTATAGTTAAAATAAAAGTGCACAAAAATAAAAAATAAATAAAAAAACAAAAAAATAGAAAAGCCAAAAATAGATGTCGTTTTATTGTTCTTCTCTCTATATATTTCTCCTTCTATATTTTTCACTATTGTAACTGTAATGTTTTATTGTTACTGTGTTTTATCGTTTTGGATTGCAGGTATGTCCTACTGTTATACCGTAATGTTACTTTGTTTTATTGTTAACCATTATTTGCTTTGTAGGTATGCCATTCAACTGCAGTACGGGTTTATTTATCCTGACAGCAACAGGGTTTGCTCCCACAATAAGTAAAGCCGTGACTCCAGCACTGTAGGAGGTGATTTCACCACCACAATTAAAAAAAAGAGCATATATGCTGAAGCATAAGGACAGGGATGGACATTAGGGGCCGATTACCCCTAACATTAGGGGCAGATTGCCCCTATGCTTTGGCATATATTTTTTACTCTTTCTTTTGGCACAGATTACAATAAAAAAAGTTGTTTTATTGAGTTAATGTTTTATTGATACTGTGATTTATTGTTACCATTGTTTGCTTTGCACGTACGCCATTCAGCTGCAGCACTGATTTATTTTGACAGCAACAGGGTTTGCTCCCACAATACATAAATCAGTGACTCCAGTGCTGTAGGAGGTTATTTCAGCACCCAGATAAAAAATAGCATATATGTCTAAGCATAGGGGCAGAGGTGGACATTAGGGGCGGATTGTCCCTATGCTTCAGCATATATTTTTAGAACGGTGCATGTATGTCCATCATTAGAAGTGGGTGGATGCAGGGCAGTATTCTGATGGTGGGCATACCACCGATTATGCCCAAAAAAGACCACGACATACTGGTATGTTGCTGGACTCTGAGTGGTGTGATGTTATGCAAGCCGAAGTGGTAGACGGGCGCTATCTGTCGCCTTGTATGCGTTCATAGAATAGACTAGAGCGGGATCTGGCCTGGACTTTACGAGCCACTGTGGCAGGGTTGGTTCCGGACCGGATGTTCTGGACCACAAAAGCCCTCACCAGGTGTGGTTTAAATGAACCAGGAAGAGAGCAGTTTGCTCTGGCCTGGGACTCAGAAGGATCAATCTGAGAGAGCTAATTTTGGTTTTTGGACTATAAAGAAAAGGTTTGCATTTGCTTATGTTTTGTGGATGTGCCAGCGACCAGCCCTACACTGTATAGTGAGGAAACCTCTACTAATTAGCCACTAGACTGCTTTTACAAGCACAAAAAAAATGAAAGGGACAGTGTAAAAATAAAATAAAAAGCAAAATGAATAATTGAAAAAAAAAAAAAATTAAAGCACCCCTGTCCCCCCGTGCACGTGCGCAAAGGTGAGCGCAAGCGTCATTCTCGTGTGGTATGTAAACAGCAATTGCACCATGCATGTGATGCATAACTGTGAATGTCAGATTGAGGGCAGTAATCATAGCAGTAGACCTCCTATGTAAATCTAAAGTGGTAACCTTTGAAGGCTTTTAAAGGCTTTTAAAAATGTATATAGTTTTATGCCGCTACGTGGATGTGCATACTTTTAAAGCATGTCGTGTTTAGTATCTATGTACTCAGCATAAGATCGTCTACTATATTTCCCCAAACATTTGGGCAATATAGTGTGTTTTTGTGCATTAAAATTTAAAAAAGTGTTTTTTTCCCAAAAAATTGTGTTTGAAAAATTGCTGCGCAAATACTTTATGAAAAAGAAAATTGCACCACCCGGAGTGCGCATGCGCGGGAGCTCCGATATGGACGCCTGAATCGGAGCTCCGCAACGCCGCCGGTATTAGGAGCCCGCCCTGCCTCACTGAGCCCGCGGAGACGAGCAGCAAGGGGCGCCATAGACCCCCCACGCACCACAGAACCACGCCATATGGCCGGTCCGGCGGCGAAAAAGGAGCTATTCCCACCGCTAGCGGCGACACCTGCCACAGGGTGTACCAAGATGGCCGCCGCTCCGACAGCTACAGGAGGCTTCCACGAGGCACTCAGTGATTCCAGCACGGGGACAGTTCACTCTACTGAGTCAAGGCAAGTTCTCTCCCCAGCCACCCTCAACTTCACCCTCAAGGCCCCGGGCAGCTTGATTCAGATGGATACCCCATCTCCAGCCTCAACAGTGTCGTTATTGGGCCGCATGCAGGGAGAAGCTGGGCCTCCTCACCTAGGCCAGGAATTCCAGAGCTATCAGGCCGCAGGAACTCACAGCCATGACATCTCCACACAGGTGGATGATCTATACCAGAAGTTTTCACTGCTCTTGGAGAGGGGCCTAGCAAACACAGTTGAAAAGATAACTGGGGAGATTAAGATGGACTTCCAGATGCTGGGGATGAGAATGGATGCGATCGAAAATAAGTTGGATCGCACAGCCGCGGTTTCAAATCAAAACACAGACCTAATCTCCACTCTGCAGGATCAACTTGACACGGCCATGCTAAGGATCGACGACTTAGAAAACCGATCCAGAAGATATAACTTCAGAGTAAGGGGCCTCCCTGAAAATATCTCAGATATCCCGGGAGCTATACAGGAGCTAATCAACAACCTCATCCCGAACACTCCAGCCCATCGCCTAGAACTGGATAGGGCTCACAGGGCCCTGGGACCCCCCAGGAAAGATGGCTCTCCTAGGGACATCATAGTAAAACCCCATTTTTACGCAATCAAGGAGGGAGTCATGAAACATTCCCGTACGACAGACATCTTGTCACAAAAAGAGATAAAATACAAATGGTCCTTCCCGTTCGCAGTAAAGTTCACTCATAGGGGCCGTGAATATGCCTTTTCGTCACTACAGGAGGGAGAGAGACTGCTTCTGCACTTAAAACTCATCTCTCAAGAAACGGACATGGAGGTTGCTGTTAACTCCTCAAACTCCTCTAAGAGACTCTCTCCTACCAGTCCCAGGACCCCCCTCTGGGAGAAGGCCAAACCAAAGAGGGCAAAGGACAATGGCCCCACCTGAAGTCGAGATCTCCCATGAAGCGATCATACTACTCGCATCATCTCTTCTAGTCAATGATTTCTCGTTGACTTGGGCTCATATAGCCCCACTGGACATTGGGGAGACTCCCCACCCTACCGCTAGGGAAAATTATACATAGTTGATTTTCTGTTGATGAGTTCTTGCAGGTTGTAGATTAGGCTCAGGGGTTACCCTGGGGTATGACTAGAGGCCCTTGACTCTCTGGGGGGACCTGTTCCTCTTTTTCGAAGAAAATTAGACGAGAAGTCTTGTATGGGGGATGGACCCCCCCGGAGACCACTCACCTCCGCTCCGCGGGGTGAAGGAGGCCTAGTTTAACCGCGTTGGGAAGGACCGAGAAAGTCCTGAGACAAATATCTAACCATTAGCATTTTTCAGTTCAGTTAGTAATATGGTTGTTTCCCTGAAACAGTTTTCCTTGATTGACACAGGGCTCCTAGACCGGAGGGCGATCTTAATGCGCCTCCACCTATCCCTCTGGCACGTTATGGACCAGGGGGACAGGCTGCCTGGATTTTTTCACCAGGCTAATTTTGATTTTGACGGGAAAGCCCAGGAGATTTTCTCCCTCCTGGGCTATTTTTCCCTTTGCTGGAGAAACAAGTCAGTAACATTTAATTTTGCCATCAATGTATTCTCTTCCTCTTCTAATCCCCCCTTATCTCCCTTTTCTGCTCTCTTTCCCGTAGATGAATTCTGTTCTCAGCTAATGTTCTCTATTCTTCTGACCCTCTTATCTAGTGTCGCAGCCTTACTGATTCTTAGTATGGACAACCATCGGGGGATCTTGGAATGCTTCTCAACAGAGACAACACAAGAGGCCAGAAGACTTCTCCAGGGGAGGGTAAGTGACCTCAGTAGCTCAGTACTCCTCACTTTTGACTTCAATGGCTGACCACAACAAAATTCCTCTCCGCATAGCCACGCACAATGTGCAGGGCATGAACTCCCCAGTCAAACGCAGAAAACTAGGGGACTGGTATAAGGCACTTAAATTTGACATAGTAATGTTACAGGAAACCCATTTACCGTCCCAATATAACCCCAAATTCTTACATTCCCACTTCACACAATTCTATCTGGCGAATGCGCCCATTAAAACTAAAGGTGTAGCAATTTTAGTATCCAAGAGGTGCAACTTCAAATGGATTTCGGAATTCAAAGACCCGGAAGGTCGGTACATTTTAGTTAAAGGTCTAATAGAGGGACAAATGACATCCTTGATCTCGTACTACACCCCAAACAAAGGACAGTCCAACTTCTTTCAGCATATCCTAGAGAAACTGTCTCCCTTGATGGAGGGGTTGGTTCTGCTCGGTGGCGACACTAACGTTGCTTTTGACTAGGGCCTAGATAAAACCAGGCCTGCAGGAAGCCAACTGATCCGGCCTCCCAAAGCTAGTCTACGCATTGCCAAGTTATTGCACTCTTATAATTTGGTGGATATTTGGAGAGAAACCAATCCTTCTATCAGAGACTTCACACACTTCTCACACCCACACAGTTCTTACTCTAGGATTGATCACCTATTTACCCATGCCCATAACCTACCCAACATAGTATCCGCACGCATACATGATACTGTGCTCTCAGATCATGCAGTAGTGTCCCTTTCTATCCAAACACACGCTAGGGTATTCCACACGCCTTACTGGCGATTAAATGAATCAATTTTGTCAGACCCAGTGAGGGTCATGGACATTGAAAAACATCTGCAGGAATACTTTGCCCACAATGTGTCCGACGATATTTCGGCGGAGACAGTGTGGGCAGCTCATAAAGCCTCCATCAGAGGCAAGATCATGCAAATTGCCTCCCATATTAAACGAGAGAGAAAGATAGATATCAGTAGACTTGAAGAAAAGTTTATATCCATCAAGGCAGAACATAAACAGGACCCTACCCCCTCAATCCTAGACCGTCTTGACAAAGCAAGACTGGAACTGAATCTAGCCCTAACCACGAGAGCCGAAAAGAGTATCAGCTGGAGCAAGAATAAGTTTTACACTATGGGAAACAAAATGGGTTCCCTGCTGGCAAATCAATTGTCACCACGTATCACTCACCATTCCTTCCCCAAAATTAGAACGGGGGGTAATCCTCCCTCTTCGAACCCTGATAAAGTTATGGGAGCATTCCACTCTTTCTACGAGAAACTATACTCACCCCCTATATCAGATGACACAAGCAATATTAAAACCTTCCTAGATGACATCCCGATCCCTACTCTTGCAACTACACACAGAGACATATTAGAATCAGCAATCACGGAGGAGGAAGTCCGTGACACAGTCAAGGGTCTTAAAAAAGGGTCGGCTCCGGGCCCAGATGGTCTCTCAGGCCCTTACTATAAAGCCTTTATTGACACTCTCACCCCCCATATGACACGATTCTTTAACAGTAAGATGAAAGGAGAGCCTCTTGAGAAACACTTAAACACAGCCTTCTTAACAGTAATTCCGAAACCGGACAAAAACCCAGATCTAGTTGAAAATTATCGTCCGATCTCTCTTATTAACAATGATCTCAAGATCCTCACCAAGATTCTTGCTAACCGGTTAGCCTCATTTATAAGTTCCTACATCCACAAGGACCAGGTGGGCTTTATACCAGGTAGGCAGGGCCCAGATCAAATTAGGAGAGCTATAGATGTAGTTTCCATCCTACAGTCTAACTGGCCAGGGGGGACTAAACAGAAAGGCATGCTACTATCCTTAGACATCAGAAAGGCCTTTGACTCTGTTTCCTGGCCCTATATTTTTGCTATCCTAGAGAGATGGGGCTTTGGGGGAAAATTTTTGGGTCTAGTGCGGGCGCTATACTCCAACCCACAAGCTCTAATAAAACTTAGGGGCTTCTACTCCAAACCTATCCCCATCAAGAGAGGCACGAGACAAGGATGCCCGTTGTCCCCTCTTCTCTTCGCAATTGCGATTGAAACTTTAGCAATTGCGATCAGAAACAGCCCTGACATTAAGGGAGTTATGTGCGGGCCGACGGAACATAAATGTGGTCTATTTGCCGACGATGTCCTTTTATTCATAACATCTCCAATAACCACTCTACCCATTCTCCAGCGTCTGTTAGAAGATTTCTATAACATATCGGGTCTCCAAGTCAACTATAATAAGTCACAGGCAATTAATGTTTCCTTACAACAAGACACCGTAGCATTGTTAAAAAAGAACTTCCAGTTCGAATGGAATGAAACATCGATTAGATATTTAGGTATAAATCTCACACCCAAATTTGAATCACTTTATAACCAAAATTACCCAATAATGTACCGTAAACTAGAAGCAGATTTATTGTCCTGGTCCAAATTGAACCTCTCGTGGATAGGTAGAATTAACTCTGTAAAGATGACCCTATTGCCTAGAATCCTATATCTCTTCCGTTCCCTCCCGATCCCGCTTCGGAAGGTTCAGCTGAACTCATTCCAAAGCAAAATTCTTAAATTTATCTGGGGAAAAGCAGGGTTTAGGATTTCACAGCAATATCTGTACCATCATAGATGGAAAGGGGGACTAGGCCTACCGCATCTTATCAAATACTATTACGCAGCTAGATTGGCCCAATTATCGATTGTCTACACAAAATACGAAAAACCTGACTGGGTGGTAATGGAAAGGCAGGCTACCCCTAGACACACACTGGATTATATACTATGGTGTCCTCCGAAACACAGGCCCCCAGTATTGGCTCCTACTCTCTCGCACACTCTGGCTTTATGGGATAAACTGAGCAAGGTGTCATCTCGAGTTTCCCCAATCAAACCCCTGGCACATCTATTCCACAACCCTGCATTTCTACCGGGAATGAACATAAAAGCCTTCCAGTGGTGGCTAGATAAGGGCCTATACCGCATTGGACATTTCTTTACCGCTAAGGGCCCAATCACTCTAACCTACTGTAAAAGTAAAATAGACTTACCAGACTCAGAATACTTCAGGTTCCATCAAATATCCAATTTTCTGCACAAACTCTGGTCCGAAAAACCTCTCCCCCCGAACTTTACCACTTATGAAAGATGGTGTGGTCAGCCTCTTGAACAAAAGGGGGGTATCTCGGTCATATACGAGGCGCTGACCCAACCCCTGGAGAAGTCTGCCTTCATGAAGGCCTGGGAAATGGACTTGAACATCCAATGGGAATTAGAGAAATGGCATTCTGCGTTTTTCAAATCATTCCAAGGGGTTCTAAATACTACCATCTCCGAGGCGAGTGTTAAGGTTATCATGAGATGGTACCTTACCCCAGCAAAGCTCTCAAAGATCTACCCAGCGACTAATCCACTTTGCTTTAGAGGATGCCAAATAGTTGGCACCATGGCTCATATTTGGTGGGAATGCCCCAAAATTAGACCTTTCTGGTCCAAGATTTTCTCACTAATCAAAAAGGTCACGGATATACAGCTTCCAAGGTCCCCCTCTACTGCCTTGTTAAATGAATTTATTCCTAGGATTCCTAAACCGACACGCAAATTGATTCATCATATTTTCCTCGCTGCCAAAATAACCATTGCGGGAGCTTGGAAAAAACAGAAAGTCTCCTTGAGAGCAGCAAAACAAAAAATATCTTGGCTTATGGCTCAAGAAAAAATTGCCAGCTCCATAACTAATAATACACAAAGATTCAAGGTAGTGTGGGAACCCTGGGCAAATTTTAGAGGGATCTCCCTGGTGCCTGGTGTTCAGGTACCTTAGGTGATTGATAAGGCGCACTGGGTAAGGAGCGACACTTCCCCTCCCTAGCTTCTAGTACACGTTCTGGAATAACTTTAATCCTTTCTTCTCTCTCCCTCTTCTTCTTCTCTCCCCTCCTGGGGCACGTTCTTGTTCCTTGCTAACTTATCTTTCCCTTCTTAATCTCTCTCCCCTATCTTACCCCACTAATGGCAGGGTCCAGGCAGGCTTCAAAGTGGACCATAAGGGGTAGAGTTCTTTTAGTTGAATCTCGTGAGGCATAGTACTGAAGGCCCACAAAGTTGAATGGTTGAGGATTAGACAAAGCATTATAGTCAGGGGGGAGGAGGGAGGCTTCCCGGCCCGCTGGCACAGCAAGTTCCCCATAGGGGGTGCTGGTGGCTTGGGACCCCTTCATCTCCGCTTCCCCAAGACTATCTCAAAAATCTCGTAAGGAGAGACTAGTATTAAGCAAAGCCTTACCCCTCAGAGAGATGTAAAGGGATAAATATTTAGAGGTCCTATGGTTTACGGATAATAGAACCATTTACTTACCCCTGTCTCTACTCAGTTAATCTTTTGTATACCATGTATGATGTTTCTTATGGTAAAAACATTGAAAGATCTTTTCTTCCTGCCGGATTCTACAATTGTAAAATGCTGAAACAAGCTTGATTTTATATATCTATAAATGCAATAAAAATCTTTGAAACGAATACCCCAGATGCCCCCTCTTGCACTGAAGCTATTAGGGCCCTAAACCATCAATGTGAAATGGAAAAGCTATTGGCAGCAATGTCGCTTTCCGGAAATCAATTTAGCGCTAACTGGGAGACTTGGTTAACCAACCCCAATTGTACATTACAAGTATAATGTGGTTTACACACATACTGGGTGAGAGGTGTTCCCTTCCCTTCATCTTCTCTTTCCCCTCTAACCTATCTCCATCTTCATACCTCCTCCCCCTTCTCTCCTTTTTTTCTTCTTCTCTCTTCTATCTGCCCTACTAGGGGTTTCTTACTTGGTGTTTATAGCTGCATTTTACTGTCTGCATAGAACATCGCCACCATATTTTTTCAGGATCAAGGTGGGAAATGCCAGTTTCGCAAGATTGTTGTTCAAGTTCAAAGAGACATTTTATTACCCCAGTTGAAAGTTACCTTCGCTTATGCTCTACAGAGCTCATGGGGGCTGGGGGCGGAGGGCCTCTCCCCCGGGCACAGTATGTCCCCATTGGGGTGTCCGGGAGAGAGGCACCATCCCCAGATCATTAGTCTACCTTCAGCTTTGTTCACTAGTCATGTAAGTCACTACTTGCATAATCACTGCCTTATTGTGATCCTGTCCCATGTTTGAATGTACAGTTGCAGAATGTATAGAAACATCCATTAAGCTGTATACTCTATGTCTTATGTACCCTGTATTCTAATTGAACCCAATAAAAAGTAATGAAAAAAAAAAAAATTGCACCACCCACCTTTTTAATCTGTAGGGCCTCTGCTTTAAAAAAATATATAATGCTTGGGGGTTAAAAGTAATTTTCTAGCAAAAAAGTGTCAGAAAGGATTTGGTGGTCAAATGGTTAGAAGAGTGGGTGATGTGTGGCATAAGCTGGGCATAAAATACCAGGTCAGTTCAAACCCTCCCCCCCAAATTACTCCATTTTGAAAAGTAGATACCCCAAGCTATTTGCTGAGAGGCATGTTGAGTCCATGAAATATTTTATATTTTGCCACAAGTTTTGGGAAAATTAATTTTTTTTTTACACAAGGTCGTCACTAAATGATATATTGCTCACACATGGCAAGTGTATGTGTGAAATTACACCCCAAAATACATTCTGCTGCTTCTCCTGAGTATGGGGATAGCACATATATGAGACTATTTGGGAGCCTAGCCGCGTACAGGACACTAAATACCAATCACCCCTTCAGGCTTTCTAAGGGCGTAAAATGATGATTCTACTCCTCACTACCTGTCACGGGTTTTGGAGGCCCTGAAATGTCATTATAGCACAAGCCCCCCCCCCCCAAATGACCCCATTTTGGAGAAAGTAGACACCCCAAGGTATTTGCTAAGTGGTATGTTGAATATATTGCAGCTCTCACTTGTTTTGGAAAATTAAGAAAGAAAAGGAAATTTTTTTTTTTTTTCTTTTTTCAATTTTCAAAACTTTGTGACAAAAAGAGAGATCTGCAAAATACTCAACATGTCTCTCAGCAAATATCTTGGGGTGTCTACTTTCCAAAATGGGGGTCAGGGGGGGGGGGGGGGTGTTGTGCTATCTTGGCATTTCATGGCCTCTGTAACTGTGATAGATAGTGAGGAGTAAAATCAAAAATTTACTTAGAAATCCTGAAGGCGGTAATTGGCTCTCGGGGTCCCTTTTTATCCGCCAGTGGGGCCATGTTCTAGTAAAATTTGGAAGGGTTAGGGTTGTTGTGATAATGTACCCTGTGTGCAAAGCGTGCGTTGTGGTGCCATTAATTTGAATGGTACACCAGTGCGTGTGCAGAACGCAACCATATTACATCACACCATAATAACCTAATGTGCAAGCATTAAGGTTTGTTAAAAAAAAAACAGCGTAACCTGTTTTTTTTTTTGGGCTTGAGATGCATTATGCTTCTATGCACGAAAACACATTTTCTTCTGCATACTGCATTCTGGTGTGAGCTCTGCCATGCCTTTTTATCTCTTTCTGTGTCTACTTGAGGGAGAGGTCTAGTTGACAAGCGTCAGACTCAGATAGAACAAAAAGATGAGGAATATCTTTTATGGGGACACAAACAGTATTAACCACTTCAGCCCCGGAAGGATTTCACAGTTTAGGACTAGAGCACTTTTTGCGATTCGGCACTGCGTCGCTTTAACTGACAATTGCGTGGCCGTGCGACGTTGTACTCAAACAAAATTTGCATCCTTTTTTTCCCACAAATAGAGCTTTCTTTTGGTGGTATTTGATCACCTCTGCGCCATTTATGATCACCGCTATAAATAAAAAACTGACAAAAGACAATTTTTCAAAAAAAAAATATGTCTTACTTTTTGCTAAAATACAAATCCAAAAAATAAAAAATATAAAAAAACTTTTTTTTTCATCAGTTTTGTCTGATTTATATTCTTCCTCATATTTTTGGTAAAAAAAATCGCAATCACCATTTATTGATTGGTTTGCGCGTTTATGAATGATGAGAATTAATATATGGGGTTTTTATTTTTTTTATATTTCTACTAGTAATGGCAGTGATCTGCGATTTTTTGTGGTACTGCGATATTGCGGCGGACATGTCAGACCATTTTGACACTTTTTTTGGGACCATTGGCACTTATACAGTGATCAGTGCTATGAAAATGCACTGATTACTGTGTAAATGCCATTGCCAGTGAAGGAGTTAACCTGGGGGGGCACTCTAAGGGTTAACTGTGTTCCCACAGTGTGTTCTAACTGTATGGGGGCTGGGCTGGCAGGGGGAGGGGAGTGATCACATCTTCCATATACAGGAAGCCTGTGATCACATCCCTTCCCCCTCTGTCAGAACGGAGATCCATGTTTACATACACGGACCTCCGTTCTTTCACTGCGGGGGAGCCATCGCGGGTAGCCAGCAGAAATTGAGTCCACCCTACCCGCTCCCTGGCCCCCTCGGAGCACACTCACAATTCTCGTTATCATGGTCGTTTCACGATAACAAACCACTTTGCCGCCTTAAAGCCACGGCTGGCGGTCGACAAGTGGTTAAAGTGATATTAAAGTCTTGTTTTTTTGGTTTAAAAATAACAAACATTATACTTACCTGCTATGTGCAGTGGTTTTGCACAGAGCAGCCCAGATCCTCCTCTTTTCGGGTCCCTCACTGGTGCTCCTGGCCCCTCCCTCCTGCCAAGTGCCCCCACAGCAAGCAGCTTGTTATGGGGGCACCCAAGTGGAGCTGCTGCTCTGTGTGTCTATTCAGGTCCCACCCCTTCTCTCTCCTCATTGGCTCCCTGACTTCGGTTGTCAGCAGCATGGGGAGACAATGGCACCTGCTGCTGTATCTCAGCCAATCAGGAGGGAGAGTCACGGACAGCCGAGGCTCTCGTGCACCATTGTTATAATTACTGGGCAACCTAAGGTGTTAATCCTCTGCATTGTGTAAAAAGTCTGTTTGATCCTGTCTTCCCTTCTTCCGCTGTGACCGATCCATCTGCTAATAGTACAGGGCCTCGGGGACAAGCTGCACATGCTCAATTTTGTGTGTATTGCTGTGGAGTTTTTTATATTCTTGGAAGAGTGCATGTGATCAGCCGTGGGCCAATTCCTACTGTTCGGACAGAGTGTTAGGGGTTCTGCAGTCTCATAGGACAATCAGGGGAGAATGAAAATGGACACCTATAAAAGTGACAAGACTGCTATGTATTTGTGATGATTAAAAGTATTTAGTAGGTTATATTTACTAAAATGCATTTCCATGTTCTGGGTACTGTGAGAGACCAGATATACCATAGTGAATGCAGGCTCCTGGGTTTAGTAACATTTTAATGCATAGAATGCATTAAAGTGATACTAAACCCTTGTTTTTTATTTTTAAATCCTGTCCCTTTTTAGTTGTCCCCATGGAATTTACTGACCTTTCCATCCAGTTCCTTTTCTAACTCTGTTTTTGGGGGGCCCGTTTTCCCCACTTCCTGTTCTTCCTCCAGATGGGTGACCTGTTCACAGGAACCTTCTGATGGTGTCACCCGTTAATGCACAGTAACTACAAGCTTGCGTAGTCACGCAAGCTGCGCTGCCAGGCACGGGAGCCGCGGCCGCGCGTGTGAATACAGCTCTGCCTCCCATGCCCTTTGAGTGGCATGTGAGTCCGGAGCTCGGGACAGCAGCCCCACCTTTGTTGCGCCCCTATCTTCTCATGCATTGAGAACTATGCTCGTTCTCGATGCAGTACACAGGCGAAAAGCAGCAATGCATGACGCCGCTGTGCATGAAGGGAAATGTTGTTCCCTAGTGCAGATGACACTGCGGCCAGGAGCGTGCTCTATTAACGGGAAGCAGAGAAAATGAAAGAGACGAAAATCGGTATGAAAAAAATATATAAATGAATAGTTTTTTGAGCAAATATATTGTTATTGTACGTGTTCATGATATATATAGAGGATCTATGAAAAAAAATTACCTTTACAACCGCTTTAAGATAAAAAAAAAGCTTCTGCCTTTAGAACCACTTTAAATAATATTACGGGAAAAGCTTATCTATGAGGAGACAGACAGGATTTAAACATGACAGAAGTCCTAACCCTTGACTACTTGGGATCATTGGGGAAGGCTTTCTCTTCACTTTTGTCTTGCAACCACATGACATTGCTTTGAGCTGCATTTCCTGTTTGGAATGCCTTCTCCATACATTTCTTTGGCAAATCCTCCAGAGGCGAGTGTCACATTGCAAATTCTTACGTGTGACTGAATATTGTTTTTCCTTGCTCTTTAATGTATGTTAAATTATTAACTGTGCAGTCAGCATGTATTCAAATGCAAACATGGACTCTTGAGAATTGTTACAATTTTTTACGATTATATGATTTTGCTATATGCCACTGTAACAAAATCACATAGTTTGAAGCAGAAATGAGGCTGCATTTAACTGAATGAACACACAGATTACAGTTAGCTGACAGAGCAGGGCATCCTTCTAGCTGAAAAAACATTTATAAATGTACAACTCATCCTTTTCTGAAACAAATAGGTCACAGAAGTCAATGGCCTTACAAGCATTAGCGGGTTTCTGAAAAAAAAAAAAAAAAAGGTTGCTCTTTGTTTCACACACTAGGATGGCTTCTATCCTGAATTCACTTGCTGCAAGAAGGATATATAATAGTCATGGCAGCACTGAATTAAAGCCCAATTGAATATTCAGTCTAAATCAGCTAAATGCATGGCAAGTGTAAAGAAAAAAAAAAAACAAAAACAAAAAACAGCTATTGCTGCTGGTTGGAAAGTTCTATCTCTGACACAGCAGAGGACAAGTTGGACCCCTGCAGATAGACCACTGCTTCCATGCAGAGAGCAAAGATATTACTCTACAGCATGCTGGCATAGGGCAGACTTTTCTACTGTAAGGAGCAGTTCACACCAGAATATGGTTCAGGAAACACCAGAATAGGCTACCCTTGTGATCTACAGGTGGATGCCATAGTAAAATGAATGGCATTCCAAACGCATATTGCATGTGCAGACACCATGGTACTGCAGTGCCATGCAGTTTGTTGCAGTGCATTTTTAAAAGTAGTGCAAGCACTACTTTTGTCATGGTCCAGTGCTTTTTGCATCCCAATCAAATGAAGGCACTGTCACTGCACGTGAATGCGTGGGAATTGCATGGAGAAGTGTTCTCGTGCTAACCAGGTGTGAACCAGCCATAAGACTTTGGAGAATTTTAGTTTGTATGCCCCTAGAATGTATTTAGCTATTTTAACTGAAAGTTCAGTTACAACAGGGGGTAGCCCGATTGGCATTGGTGCTATTCAGAGAAAAACTTGTATTTTTCTCAGTGACTATAAGGCATCCTCTGATTGGATAAGGTGGATATTGTGACATCACCTCTCGGCCTCTTTCAATCAGAGAACGCTTTGCATTCATTGAGAAGTATGCAAGGTGTACCAAGCAGGTGACCCCCAGTAGTTGCTATGAAGCAGGGCAGCTGATGACCCTGAAAACAGCAGTATAACTGTAATATTGGTGGCTACTGCAGTGATTCACTGCTTCCATATGGGTTGGCCAAGAATTTGCACACTTAGGCCACTTTCACACCGGAGGCGCTTTACAGGCGTTTATTAGGTGAAATGAATGGGCAGCGCTTCCAAAGCAGCTGTACACCGCTCCGGAAGCGTCTGGTGCCAGCATTTTTAACCCCTTTTTAACCTCTTGTGGGGGGGGTTAAAAGTGCCCCGCTGC
This sequence comes from Glandirana rugosa, assembly GCA_018402905.1. NCBI lineage: Eukaryota > Metazoa > Chordata > Amphibia > Anura > Ranidae > Glandirana > Glandirana rugosa. Next base: position 339,538 of record BLSH010368829.1, on the reverse strand, counting down.
CACCCGAATACATGGCACCAAAGCGCCGCTATAGTAGCAGTAAAGCGCTGCAAATCAGCGGTGTTTTACCGGTAATGCTCGGGCGGCCCTGGTGTGAAAGTACTTTACATTGGTCCCAGCTAGACCAATGTAATTTTGTAAATAAACATACCTGGAATTCCAGAGAGGTCTATGAGAAAGTGACAACAGAGCTGTTATTCATGGTAGCCAATTATTTGCTCTAGTTTCAGTCGAGTCAAAAATCAAGAAGGATATAATAGCCTCGATGAAGTAGTGGAAGGGGTAATAAGGGACTATATGCAATAATTTTATGATGAAATTAGTATCATTATAAGTAGACATGTGTGGTTCATTTCGTTCCGAATTAAAATTCAGACAAATTTTCATTTTTAATTACAATTACAATAGTACTGAATTTAACAAAATCCGAAATAACGAAAAAAAAAAGTTTTTTGAATTCAAATAGTTTTTAAATTCGAATTTGAAAAGTTTTCGAATTTGAATAGTTTTCCAATTTCCAAAGAGAATAAAATAGAATAGAAAATAAAGGAATAGAATAGAAAAAAACAATAGACTAGAAAAGAATATAACAGAAATTAAAAGAATATAATACAATAGAGTAAAATAGAACAAAATATAACAGAAAATAAAAGAACAGAATAGACTAGATAATAATAATAGAAACAAATAGAATAGAATAACATAGAAAGAATATAACCATCTTCCGAAATTCAAATTTCAAATAGAATACATTTGAATTTGAATACATAAGAAAAGAATAGAATACAAAAGAATAGAATATAAAAAAGAATATAATAGATTATAATAGAATAGAAAAGAATATAATTTAAAAAACAATAGAATAGAAAGAATATAACAATTTCCCACAATTCAAATAGAATCAATTTGAATTTGAATAGAATAGAAAAGAATAGATTAGATTAGGAAGATGGTTATATTCATTCTATTCTGTTCTATTCTGTTTTTTCTATACTGTTGTGCTACAGTATTTTCTATTCTATTCTGCTCTATTCTTTTCTATTCTATTCAAATTCAAATTGATTCTATTTGAATTTTGGAAAATGGTTATATTATTTCTATTCTATTTAATTGTTTTTTGAATTATATTCTTTTCTATTCTATTCGAATTTCAGAAGATGGGTACAATCTTCCTCTTTTATTCTATTTTTTGTATTCTATTCTATTCCTTTCTATTCTTTCCTATCCATTCTATTCTTTTATTTTCTATTTTGTTATATTTTACTCTATTACCGTATGTACTCGAGTATAAGCCGTCTCGAATATAAATCGAGGCACCTAATTTTACCACAAAAAATGGGAAAAGTTATTGACCCGAGTATAAGCCTAGGGTGGGAAATGCAGCAGCCAGAACACAGGGACAGGGAGCCAGAACACAGGGACAGGGAGCCAGAACACAGGGACAGGGAGCCAGAACACAGGGATTGTAGCCAGGACACAGGGATTTTAGCAAGTACACAGGGATTATAGCCAAGACACAGAGATTGCAGCCAGAACACAGAAGAGATGAGTAAGGTAGATTCACAATCTACAGAGCACACTGCTTCTAAGAGCCGTTCAGTGCATGAAACTATGATCTAATTACATTGGAATGCAGAGAACGCTGAGAATGCAGAGAGAGAGAGCTCCAGATCTTCACTGAGATCGGAGGTAGGCGGGACTGAACAGCTAACACCCATGCGTCCCCGACATCAAGCTGAAAATCTGACACCTCTCTCAGAATTCTCTGCATTCCAATGTAATTAGGTAATGGTTTCATGCACAGAACAGCTCTTAGAAGCAGCACGCTCTGTGTAATGTGAATCTACTCATTACCCACAGACACTGACTCGAGTATAAGCCGAGGGGGGTCTTTTTCAGCACATAAAATGTGCTGAAAAACTCGGCTTATACTCGAGTATATACAGTATATTATATTCTTTTGTTTTCTGTTATATTCTTTTCTATTGTATTAATTTTGTTTCTATTCTATTCCTTTATTTTCTATTCTATTTTATTCTTTTTGGAAATTGGAAAACTAGTCAAATTAGAAAACTGTTCAAACTCAAAAACTATTTGAATTCGAAAAGGATTCGAATTTGAAAACAATTCGAATTTGAAAACTTTCAAATTCAAAAACTATTCGAAATTGATTCAAAAGCTTTTCGAATCGATTTGAAAAAACTAATAAACTAAACAAATTTAATGAATTTATGTAAATAGTGAATCAAAAGGAAATGAAAAACACATTTTTTCATTCTGTACATGTCTAAAATAAGTAACCGACGTGCTTTTATGAAGAATCTTTTTTGGTATATTTTTTAACATTCTGTTGTAAGTTGTAATTTGGAAAGAGAAAAGCCAAACAATTAATTTACAAACTAAGGTCTTTTGACATTGATGACATGGTATGTACCCTGGATTGAAAACCTGGTTTCAGGAGCATGTCCAAAGGCTGGAGATAAATGGCATATTTTCGGAATGATCCTGAGCTGTCAGTGTTTCCCAGGACTCTCTCCTGAGACCAATTCTGTTTAACTTGTTCATAAATGTATCAAAATGTGGAAAAGAACAAAATTTATAATGAAGGTATACTGGACAATCACTCAAATATCTAGTGAATATTTAAAATGAAACAGACACACCAAGAGCAGTTTTGATAAAAAGCGTAAAACAAAACCTTACTGGACATCAAAATACATAAAGTCTAAACGCAAAACCTGCGTTCCAAGTTCAGTACCAAGGTCTGGATAGATGGGAGCAGCATATTTAATCAATTCCTCTGCAGTGGGTTTCCAATACCCAGAACAGACCCGTGTTGGAATTGCCCCATACTTAGAAGCTGATTCCTTCCCTCCTGCTCTCTTGATTTTTTTAAACAGAGTATGCATCTCTACCCTCAGGGAGAACACATGCAAAAAACAACAATCACAATCTCTATGTATTGTCTTGGCTCAAGGCGGCTGTGCTAGGGACTTATTCATTAAACTACTGACTCATCCAAATATTCTCTATTTAGTGACCATGCAGTATCCTGCTGACTACGCCAGTTGTATCAAAATGTGAAAAACAAAAAAATTTATAATGAAGGTATACTGGACAATCACTCAAATATCTAGAGAATATTTAAAATGAAACAGACACGCCAAGAGCAGTTTTGATAAAAAGCATAAAACAAAACTTTACTGGACATCAAAACACATAAAGTCCCTTACACATAAAAGTTACCATAAACATTACAACAAATAACAAGACTTAAACATATACTCCTATTTCCAATATCCCAAAGAAAGCTACACTTAACTCTGGCAACAGCTTCCACTGGAACAGGACAATGATAAATCCTTGCTGCATGCTTGGCCTTTCCACAGCTCCAAAACAGCATTCCTCCCAAACAGACTTCTGCCTCAAAAGCAAAAGCATCCTAGTGACTCTATTATAGTCCTGTACACCAGAGACCCCCCACAGGATGTAGTCATCGCTCTTGCCCAATCACAGGTCATGTTGTGAGTGATGGTCAATCGAGTATACAGCAGCCTTTTTAAAACACGACGTCAAAGCTTGCTCAATACACCACCTGTGGGTGAGATATATTATTACACATGTATTTTGTCATGAATCAGTTAAAAATATATCCACAACTGATACAATAAATGATATAGAGGTTGGAATAAAGAGTTCAGTCTCAGTGTTTGCTAATGATACAAAACAAAGCAAGGCGGGGGCGTAGCCGACACGCGTACTGCATGGCAGCATAGGAGCTGAGCTCTGGAGTGGAGAGAATTATAAGCACGGAGAGCGGGACCCTTACAACGCTCGACACAGCCCAGTAATGTCCGGTGGCACCGGGAACACAGCTAGCACGTCTAGGAAGAGGAAGGAGGAGCAGCACCCGCAAAAACTAACCAAATTTTACCTTCAGCCCATGAGAGGAGGCCAACAAGATGGCGCCGTGGTGGCGGCCCCTGCCTCCACTCTGCAAGACTCCAGCACATACACAGAACTGCTGGATGATCAACCCTACGTTGATGGATTCCAGAGAGACCGCTCTTCCCCACAGCCTCCCACAGCTGTGTGCCAGCCCTGCAAAGGCTACAATGCGCCTGGATGACTATCTTCAGAACACAGAGGTGAGCCATCTTAACACTGATTACATGGCACAGCCCCATCACCGTTTCTCCATTGCCTCATGCCCTACATCTAACCAGCCAGTGATGGACACACTACTTAAGGATATGCTCCTATCACTGCAAAACTCCTTGTATGCTGACTTTGCAATGTTAACCCACAGATTCTCCTCTGAATTAAACTCCCTAGGGGAAAGAGTAAGCCATATAGAGGAAGCTATGGGGGAGGCCACTACTACAATAAATTACCTAGTAGACGACAATGAGGATAACTTAAAAGAAAAGCAATGGTTAAAAGCGAAAATCGCGGATCCCGACAGAACAATTTGAAGCTCAGAGGGGTTCCGGAATCGGTGTTACCAAACCATTTAAAATTTTACACGTGGGAACTGTTTAACACTAGAGTTGAGCGAACTTCTAGAAGTCCGGGTTCTGCTGGTTCGGCCGAACTTCGGGACAAAGTCCGGGTTCGGGTCCGGACAGAACCCGAACTTTGTCCCGGACCCCGAACCCCATTGAAATCAATGGAGACCCGGACTTTTAGGCACAAAAATGCTGTAAAATAGTCCTGGAAGGTCCTAGAGGTCTGCAAAAGGAAGGAAATGTGGGTAAGGGTGGGACAAGTGACCTACAAAGAAATGGGGACAGGGAAATAACTTTAAATATTTAAAAAAAATAAAAACATAAAAAATGCAAAAATGGAGATCATCTTCAAAATGGGTCTGAAAAGTATTAATTAACATTAGAGGCCATAGAACTGTTCTAAAATCATCTTCAAACTGTGTCAAAAAAGTATAAATAAGCCGGGAGTACCCATATCACTGTTCTGCAAAATGTGTGTATCACTTTAAATGAAACCG
>BLSH010368829.1:311927-333748 GCA_018402905.1 Glandirana rugosa | reverse complement strand
AGAAGACGTGTTAATAAAGTTCACACACACAGTGAAATTTAGTTTGGCAGTTAGTAACGTGTAGAAAATAAGTGTGAAGAAAAATTTTACACACATAGTGAAATTTACTTTGGCAGTTAGTAACGTGTAGACGATAAGTGTGTGTACACAAGACGTGGTATTGTCTACAAGAAGTGTGTAATGTAGAAAAGAAGTATGTAGACCTTTATCTTATCTTGTGAAATGGATTTTGGCCCCTCTTTGGTATGTGTACGTGAACTTTGTTAAAAGATGTGCAATGATTGACGGTTTGATTTAAAGTGACACACACACTTGAAATAATTGTGCAGAAGAAATGTGCAATGATTGACGGTTTCATTTAAAGTGACACACAGACTTGAAATAATTGTGCAGAAGAGATGTGCAATGATTTCCGGTTTCATTTAAAGTGATACACACATTTTGCAGAACAGTGATATGGGTACTCCCGGCTTATTTATACTTTTTTGACACAGTTTGAAGATGATTTTAGAACAGTTCTATGGCCTCTAATGTTAATTAATACTTTTCAGACCCATTTTGAAGATGATCTCCATTTTTGCATTTTTTTATGTTTTTATTTTTTTTTAAAATATTTAAAGTTATTTCCCTGTCCCCATTTCTTTGTAGGGCACTTGTCCCACCCTTACCCACATTTTCCTTCCTTTTGCAGACCTCTAGGACCTTCCTGGGCTTTTTTACAGCATTTTTAAGATTTTGCATTAAAATTACCAGAACCTCGGACCCGAACCCGGACTTTTTTTGAAAAGTCCGGGTCCGGGTCCAGGTCCCGGACACCCCAAAGTTCGGTACGGACCCGAACTTTACAGTCCGGGTTCGCTGAACTCTATTTAACACCCTTTTACCTGACGCGGTTCTGATGGACCTAACCATGGACCATATACATCGGCTTCCAAAGCCGCCCCACCTGCCTGACTCCATCCCAAGGGATGTCATTATGCAAATACATTATTTTCCACATCAAAGGGCAACTCCTCACAAGATCCAGGGCCCTGGGTCAACTTCCTGCTCCCTATGCTAATGTGCAGATGTATGCAGAGCTCTCCAAGTATACACTAGACATGAGGAGAAAACTCACCACAGTAACTAAAACATGTCACAACCATAATATTCAATATAAATGGGGAACCCCACTAAACTTATAGTGGAAAAAAATGGAGTGTTCCACAATATAACCTCTGAACAAAAAGGCCTGGAGCTCCTTCACACGTGGGGCATAATCCCTGAGCCACTTTCACAAGCAGCCAAACACAAAGTTCCAGGAAGAGTCTCGCCATCCTAGCACAAGTTTAACCCCCACCCTCAATGCAAGAATAAATAATGCACAAAGGAACCCCCCCTCCAAATGTTAAGCTACCTTAAGCATTGTATGTATCCTCTGCTCCTACCGATGCCATATAATGCATAGCCTTGGTCTGATGGACTTTATCCCCGTTGGATATCTGCAGTGGCCTAGTTGCCACTGTTTAACAGTTGCCTTTTTTTCCTTTTGTTTTTTACTCCTTCTTATGTGTTTCCTTTTCTCCACCCTTAAAATTACTACGGAACACAACACCCTCATCACTTGCTCAACACTTGCTAATCTGTACCTGTCTGTTTATACAAGTGGATGCCAACCTCCAACATCTTCAGTGATCTGGCAGCTCAACCACCGAATGCTTGACCGAAATGTGAGTACCAACCAATCACGCCAACACTCCACTGTCACAAATGGAACTTAAGATGCTATCCCTTAATTCAAAGGGGTTAAACCACCCAGCTAAAAGGGCATTTCTGTGAAAAACTGCCCTAAAGCACAGATGCGACATCATCTGTACACAGGAAACTCACTTTCAGAGTGAGGCAGCCCCCAAGTGCACTCACAAAGCCTTCCCCACGGTCTTCACAGCTAACAGCCCCGGAAAAAAAAGAGGAGTGCTTATAGCTATACGAGATACAGTGTCATTCCAACTCATTGATGTCATCTTGGACCCTAACAGTCATTTTATAATTCTGGTATGCAAAATTGACTCCACGGTATACACATCAGTGTCCCTATAGGCCCCCAACCAAGGTCAAGTCCGCTTCTTAAATAAACTTATGAAGAAGTTCCGCCGAATACAGCAAGGTCATATTATCTTATATGGGGATTTTAATACAGTTTCCGACACCCTGCTAGACTCCACCTCGCACATAAGACTACAATCCTCATTAGCCTCATTTATGCATTCTAACGATTTGTACAATGTGTGGCGCTGCCATCACCCACAAGAACGTGATTATACCTTCTTTTCAGCGACACATAACTCATATTCGTGTATAGTCCTCTTTCTTGTGGACAAATGGTTATTACAGAATGTGAGAGACTCGGAAATATCAACCATATCTTGGTCGGATCACGCCCCATCTGCATGACCCTAGGACCAGTCCCAACCGCACCCCCCCCAAAATCTGGCGAGCTAATACTGCTGTCCTACGCTCCTCCCCATATGCAGAGAGACTGCATAAAGAACTAGAGAATTTTTTTCATCATAATACCAGATCTGTGCGGGACATTACAACATTGTGGAATGCACACAAGGCATATGTCCGAGGTATGCTAATTCAAATGAGTTCATACTAACTGCTATCACCAGACTGGAAGATGTAAATAAATCTCACCCACATAGCTATAACAAGGACAAATCTCCTTCAGACAGGAACTTAGAGCCCTCTTGTTAGACTCCTATGAAAAATCATAAAAAAATGCATGCAACATACTACAACACTAGTAACAAAGCAGGCAAATTAATGGCCACCTACATTAGAGGAGCTAGAAGCGAAGCTAAGATCCAATCCCTGACCCACCCTACAACTAACCCTAAATTGGTAGATCCCCAGAAAATAGCTAACGCCTTCAGTACTTATTACAACTCCCTTTATAACATCAAAGAAGACAGTAGCATTCCACAACCTGACATGGACCTTATTAATACCTTCCTAAGCAACATCAAACTCCCATCCTTAATAAGTGAACAATTGTTAACTTTGAACGAACCATTCACTATAGATGAACTATACTCTGCCATTGACTCCCTGCCAAATAATAAAGCCCCAGGACCAAACGGTCTGCCAGGGGAATATTATAAGCAATATAAAAAAATCCTCACCCCACCAAAATTTTCCACCCAAAATTTTCACCCCATCTCTCTCCTCAACTCAGACATAAAGGTCTATGTCAAACTTATAGACTCTAGACTTATGCCCATACTACCCACTCTAATCAATAAGGATCAAACTGGCTTTGTCCTGCGGAGGCAAAACTCGGATGCCACCAGGCACCTAATTATTATTACTCACTCGGCTGGATGCACTAGAACACCTTTTCTGCATTGGATGCAGAGAAGGCATTAAACAAGGTGCACTGGCAATATCTGAGAGCCGTACTACAGAAATTTGGATTTAAAAATAGAATATTGTCAGCTATAATGGCCCTCTATTCCAACCCCTCGGCGCAAGTATATGTACCTGAGATGCTATCAACCCCTTTTCATATAACCAACGGAATGAGGCAGGGGTGCCCACTGCCCCCTCTCTTCTTTAATTTGGTCATGGAACCATTAGCTGAAAGCATTAGATCCCACCCTAACATTACTGGATTCTCAATTGGATCACAAGAGCATGCCATCAGTCTCTTTGCAGATGATGTGATCCTCATGCTCACAAACCCTTCATCTTCCCTGGCTGCGTTACAGGAAGTGCTAACGCATTTTGGTAATGTCTCTTATTATAAAGTGAACTCAAGTAAATGCCATATACTGGATATTAATTTGGATGATACAACCCGTAACTGGCTACAAATTACTTACCCGTATGTGTGGAAAGATACAGGAATAGGCTACCTGGGTATTACACTAACTAAGTCCACCAATGGGCTATACAAAGGAAACTTTATCCCCATGAAAGCACAAATGGTGAAAGATCTAGATAGCCTAGCTAAATTTGAGTTCTCTTGAGTTGGCCGCCTGGCGGCTTTCAAAATGAAAATTCTCCCACAACTATTGTATATCTTCAGAGCTCTACCTATACAGATTCCACTTTCCTACCTCTATTCTTTACAAAAACACCTAAACTCATACATATGGCAGGGGAAAAGACCACTCAGGTCACACAGCATCCTCATCAAAAATAGACTAGCTGGTGGCTCAGGCCTCACGGACCTGAAAGACCACAATTCTAGCACAGGTGAGGGGATGGTTCACCACATCTCACAACAACCATTGGTGTGAATTAAAAAGGTCAGTAGTTCCAGGACATAACCTCGAGACCAGGCTGTTCAGTACAGATCCCAAGGGTAACGCCTCTCCACATCTCCAACCCATGATTAGGGCAGCTTCCTCCACATAGTGGAAATTTATAATGTACAAGTGGAACCATACCCCCACATCACCAATCAAAATACCTATAATTACCTTAAAACAATTAATACCCGACATACGTCTCCCAACCTCACTACAAAACACTGATAGGAATTTAACAGAGCTTTATATTGGGAATAAACTAAAAACCTTCTCCCAAATGGTGCAGGAGCGCCTAATGGCGCTAGCGGACCTGTCTGAATACCTGAAAATTAGCCACTCTCTAGGGGAAAAACCTTGACTTCAGCATGACAATATCTTAAATCCGCTTCACCTAGTATTTCCTATAATTTACTTCAGGAAAAGCAGATATTTGAAAAATCTCCCCCCTTCGTCAAATGGGAAAAGGACATTAATACCCAATTTACCCCTCAACAATGGCAACGAGCATTCAAATCAATATACTACTCGGCCCATAGTACCTCCCTCTGGGAACTGACACAGAAAATAATGCATCATGCAATCATGCAGCAGTGGTACTACACTCCACTCCGTATCACATCATTCAACCCACCTCACCGACCTCTATGCTGGAGAGAATGCGGGGAAGAGGGATATCTCTACTATATACTGTGGAGCTGCCCTAAGCTCAATAGCTTTTGGAACTCAACGTTAAATATCATGTCAGAAATTGCCCATTCCACCATATCTAAAAACCCTGGATTGGCCTTACTCAGTCTCTCTATAGAAACAATTCCTCCATCACTTCACCCCGTCATCACTCACATTCTCCTGGCATCAAGACTGTCGATCACAAGGCTATGGAAAGCTATACCCCACCGTCCACAGAAGCTATGATTCAACTAACTAACACTCACTATACTTATGAAACACTACTAACCCCCACTAGAGCAACTTATATGCAGTCCCAAAGAGCATGGTACCTTTGGAAGGTACATACATCCCTCAAAACAGCTTACACATCTCAGCATGTGACATCTGTAGGTAATCTGTAGAAACCAGTTGCACTTTCTCCTCCTATCCTGTTTTCTTCTTCTCTCTAATACTTCCTTTCTCTCCCTATTTCTCCTTATCAATATGTTATACAAACTTGTGTAGCAGAGCCTTTTACAGATTCACATTCCACATATGGATATTGAAAACTGATAATTGATAACATAATGTTCGTCGACTATTTTACTTATTTAGATGATTAATCTAAGCAGTTTAGCAATGTTGGAATGCTCTGTAGTTCTATATGTATGAAAGGTTGTCCTGAAAATAACCAGCATGTAGTTGGTGGTTCCTTTCCCCAGAGTGCAAAAGATCCCAACTGGGGTGCCCTGGGGGAGGTAGACTGCAAACTCCGAGTCAAATCTGGAGTTCAACATACTTGCCTGAACGTTATCCTAACGACAACCTAGGTTATGTTATACCACTTGTTACCGTTTGACATCTCTTAAAAGTCTAGATTTGTCGCATATTACTATGCAATGGACAATCTCCACAGTGTTTGTATTATTCCTAATGTATTGAATTTTTGGAAAATATAATAAAAATTATTGAAACACAAAACAAAGCAAGGCAACAACTTTGCAACAGGATAACACAACTTTGCAAGAAGACCTAGTTAAAATAGGAGGGTGGACAGCCATATGGCAGATTACGATCAATATAGGAAAATGTAAAGTAATGGGAGGGAGAATGTCAGGGGAAAGCGGGGATGGAAAAGAAACTGGGAGTCCTAGTAGAGGACAGACTTGGCAATAGCATGCAGTGCCAAGCTGCAGCAAGCAATGCCAGTAAACTATTAGAATGCATTAAAAAGGGTATTTACTCCATGAAAACTCAAAGAAAAACATTCTGCCACTTTGCAAACTCTGGTCAGGCTACATCTTGAGTATACCATCCAGTTCTGATAACCAATCATTAGGAAGGATGTCCTTGAACTGCAGCAAGTCCAGAAAAGGGCAATAAGGCTAATAAGGGGACTAAAAGACCTCAGTGCAAACATTAAACTTAATTTTTCTAGAGAAGAGATGCTTAACCACTTCAGCCCCGGAAGGATTTCCCCCTTTAGGACCAGAGCCCTTTTTGCGATTCGGCACTGCGTCGCTTTAACTGAAAATTGCGCGGTCATGCGACATTGTACCCAAACGAAATTTGCGTCCTTTTTTTTCCCACAAATAGTGCTTTCTTTTGGTGGTATTTGATCACCGCTGCGTCATTTCTTATCGCCGCTATAAACAAAAGAAAAGCGACAATTTTGCAAAAAAAAAAACAAATTTCTTACTTTTTGCTAAAATACAAATCCAAAAAAAATATAAAAAAAATTTTTTTTTCATCGGTTTTAGCCGACTTATATTCTTCCCCATATTTGTGATAAAAAAAATCGCAATCAGCGTTTATTGATTGGTTTGCGCAAAAGTGGTCGCGTTTACGGATGGTGAGAATTCATTTCTGGGGTTTTTATTTTTTTTTATTTTTTACTAGTAATGGCGGTTAATGCGATATTAGGGCGGACATGTCGGAACATTTTGACACTTTTTTGGGACCATTGGCATTTATACAGCGATCAGTGCTATAAAAATGCACTGATTACTGTGTAAATGCCATTGGCAGTGAAGGGGTTAACCTGCAGGGGGCGCTCTAAGGGTTACCTGTGTTCCCTGGGCGTGTTCTTACTGTATGGGGGCTGCCCTAACAGGGGAAGGGAAGTGATCACAGCTTCCATGTAGAGGAAAGCTGTGATCACAGCCCTTCCCTCCTCACAGAACGGAGGTCCGTGTTTACTTACACGGACCTCCGTTCTTCCACTCCGGGGGGGGGCATCGCGGGTAGCCGGCGGAGATCGAATCCACCGCACCCGCTCCCTGGCCCTCCCCGGACACAGTGAGCGCGCGGGCGTGTCTCCGGCGGCGCACGCGCGCGCTCACTGTGCGCGATCTGGCAGCCGCCGTCATATGATGGCGTTTTGCCTACAAGAGCCACTCTGTCGCCGTCAAATGCCAATCAGCGGTCGGCAAGCGGTTAAGAGTGGATATAATTGCAATATACAAATCTCTGAATGGTGACCCTAGCATTGGAAGGAAATTGTTTAATCTTAGCTCTCTGAAAAAGAAAAGTGACTACAAAATGAGGTTGGATGAGAAATGCTTCAACCTTAAAGTACATGTAATGGGTTCTTTACTGTTAGGATTGTAAGGATATGGAAATCCCTTCCATAGTTGGTGGTGGCAGCAGGGAGTAGCCAGGCCGGCAATTTAAACCGCAAGTCAATTTAATATGATTTGACTCGTTTTTTTTTTTCATTTCTTTAGAAATGTAATTTTTGCTGCAGCAGGTTGTATAGATGCTACAGAAGCACCACTTTGCAGACCCCCTCCCCCCCCCATTACAGAGGCAGTGTAAACATGGCGGATCTCTGTTCTGTTAGGGGACATATGACAGATCAACTGTTCCCAGTAATCGGGAACAGTTCGATCTGTCATGCCCCTGCCAGACCAGCCCCCACGCAGTTAGAACACAACGAGGGAACACACAGTGCGATCTGTCTGCCACAATATCGCAGTCCCGATAAAAATTGCAGATCACAGCCATTACTAGTAGTAAAAAAAAAAAATAATAATAAAAATGCCATAAATCTATTCCCTTTATTTTTAGACGCAATAACTTTTGCGCAACCCAATCAATATACGCATTTTTTTTACCAAAAATTAAAATCAAAATTGTCGCTCTTTGTTTATAGCGCAAAAAATAAAAACCACAGAGGGGATCAAATACCACCAAAAGAAAGCTCTATTTGTGGGAAAAAAAGGATGTCAATTTTGTTTGGGTACAATGTTGCACGACTGTGCAATTGTCAGTTAGAGGGACACAGTGTCGAATCACAAAAAGTGCTCTGGTCAGGAAGGGAGCAAATCCTTCCAGGGCTGAAGTGGTTAAGTGGCGCATCGGTACCATGTTATAGAACCTGCTGCAGCAAAATAACATTTCTAAAGAAAAAATTTGTCAAATCACATTTAAATTGACTTGTGGTTGCAATTTCTGTCTTAAAAAAAAAAAAAAAAAAAAAAAAAAAAAAAGGTGTGGGGTCCCCCCCACCAGTCCATACAAGGCCCTTTGGTTCAGTGAGGGGGCTGCTCACTCCCTCCCCCCTTTCCTGGCCTGCCAGGCTGCATGCTCCGATAAGGGTCTGATATGGATAATTTCTTTTTTATTTTGGCATGGGTTGCCACCCAATGCAGCCTGGCAGGCCAGGAAGGGGGGGAATGAGTGAGCAGCCCTCCTCTGCTGAAACATACCAGGCCGCATGCCCTCAACATTGGGACAAGGGCCTCTTCTGACAACCCTGGGAGGTGGTTGTGGGGGTCTGCGTGGGGCTCGTATAGAGCATGTGCGCTCCTTTTTCAAGTGTGTTTTTTTTTAAATGTTGGCATGGGGCCTGGTATGGACTGGGTGGGGGACACCATGTCATTTTTTTTCTTTATTACCTTCTTTTTTTTTCTTTAAGCTGTCAGCAGGGAAGCCTGCTGACTGCAGATGACTCATCCGAACTTCTCTGAACACCTGAATGGACAAAGTTCTGGCTGAACTTTTGCTTGGCCTGAACTGTTTGCCAAACACTATATGTAACTATGTAAGTAGATCCTTGCACTGAAGGCCCCCAAGTAAAGGCTCATCTCCAAAAAGAAAAGCCATGAGCAACACAGTAGTGACATCACCAAATTTCATTCTAAATTTGGTGGCACCAGGAGTCAGAGGCAGCAACGTGCCTTAGACAATCTCACACAGCAAATATACAGCTATAAGGCTTAAGGCCCATGGCATAGGATGTGCTATTTTTCAGGTGGATTTAAAGGATAAAGATAGATTTCATTGTTTAGACACAATTTTCATTTCTATATGTTACCTATAAGATGGCAAATACCAGCATGCAATAAAAGCTTTCCTGGCAGCAAGTTTTCCTTTGAACACTAACATTCTGCTTTAAGTATTTTTTGTGGGCTATTAAGTGTAGTTTGGAATATTTCATTTAGTATTCTTTGTAATTGGGGTTCCCTTTTTGTTCCTTGTCTCTGTACTTGATTGTTTGTGAACTGTTGCTTTCAGTTTTATTTTACTTTTAAGGGCCAGTTCACACCACATGCAGGCCAGTGCGTTTTTTTCTGCATCAAAAATGCATGGAAAGTAGGTTATATGGTTTTCAATTGCTTAGTTTACAGCAGTGCGGTCAGTTCCAGGGCTTTCCAGTTCCATAAAAAAAGTAGAACATGCTGCATTTTTCCTTCACTGGACTGTACTGGAAAGCAGTAAAAGGCATCAAAAACACATCAAATAAGCACCAGATCCCAGTACAGTGAAAAAAAACTGAGAAAAGAAGAGAAAAAGCATCTAGAATGCATCCAGAAATTCATCAAAAACACACCGGAGTGTGCCAAAAACACGCACGTAGAAACTCATCCGAAACGAATCTGGATGCCTTTTTGTGGTGTGAACCAGCCCTAATACGTTCTGCTTTTTCAGTTTCTTTGAAAAAACTTGCGGTAATGAAGATAATCAGGGGCCATTTTTGGGGGGCAAAAGAACAGGTGAAGTATTGTTAGAATAAGCTATTTTCACCTTTAAGGAGCCATTGAATATCCATTGCAACCTTTTTTTTTTTAAACATATTTTATTGAATTTTTCAAAGAGCACAAAGTTCCCACGTGGGGATCAAGTTATGAATAAGAAAAATACATCTCAGAGGTTTAGGCATTATGCATAAGAAAAATAACTCTATAACAAAGTATTGAGGCACAACCGATGAAGGGGAGTACAGTTCATTATTGAAAAGTAAACTATACAAGCATGTTAGATCGTGTTTTGCTTTACTGTGTCCATAACCATCTCGGGGGGGAGTAGATACAGTAGGAGGGGATCGGGGGCCTTTTGGTCCCGGAATTAGGCAAGACGAGAAGCAGTTTGATCTCGTGTGGAACGTCAAAAAGAAGGGAGGGGGGTAGGGAGTAGGAAGACTCAAATTACTTGTTGGAGTGTTAGTGTAAGTACCGGACTTTGAGTTTGCCCAAGGAATTAATCAGGTCGGCTTTCAGATACCAATCCGAGAATTTGAAAGAGATCATGAAGTTGTTAATCTCCGCTGGGCTGAAGGAGTACTCTATGAAACTCCTACATCTTGAGAAGAACTTTTTTGTTTGCAAGAACTTCATGTTGATGGTGTCTTGTTTCTCTAGGTAAAGAAGGGAGAGGAGGGATTGTTTGACTTGACTCAGTTTTGGTGGTGTTGTTTGAATCCATGTTTGCATGATGGATCTTCTTGCCGCAAGAAGGCAGATGTGTACCCAGCTAGATGTAGTATTAGTCGCCGAGTCTGATTGCGATGTTGAGGGGTTTCCGCTGAAGAGGCAGAGGATGGTATCCTTTGGGACAACACTTCCCTTAACTTTCCCAATATATGTTAGAATCGTGTCCCAGAAGCGGGAAATGTGGGGGCATTGCCTGAGCCTATGGAATAATGATGGTCTGTGAGTGAGACACCAGGGGCAGATGCCTTGGTGTGGTGCACCTGGGGTGAAGATTAAAGGGAGGTAAGCCCTGTGTGCCAGTTTAAATTGCGTTTCTCTCCAGGTTTCTGCTGATATTAGAGAGCACATTTTTTTGTATCCAAGGAGAATCTGTTCCGGTGCTTGGGTGTCATTCAAGACTGAGCTCCAGGGGTGGAACTGGTGGGTCGAGTGTTTTGAGGATTGGAGTAGAGTCAGGTGGCCGTAGATTGTAGAGATGGAATAGTTCCCTGTTGTGAGCATAGTGTCCAAGAAGGAAGAGGCGCAGGGAGATTGATGATTTCCTCGGCACGACTGCAGATAAGATTTAATTTGCAGGTAGTGGAAGCCATGTGATGGCGGTAAGGAGAACTCTTCGCTGAGGACCGAGAATGGTTTAAGTGAATTGAGGCCCGGGTCAAATAATTGTATGACCTTAGTCAAACCCTTTGCTTCCCAGATCCTGAACGCTGGTGTGTTGATGGAGGGGGGAAACATGGGGTTCCCTAGTATCGGGAGAGACAGCGAGATTGAGAAGGGGAGTTGTAGCAGTTTCCTCATTTCCCTCCATGCCACAATAATGTCCCTTAAGACTAAATTGTGTTGTATCTGCGTTGGGATAGAGGATATCTTGGCATGAAGGGTCGCTGCTAAGTTGTATGGGGAGGTGATCTCCTCCTCCAGAGCGAAGTTTGAGTAGGTAGACCTTCTTGCGATCCAATCAAGTCCATTCCTCAATAGGCAGGCTAGATTGTAAGCTCTCAGATTGGGAAGGCCTGTCCCTCCCTCGCTCTTCGGGAGGCAAAGTTTTTGTAAAGCAATTCTGGGTCGTTTTCCTCTCCAGAAAAATGAGAATGCTGCATGTAAGTTTTGCACGTCCTTGTGTTTAAGGAGAAGAGGCAGCGTCTGCAGGGGATACAGCAGCCTTGCAAATGGGATCATTTTGATCAGATGGCATCTCCCGAAGAGCGAGAGAGGGAGAGACCGCCAAGTCTGCAAGTCTTTTGTAACTTTTGCTATTAGCTGTGGGTAGTTCAAGGAATATAGAGAGGATGGGTCCTTGCCTATGAGGATGCCCAGGTATTTGATATGTCCCCATGCTATCAGAAAGGGAGAAGAGGACCTCCAAGACTCCACCCTACGATGATTGAGGGGAAACACCTCACTTTTATCGAAGTTTATTTTCATATCTGTACAATCCCTGAACGTTTGGAGGGTATGGTTTAGAAAGACAAAATCTTTGGGTGGGTCTGCGGAGAACAGGACAATGTCATCGGCAAAAAGAGGCGAGCGGCACATTCTGTCCCCTATGGGGATCCCGCTGATTCCCTGGGGAGAATTGAGTATGCGTGAGAGGGGTTCTATTGCTAAATTGAATAGGAGTGGCAAGAGAGGACAACCCTGGCGAGTCCCTTTAGTCAAGGGGAACTCCAGGGATGTGAAGCTCGGAGTGACCAGACGGGCTGTTGGTTTAGCATACATGACCTGTATAAAATTGAGAAAGGGACCCGTGAAGCCGAAGGAGGGTAGTACCTGGAAGAGCCAATCAAAACGAATGTTATCGAACGCCTTTTCGGCGTCTAGTGCTATTATGGCAATGTCATTGTCAGGGTGTCTCTTGGCTTGCTCTAGGATAAGGAGTACTTTCCTAATATTTAGGGCGGCGGATCTACCCTGGATGAAGCCTGATTGCGCAGGGTGGATGATGGAGGGAAGTATGGTGGCCAGGCGTGATGCTATAATTTTTGACAGGATTTAAGCGTCCACGTTTATAAGTGAGATCGGCCTATAAGAGCCTGGGCATAGGGGATCTTTATTGCCTTTAGGTAGGAGTTTAATATATGCCTGGTGTCCCGTAGGGAGGTAGGGACCACCATCCCAGATAGATGTATAAACATGATGCAGCATCTCTGGTATGTAGTCTGAGGTCAGTTTGTAAAATTCCGCTGATAGGCCATCAGGTCCCGAGGCTTTGCTACCAGCCATGGACCTGATAGTGGTCAGGATTTCTGGATGGGTGATGGGAGCATTTAGGGTCTCTAATTGAGTTGTAGTGATTTTAGGGAGGTTGGTAGTCAGTAGTATATCCGCCGCTTTATTGGCTTCAATGTGGTCCTTCGCATATAGGACTCTGTAGTAGGATGTGAGGATATTTTCTATGTGTGATGGGTCTGGGGAAACGTTGCCCGTTGGGTCCCTTAGGGATGAGATATGTGTAGGGGTGAATCCACCTGAGACCATCCGTGCTAGCAATTTTCTGGCTTTGTTGCCATGTTTGTGAAAAAATAGTTTGGTGTGATATTGGTGGGTTGCTTCTTGATTGGCTGACCATTGGTCAAACGCTTGTTTAGCATGTTGCCAGGCAAGGATGTTCTCAGGAGTGCGTGATTGGTTTAGCAGTCTGTGGGCTTCTTTGAGTGCTTCACTGGCTTTCTGCATATTGGTGAGAATTTGTTTTTTAAATTTATTGGCATAGGAAATGATATGACCTCTGAGGAAGGCTTTACCTGCCTCCCAGTAGAGGTTGGGTGATTGGTGGTGCTCATTGTTGTTCGCCTGATATTCAGACAAGGCCTGTTGGAGGGAGGTTCTTAGTTCCACGTTCTGGGCTAGGTAGGAGGGGAACCTCCAAGGCGCTCCTGGTGCCCTGTGGGTTAGGTTGGAGAATTTGACAGTCACTGGGGCGTGATCAGAGATTGCCATATCTTCGATGGTTGCGGACGCTATCTTGGGGAGAAGGGCAGGGGATGCAAACAAATAGTCAATGCGGGAAAATGTTTTGTGGGGGTGGGAGTAGAAAGTATACTCCTTGTCAATTGGATGGAGCATGCGCCAGACGTCCGTTAGGTGAAGTGTTTCTACCACTTCAGCTAGTGGTGTCGGGTGAGAATGTGATGCGCTGGGATGCGGAGGGTGATGTGATGTGCGGTCATCGGAGGGGTGTATGATCGAGTTAAAATCACACCCCAGGAGGTGGAGGGGTTCAGCTATTTGCAGAGCCCATGTGGTTAGATTTTGATAGTAGGTTTGTGAAGGGGAATTATCTGCATATATGTTGGAAATGGCAAGTTCCTTCCCGGCTATGGTTAAGCTGAGGGTGACCCTACGGCCTGCTGAGTCTGTGATTGTGTTCCGCATGGAATAGGGGAGCTTCTTATTAAGAAGGATAGCCACTCCAGCTTTTCTCCCTAGTGCAGGGGAGCCTAGCACTTCACCCACCCACAATTTGCAGAGCCTTGGAAGATCCTCTCCCCTTAGGTCTGTCTCTTGTAATAGAGCCACATCAGCCTTGAGCTTCTTCAGGTGTCTATGGATTTGCATGCGTTTTTGGGGTGACCTCAACCCCTTGACATTCCACGATACAACTGTTAGGTTACTCCCAAGCTTGGGGGGGATCCATGCTGTATTGATTTGGAGATTGAGGTTATGGGAGGGCCCACACTGGGTCCTCCATAAGTGGTATCTTCCCAAGCTGAGGAGTGGACACAGCGCAAAACAGATGTTTCTCTTGTATGAGAGAAGGAAGCTAAAACATTGAATACATCAGAAGAACGTACCAATGAAAATGGGTCTTAAGGACTTCACTTTTTTCCCGCATAAAGGAGGGCACAAACCAACTTTCGGAGTCCGCCCCTGCCAGATGTATAAAAGTTGGGGGCATCATCCCGGCGGGCTGGGAGCGGGTACAGGTGGGGGACTGGAGGGGGGGAGGGCATGGGTAAGAGGAGGGGGGAGAAGGAGGAAGGGGGAGGGATGTCGGACCGTGCCACTGGTAGGTGTATGTCGGCGGGCAGAGGAGCCCTGTAGACATTTCTGGAGACCTTTGGAGCCCACATACTTGGTGCCCATGGGTGTTGAAGTCCACTCCCGGGCCGCGAGGTCATGGGAGAGGAATCCAATCACTTGGCACTGAACCTGGGGGGGGGGGTCAATAAAACATAATTCCAATAACGTGAGAAACAGTAAACAGCGAGGAACAGTAAACAATTCACCATAGCTTCATAGCTTACCACAAACTGCATTTCTGCTTGAAGTTTTGCATAGATAAGGGCCCCCCTTGGGGTGGCCCTGGTAAGGCACTTACAGTTCGATGATCATTCCATCATGGTTTGGGTAGGATGTGGGGTGTTCAAGTGGGCAAAAACAGGTTGAGTAGGATGGGACAGGTACGGGTGATTGCAAGCTCTGGTTCTATGGTGCATGACCAGAGGTGTCCCCGGTCAAGCATGGGTAGGGTGAGGTTCCGATGGGCCGAAGCGTACACTCTTGTAGGGGAACTTCATCGGGCTTTCAGGCTTGTTGGTCAGGAGGGATTATTTTTTGGGTAAGATCTGAGTGGAGGCCTCCGATTGGGGAGTTTGATCCATGTCTGGTTTTAAGGAGTTGTTGATGTACAGGGTGGGCCATTTATATGGATACACCTTAATAAAATGGGAATGGTTGGTGATATTAACTTCCTGTTTGTGGCACATTAGTATATGTGAGGGGGGAAACTTTTCAAGATTGGTGGTGACCATGGTGGCCATTTTGAAGTTGGCCATTTTGAATCCAACTTTTGTTTTTTCAATAGGAAGAGGGTCATGGGACACATCAAACTTATTGGGAATTTCACAAGAAAAACAATGGTGTGCTTGATTTTAACGTAACTTTATTCTTTCATGAGTTATTTACAAGTTTCTGACCACTTATAAAATGTGTTCAATGTGCTGCCCATTGTGTTGGATTGTCAATGCAACCCTCTTCTCCCACTCTTCACACACTGATAGCAACACCGCAGGAGAAATGCTAGCACAGGCTTCCAGTATTCGTAGTTTCAGGTGCTGCACATCTCGTATCTTCATAGCATATGGCTTTTTTATGGTTTTTATGGTCAGTAAAAACCAATACCGGGTGAGCTGCTCCTTCCAGGAGGTACCGACATTCCTCCAAAGCTGACTTGATGGCCAGCAATTCCCTATCACCGACATAATAGTTCCAGCAAGATGGTGCACCACCACATTATGGGTGTCAGGTCCGAGCATTCCTTGATGAACAGTTTCCTGGAAAGTGGATTGGTCATCGTGGGCCAGTTCAATGGCCCCCAAGGTCTCCCGATCTGACCCCCTTAGACTTTTATCTTTGGGGTCATCTGAAGGCAATTGTCTATGCTGTGAAGATACGAGATGTGCAGCACCTGAAACTACGGATACTGGAAGCCTGTGCTAGCATTTCTCCTACGGTGTTGCTATCAGTGTGTGAAGAGTGGGAGAAGAGGGTTGCATTGACAATCCAACACAATGGGCAGCACATTGAACACATTTTATAAGTGGTCAGGAACTTGTAAATAACTCATGAAAGAATAAAGTTACGTTAAAACCAAGCACACCATTGTTTTTCTTGTGAAATTCCCAATACGTTTGATGTGTCACATGACCCTCTTCCTATTGAAAAAACAAAAGTTGGATTCAAAATGGCCAACTTCAAAATGGCCACCCATCTTGAAAAGTTTCCCCCCTCACATATTCTAATGTGCCACAAACAGGAAGTTAATATCACCAACCATTCTCATTTTATTAAGGTGTATCCATATAAATGGCCCACCCTTTACATCTCTGCTTCCAGTGGGGAGGTGAAGGAAAGTTTCTCTCCTTGTGTCGTCTGGAAGTATAAAGTGGCTGGATAGGCCAGGCTGAATCTGATGTTAAGGTTGTGGAGAGTAGAGCAGATAGGAGAAAACGTCTTTCTTCTTTGCATGATTTCTATAGTTCGCAAAAATCAAGAGGTTATGGCCATCAAATGACAGTGAGCGCGATTTTCTGAAGCTTTGCAGAATGGCCTGCTTGTCTGCGTAATTCAGGTATTTCACGATAAGTGCTCTGGGTTTGGATCGTGTGTCTGAGGGCTGACCTAGCCTGTGTGCTCTTTCCACCGTGCATGGGGTGCGGAGTTCCAGTAGATCAGGTATGGCCACAGCCCAGATTTTAGGGAGAGAGTGAGGAGAATATGACTCTGGGAGGCCTATGATACGGAGATTATTCCTCCTGGCCCTGTTCTCTAAATCAATTACCTTGTCTATGAGCTCTTTCTGTGTTGTAGTGAGTTTTGCGACTGATGCGATTAGAGCAGTAGTGTCATCTTCAATATTGGATATTCTGTCTTCACCTTGCTCCAGCCTGGATGCCTGCGCCTGTATTTCCTTATGGAGGTGTTCTATCCCTTTCTGCACAGCCGCTTCGACTGCTTCAGAGATGATGGGCCTCATGAGCACCGCAACCGCTTGTGCGATATCAACCGGGGAGGAGGGGTCTGCTACCGGGGAGTCTGTTTGCTGCTGGTGCTGTGGGGTGGCAGAACTGTCCGTGTGTTGGAGTGTGGCAGGTGCTATTAGCTTAGCAACATAAGTCATTGTCCGTGCCTTTGGCTGCAGCGTGCGTCTTCTCTCCCCCTGGGGACCACTGAGTTGCGGTCGTTCGTTGTCCGGAACGCTCTACGAAACGATCCATATAGGTCCCTGGCGTTAAGGGGGGGGTCAGGCAGGGGCATACCACCGGGAATCGCCGTGAATCGCCGTTTTTCAAGGCTGGATAGTTGGCAGGGGAGCAGAGCTGATGCCTCCTAGCTCCTCTCCATGCGGCGCCGGAACCGGAAGTCCCATTGCAACCTTTAAAACCACCAAAATCCATCATCATTTTGCCTTTCCCATTGACTTACATTTTGGTGATGTAAAAGTTCATAATTTCGCTCATATCTATTTATCAGCTGTTCAATGTAAGAAAGGTGCTGAGAAAACCTATTATAAAACAATCCCCTCAGCCTGATTGACTAAGGCTTTGTGTACACAGGCATTAGTACAGAGACATTGTTTTTCTTGTCAAATTTCTTTATTGAAATTTAACAAATTAAAAGACAAGTTCAAGAGTGGTACAGGAAAATAATATGTTAGGATATAATAGAAGATTATATTTCCTTAATATAACTGATTTAGTTACGAGACATATTACATTTTCAAAGGATTAGTAACTTCAAAAAACAATTCCCTATATTATTCAAGAGTGACTAAACCCAAACATGGACAATAATAATGTAGCCGACAGTGGACTACAAGTATCTGCATTGCAGACATACTTTTGCATTTTAAACTGCTGCTGTGCCCCTCTAGTGTTGTAGAGTAACTTACATCATCCCCCTGTGCTAAGTGAAGAGCATTGTAGAAATTGTAGTATCTTGAACAGACATTCTGGGGCTAAAGAACTATTCCTGGACCACATTTCCCAGCAGGCCACCTGCTACCCAAGAAAGAATTCTGGGAAAGACTATAAAAAGGGCCAGCAGCTTGGCTCACTCTCTCTTCTTCCCAGGGCTCAATTAGGTGAACATCTTACTGCTGCTGTGCGAGAGGACTGCGGCCTACCATGTGGCAAAAGCGGTGACTCCAACCCAGCCCAGGCGGGTCCACCGCTGCTTTCTACTCCGGGGACATCGCCGCAGTGTCGCTGCATCAGCCGGATCAGACGAAATACAGTTCCTGCAGCCAGCCGGTTATCTCCGATCATTCATCATAGGGATGGCTATTCCAGAATCGCTCTTCAGGAGGGTCCTATACTGCTCTTCAGTTGGTGAGAGGGCTTCTGCCCAGTAAATACACACCCTGCCCTTTTACATTGCATTGGACACTGTATACAGACATCTTACTCCTGGGATTACTTTATTACATTGTATAAAAACACTGTATACAGACATCTTACCCCTTGGAATTACTTTAAAGATTACTGCTAGTCAGATTGAGTTGTTCTTCTCTGCCTACACACCACTTGCTATATTCAGGATACAGCTTGCTTGAGCTAAAACTGCTGTTGAAGACAATTGTAGGCCTTGCACTCTGGACATTGCTGCTTACTGCAGTTTAAAGGGACCCACCCCTGATACTTATTAAACCTTGTCTCCCATTAGGACTTAAGGTGAAATGGGCCAGCCCAGGATTCCCTATTAGTGGTATCATAAAATATAGTAATTATTAGTCCACTTCTGTACTATTCCTGCATTTTATTGAGGTCTGTTCTTATATAACTGTTGTTCTATAACTGAGATTTCCAGCTGTAATTCAATTGTTTTCAAGGATCTCCTCATCTGAGCCTTGGCTGTTCAACCAGGACTAAATCCGGTTATTTAACTCTCTTATTTGCATTGTGTTGATGTGTCATTTAACTGTGTAACCAAAATGTCTGAACCCAGAGTGTTAGGTGGGCTGGTAGGTTTGCAGGGTCATGGAGGTGCAGATGAACAGGTAACTCTAAGCAACCTACACGGCTACAAGGGGGCAGTGCTACATTTGGGGACTCGTCAGGGATGTTTTCTGCTGCAGGCCCTAGCCAGCCTAAACAGGAGCCATAACAAGAGAGAGATGGACCCAGCTGCTGCAGTTGCCTCGGGAAGAGCACAATGAGCGCGGATGGAGCGAAGCACTGTTCTGGAGGCCCCAGGAAGTGAGTGCACTGAGAAAGAGATCCAACAGTGGGTGAGAGCATTAGTGCCAGAGCAGAGGGGTTACATTCTGGATATAGGAGTAGAGTTCACTCTGGACTATGTTGGCATGTTGATGGAGTAACAGGAGGAGATTCCTGCCTATAGGTATAGACAATCTTTCTAGGAAAGAAAGACAAGCATTGAGAGAATTACAACAAGCTCCCAATGTGGTTATCCGGGGCAGCGACAAGGGGGGCAACATTGTTCTGTGGTCTGCACGGTTATATGAACAAGAAGTGTTCCGCCAATTGAAACACGTATTGCAGACTCCAGAGCAATCCTTTTCCCACCCTTGTCGCACAGCTCAACTCACGACTAGCCTTAGCAGCAGAAGACGGCCTGCTCCCCAAAAAAGAACAGGATTTTCTGAAAGGTAAAGAGTATAATATACCGACATTCTATCTAATTCCAAAGCTACACAAAAATCTGGTCAACCCTCCAGGTAGGCCAATAGTCTCTGCTATTAAGGGCCCCTTTGAGAGAGTAGGGAGGTTTGTAGATGCTCTGATTAAGGATCTGGTTCAGGATCTGCCATCCTATGTGCAGGATACAAGACAGGTGTTATCCAGAATAATAAATATCCGCGTGCCTGAGGGGACCCTACTGGTGGGCATTGACGTTGAATCTTTATATACGTCTATTCACCACCAGTGGGGTCTTCGGGCAGTCATGTACTTTTTGGAAAATAAGCATCCTAACCTGGGAGCACATAATGAGTTCATTGTTGATCTCCTTGAGTTTATGCTGAATAACAATTGTTTCCAGTTTCTGGATGTATCATACCAACCGGTACGCGGAACTTCAATGGGTGCCCCGTGGGCACCCGCGTACGCCTGCCTACATCTTGTCCTTTGGGAGGAGCAGGTGGTGTACAGCTCGTCTATGTACCTAGCCCACTGTATGTTGTGGGTCAGGTACATAGATGATATTTTGATGTTGTGGAGGGGTTCCAGGGCGGAGTTGTATGACTTCCTTGGGGAACTCAACCGAAACGACCGAAACATTCATCTGACCTACTTAGTTGACCCACAGACCCTTACCTTTTTGGATTTAACTATCAGTTTGAAGGGGGACACTATTCTCACACATACATTTCACAAACCTACGGCTGCGAATACCCTTCTTCTGGCCAGCAGTTGCCATCCTCAGTCTCTGATAAAGGGTATACCAGTGGGCCAGTCCCTGAGATCCCGAAGGAAATGTTCCTCGGATGTGCAATTTGAGCAGGAAGCAAAGGAAGTATATACCCGATTCAGAGAGAGGGGTTATTCTCATAATAGCCTTAGGAGAGCTAAATGGAGGGCGACAGCCAGTAACCATCAGGATTTAGTCCAGGCCTCCTCCTTGACACCCACCGGGGGGACACAATCTGGTGCTACCATCTCTCCAACCCGAATTATCACCAAATACGGAGTAAAATGGAATGAAGTCAGGAGGATTTTAAACAAACACTGGCATATACTGACTAAACCCCCCCCCTGCTGAGGGAGATAGTTGGCCCACGCCCCTTAATGGTAGCCAAAAGAGCACAGAAACTATCCGACTTCCTAGTACACTCTCAATACCAAAGAACCCCCACTCCGAACTGGCTGACGGAACGCCCCAGGAAACCGGGCATGTATCCCTGTGGGAGGTGTAATGTCTGCCAGTTCGTGCACAAAACCAATATTTTCACCAATGCTGATAGTACCAGACCCTTTAAAATCAAAAGATTTATAAACTGCTCAACTACCAGAGTAATTTACCAGCTGACCTGCCCTTGTGGGAAAGCATACGTGGGCAAGACAAAACGGTCACTGAAGGTCAGGATTGGTGAACATCTGACGAGTATCAGAGGGAAAAAAGATGAGGACAGACCCTTAGCTAACCATTTCCAACAATTCCATGGAGGTAGACCCAATGGGTTAATGGTGAAGGGCATTTATGCTCTGGATCTTCCCCTTCGTAGGGGTGACTATGACACTGTACTGTTACAAAAGGAGAAGATGTTTATCTTCCTCGTGGACTTGATGGTACCCAAGGGCCTGAATACCGAATTCAATCTCTCCGTGTTCTTAGAAACCTAATTTCACTATCTAAAGCACCTAGGGGGGTGGTGAAGTTCACCCCTAATTGATGTAACTTTAGTAAACCTCTACTTTGGTTGATTGAAGTATGGGCTCTGAACGTTAGTATTGCAAGTTATATACCCATATGTAGATTCAGGTCTTTAGTGGTGACGGACCATACACTCTGCTGGATCATTATTTTCTACTCATAATTTGATTGGGCCCCCCCTTTTTCCTGTTGGTGCCATCCATGAGTAGGAGTCTGTCTTTTTCCTCTTTTCTCTCTCTCTCCCCTCTTCCCTTCTTCCCCCCTCCCTCCACCCTCCCCCTTTTTCTGTCTGAGGATGAGTACCTACCGTGGTTGTCCTTTT
>BLSH010368829.1:295553-306341 GCA_018402905.1 Glandirana rugosa | reverse complement strand
ACTTAGGGTGACACGTTATCAGATTTGAGTAAGTGCCTAGGTAGGAGAGGGGGAAATGGTAGGGTTGGGTTGAGATGTCGCTGAAGATTTATCTAACCCCCCCCCCCCCACTTAGTCACACCCTTTCTTTTTTTTTATATATTTTATTAAGTTTTTTACAAAACATAACAGGCATTTTTTTACAAATATGTTCAAGGCACAATGGTGCTCCATCCTGGATGGAGGAACATTTACAATTATGAATATATATCAAAAATACATAACGATAGGTGCTGTATTGATAAAGTCGGTACAGCCGATGCTTAACAAGAAGTAAGAAGCCTTCTGGGCAAAGTTAATTGGTCCTGGAGGGACCGAATCTTGCTATCCGTGTCCTATGAGGGTTTAATGCGAGATTAAGCTTGTAGCTGGGGGGGAGTAACAAATTTAGACTGAATCTATTTAGAAGTCGCTGTAGAGTTGGGTTGGGATGGTAAAGGGGGAGAGGATGGATCCGTGAATGAGTTTAGACTATTGCACAGTGGGATTCTGTATCTTAAGTTTCCCTAAGGAGTTGGCAATGTCGTTTTTCAAATACCACTCAGAGAGCCTGAAGGGGGCCATAAATGTATTCATTTCTGAGGCATCGAGGGAATGTTCTAAAAATTTTCTCCACCTGGAGAAGAATTTTTTGGCTTGTTGGAAGTTTGAAATAATTGTATCCTGTTTTTCCAGTTGTAATAAGGAGTGTAGGCCCTGTTTAACTTGACTCAGTCCTGGAGGGGTTTGCTGGATCCACATTTGCATGATGACCCTTCTTGCTGTAAGTAAGCATATGTGATCCCAATTGGAAGGCAGGGGGGTTGCAGCTTGGTCTTGAGTTGGTGGGGGTAGACCGCTAAAGAGACATAGTAAGGGGTCTTTCTGAATATTGATGCCACTGACTTGTTTCATGTAGGCAATGACTTTATCCCAGAAGCTTGAGATTGGAGAACATAACCAGAGTCTATGGTAGAGTGTCAGTCTGGGTGTTTGGCACCATGGGCATATACCTTGCTGATGGGAGTTTGTGGATTAGACTTGTGGGAGGTACGCTCTGTGTGCCAGTTTAAATTGGGTTTCCCTGCAATTCTCTGCCACCACTAAGGAGCATGTTTTTTTGTAGCCTGCTAGAATTATTTCTGGTGCTTCTGGATTTTCTAGTACCGAACTCCATTGACAAAATTGCTTGATGGCATATTTTGATGTTTGATGTTGGATTAGCTGTTCATATATACGCGATATGGAGTAACAGTTGTTTGAGAGGAGGGTGTCAATGAAGGTAGGTTCACTGGAGTTGGGGATAGCCCAATGGTTTGCTTGAATGAAGGATCTGATTTGTAAGTAGTAGTAACCGTGGGAGGGCGGTAAGGTAAACTCGTCTTGGAGTTCCTTAAAAGATTTAATGGTGCTAAGGTCTGGTTTGAGCAGTTGTGAGATCAGGGATAGACCCTTAGATCGCCAGGTTGAGAAGATCTTGGATTGCAGCGAAGAGGGAAACATGGGGTTGCCCAGTATAGGAAGATAAGGTGATATCGACGTGGGCAGATGTAAAAGCTTTCTCATTTCCCTCCAAGCCAGTATGGTGTCTCTGAATAGTATGTTGTTCTTTATGGATGGAGGAAGAGAGGGAACCTTTGCGTGTAGGATGGCTGTCAGGCTGTAAGGGCGGGCTGCTTCTCTTTCTAGATTAGTGTTGGAGTAGGTGGATTTTCTCGCAACCCAGTCCATACCATTCCTGAGCAGACATGCTAGGTTATAGAACCTCAGGTTGGGTAGACCTGCTCCCCCCTCGCTCTTGGGGAGACAAAGTTTTTTCAGGGCAATCCTGGGCCTCTTGCCCTTCCACAAGAATACAGAGAAGGCGGAATGAAGTTTCTGTACGTCTTTATGTTTGAGTAGAAATGGAAGGGTTTGGAGTGGATATAGTAGTCTGGCAAATGAAATCATTTTGATTAGATGGCATCTCCCGAAGAGCGAGAGGGGCAGGGCCCCCCAACCCAATAGTTCCCTGTGATTTTAGACAAAATTGGAGTATAATTCAGAGAGTAGAGGGAGGATGAGTCTTTTCCTATTAGAATACCCAGATATGTGATGTGGCCCTTGGCGACTAAGAAGGGAGAGGAGGACCTCCAGGCATCCGCTCTGCGTGGGTTCAGCAGTAAAACTTCGCTTTTGTCGAGGTTAATTCTGAGGCCCGCACGTTCTCTGAAGGTTTGGAGTATTTGGGTGAGGTATTGGAAATCTCTGGGTGGGTTGGAGGAGAAGAGGACTATGTCGTCTGCAAAAAGGGCAGATCGGCATGTTTTATTGCCTAGGGTGACTCCGCTGACGCCCTGGGCTGAGTTAAGGGTTCGAGATAGGGGTTCAATAGCCAAATTGAAGAGGAAAGGCGAGAGTGGGCATCCCTGCCTAGTTCCCTTGGCTAGGGAGAAGGCTGGAGAGATGAAGCTCGGGGTCACCAACCGTGCGATTGGGTTGGCATACATTTCACTTATGTATTTGGTGAAGGGGCCCTCAAAACCAAACGAAGAAATAGTTAGAGATAGCCATTTGAAACTAATGTTGTCAAAAGCCTTTTCGGCGTCTAATGCTATAATCGCTATGTCTTTGTCTGGACAGAGTTTGGCTTGGTTTCGAATCAGGAGCACTTTTCTAATATTGAGAGCCGCCGATCTTCCCTGCACAAATCCTGATTGCGATGAATGGATCAGTGAAGGGAGGATAGCGGTGAGACGGGAAGCTACCATTTTAGACATAATTTTGGCGTCTACGTTGATAAGTGAAATAGGTCTATAAGACCCTGGTGATAGAGGGTCTTTGTTTTTTTTAGCCAGTAATTTTATGTAAGCCGAGTGGCCTGTAGGTAGGTAAGGGCCCCCCTTCCAAATATTGGAATATACTTGTAGCAGGGTTGGTGAGGTAACGTATAATGTCATTTTATAAAAGTCGGATGAGAGACCGTCTGGGCCAGGAGCTTTATTCCTGGCAAGTGAGTTAATAGTATTTTGTATTTCCGGGAGAGAGATGGGCTCATTAAGGGAATCAAGTTGGCTTTTTGTGATTTTGGGGAGAGTGGATGAGGTTAGGAGGTCCATGGCTTTGTTTAAGTCTATTTGATCTTCCTTATATAAATTTTTGTAGTAGTCTGTTAAAATTTGTTCTACTTGTGACGGTTTGGATACAATGGTGCCCGAATGGTCCCTCAGCGAAGAAATGTATGTTGGGGAATGTGTGCTTGATATTAAGCGAGCTAGGAGCTTTCCGGCCTTGTTGCCATATTTATGGAAGAGAAATTTCGTTTGGAACTGGTGCATCGCCTCATGTTGTGCTGTCAAGTGGTCAAATTCTTGTTTGGCTTGCTGCCAGGAACGAATGTTTTGTGGGGTGCGGGATGAGTTGAGTTGTCTGTGAGTATCATTAAGTGTTTGGCTGGCTTTCCGAATGTTTGAGTGTAATTTTTTTTTTATTTGGCTGTAAAGGAGATGATGCGGCCTCTGAGGAAAGCCTTGCCTGCTTCCCAATAGAGGTTAGGGGACGAGAGGTGTTCAGCATTGGCTGACGCATATTCCGTCCAGGCCATTTGTAGATGCGTTTTTAGTTCTTCATTGTCTGCCAGATATGAGGAGAAGCGCCAGGGAGCCCCCAGTGTTTTGGGTCTAAGGTTAGAGATTGTGACTGATATGGGGGAGTGATCTGAAATCACCATGTTCTCTATTGTAGCAGATGTTATCAGGGGCAAGAAGGCGGGGGAGGCGAATATATAATCAATCCGTGAGAATGTTTTGTGGGGGGGGGAGTAGTAGGTGAAGTCCCTATCGATGGGGTGTAACAACCTCCACACATCTGCCAAGTGTAGGGATTCGGCAACCTGAGCCAGGGGGGAATTATGGGTGTCTGATGGCGACGATTGGCGAGGATGTTGTGGAGCCCGGTCGTCAATGGGGTGCATGGTTGTGTTGAAGTCACCTCCCATAAGGTGAAGGGGTTCTGTCACTTGGAGGGCCCAATTGGATAGATTTTGGAAGTATGTTTGGGAAGGGGAGTTTTCAGCATAAATATTTGAGATGACTAAGTCTCTGCCTGCTATGGATAAGTAAAGGGTTACCCTGCGTCCTGCGTTATCAATTTCAGTTTTCCTAATGGAGAATGGTAGCTTTTTGTTGAGGAGAATAGCCACTCCCGCCCTCCTCCCCAGGGCCGGGGAGCCAACCACCTCTCCCACCCAGAGTTTACGGAGCCTGGGGAGATCCTCCTCTCTTAGGTGCGTTTCCTGTAACAGGGCTATGTCAACCTTGAGCCTCTTTAGATGTCTAAGAACCTGCGATCGCTTTTGGGGTGATCTTAATCCCTTTACATTCCATGAGGTGATAGTTAGGTTACTCCCGAGCTCTGGTGGATCCATGTGATGATAAAAAGATAGGGTGATAATTTAGGAGGACCAAGGAGAGGTCCCCCGTGATGGTATCCGTCCGAGTTGGGGAGTGGACACAGTGCAAGATTCAAATAGTAACATAGTAATGATAACTGTAAAATCAAACATCTACATCGGAGGTTTGTACCTGGTGAAAAAAAACGTATGGACTTCTGTTTTTTCCGCATGGGAGGATATACTCTTGTATAGTCCTCCGCCCCTGCCGATGGGTAGTCGAAGCCTGATGAGGCGGTCTAGGAGGGAGAAGTTTGGTTGTAAGAAGAGGAGGGGTGGGGGGGATTAGGAGAAAAAAAAGTGGGGATGGGGATGGGAGGTAGGGGAGAGGGGGGGTGTGTTGGAGAGAGGAGGGGAAAGAGAGAAGAGATAAAAAGGAGAGGGAGGGGGAAGGAGGGGATAGAAAGTAGTGGTATGGGCATGTGTGGCGCCATACGTCTAGGCAACACAAGACTATTGTGCGTAGCCCATAGGTCAAAAAACCAATGAACCTTAATGGAAGAACACAGTAATCTTAAGGCAGGAGGTTAACTCTGGCGGTCGGGCATTGCCCCCAGTTCCATTGAGCCCGAGAGCAATGTCCAACCAATGGTGTCTTGATGTATGAGATCACCCAGTGTGAAATACGAGAAGCATTGTGATATACATACTCAGAGAAAAAAAAAAAAGAGCAAAACTATAACATCAAAGCATTTACCAAACTGATTCTAGCACGGTGAGTTTGCTTGATGAATTCCCCTTTGTGGGGGGATCTTGATAGTTTTTCTCAGCTTGTCTATCGTTCCGCTATAGTTTTAGAAGGGTGGAAAAGTTTGGACAGCCATGGATATCCGTTTTAGATTGTGTTTCTGATCAAGTGGCTGTGGGTGTGGACAGGTCAGTCCTGTGTTGCAGGAGGATTTGTGGGTCCAAAGCGAACTCTTTTGTGAGGAGGTTTCACTGGGCTTCCAGTTTTGGGTGTGGAGATGGAAGATTTTTTAGGAGAAGGTGAGGAACGGGTGTTGGCCTCTGATTGAGGTGTCTGATCCATGTCCGGATGTAGGAATTCTGTGATGTAGTTTTCAGCATCCAGCGATGTAAAGGAGAGTTTCTCTCCCTGAGCAGATTGTAAATATAGTGTCGCTGGGTAGGCTAGGCTGAATTTAATATTGAGGTTGTGAAGGGTCGAGCAGACCGGTGAAAAGGCCTTTCTCTTGTGCATGACTTCCAGGGAATAGTACGCGAATATGAGCAGTTTGTGGCCCTCAAAAATCAAGGAATGAGCTTTTCTGAAATTTTGTAGGATGACCTGTTTGTCTGTGTAATTCAGGTAGCGCACTATTACCGCTCTGGGTTTGGAGCGATGGTTGGCCGATCCTGTGGGCCCTTTCCACCGTGCATGGGGCCCGCAGTCCCAGCAATTCAGGGATGGCTGTTGAACACAGCTTTGGCAGGATATGTGCAGAGTATGATTCGGGAAGGCCTATCACCCGTAGGTTATTTCTTCTGGCCCTGTTCTCTAGGTCTATGACCTTTTCCTGTAGCTCTTTGTGTGAAGCTCAAAGCTTGGCTACCAATGCGATTAGGGCTGTGGTGTCATCCTCTACACTGGAGATTCTATCTTCAGCTTGTGACAGTCTGGCAGCTTGTGTTTGTATGTCTGTGTGCAATTGCTACATACATTTCTGCACCACTGATTGGACTGCAGCATTGATGGTCTCCATAATGTCGGGTCGTAGTAGCGTGACCACGGCCTGGGCTATGTCCACAGGGGTAGGTGTTTCTGCGAGAGAGGGTCCAGGCGGATGGGAAAGATCCTGGGTGTTGTCTGCCCGCTGGAGTGATGGGGAGGCCGCTAGTATTGCAGCGTATGTTTGTGGCTGTGCTGGAGCGGCGGCGGCGGCCATGTTGGCTGCGGCGCGTGGTTTCTCTCCCCCTACGATCGGCTGAGCGGTATTCGGTCGTTGGCCGGATCGCTCCACAAAGCGGTCCATGGGTGTCTGCAGGGCTATGGGGGGAGGCTGTCGGGCCGTTCTCCCTCCGGTTCGCCGGTTTTGGAGCTGGGTATGTGGCAGGGGAGCGGAGCGACTGTCTCCTAGCTCCTCTCCATTCGGCGCCGGAACCGGAAGTCAGTCACACCCTTTCTAAAGAACATTGCATATGACCAACAGGGCTTTATTAACACACCTCACCTCCATAGATACCACCGCTAACCCCCCTACTTATAGGTTCTGATCCCTCGTTAGCTGAACTTGCTTAGGATTATTCTTTAAACAACAACGTCCCACGCAAATTACCACCATCTGACTTAACAAGTCGGAAATTGATGAAAGACCCTTTTACCTATCTCCTGTCCCTGCCTACCAGAGGCAGCTCTCTAATTAGGCAAATTAGGTGGTCACCTAAGGCCTCGCACTCACAGGGGCCTCACGGCTGCCTAATTTGCCTGACAAAGGGGGGAGCCCAGCATCAGGAAAAAGGATGGCGCTGCCTGCAGATATGCGGGACCGAACTCCTAATGCTGGGACTCCTGCACTGTCTGCTAACATCAACCGGACTGCCTCCCTCTCTCACCTCTATCATGGGCTAAATGGACGGAGAAGCATGATGAGTCACTACCCCCTGAGCCGCAGTAATGCCCGTAAAAGGGCTGCAGCAGCAATGACAAGGGAGCACAACCATTTCACTGGTTGGTCCAGAGACCAATGAGCTGCAGGCTACCAGGTTGACTAGTAGGTGAAGCCCTGCCCACCACGTGTGTTGTGGTTTTTACGCCAGCAATGCAGAGGCTGCTGAGGGTGATGGTAGTGACGGCGGTCTGATGAGTTTGGGTATTGCGGTGAGTCCGATCACAGGCAGGATCTGTTTTTCTGTACACTAACATAACCGCTCTGTCCATAACCAATCACCCTTGTATGTGAACAACTCCTCTTCAATGTGACCAGTTCGGACTGACTCCTGGAGCCTGCACACACCTAGAGACATCACAGGCTACCCCAGATCACACACAGGAGCACATAAAGCCCCATGCTCTCTCTCCCCTTCTCTCTCACCCCTCCCTCTCCCCCTCTCTCTCTTATCCCCCTCTCTATCATCTCCTCTATCTCTATCTCCCCCTCTCTATCTTCCCCACCCCTCACTCCCCCCCTACCCCTCACTCTCTCCCCTCCCCCTCTCTCTCCCCCCTCTCTCCTCCCCTTTTCTCTCTCCCTCTCCCTCTCTCTCTTCGCTCCTCACTCCTCACTCTCTTTGTCTATCATTCCCTACCCCCCACGCTATTTAACCTCTGTTGCTCCCCTTTTTCTATTTATACCACCTCTCTCTAATCCCCTCTTCCCCACACCCACTCACATATTTTCCTCCTTCCCTCTCTCTCTCTCCCTCCCTCTCATCCTTCTCCTTCCCCTTTGCTCCCCCCTCTCCTCCTCTCCATATCCTCCTTCTCCCTCCTCTGGCAGGGAAGAGGGAGAGCGGGAGATGAGCTGAGTTGCTGCACAATGGGTTTTACTTGGGTTCTGGGTTCTACTTGGGTTCTGGGTTCTACTTGCCCCCTGAGCCAAAGCTGCCACTCAGCCCCTGCACTGGGATCATAGGATGTGTGTAGGTCATCCCTGGTCCTGATTCCTCTAATGTCTGCCCCTAAAACACATTACATAGATAATGAGCTCATGCATAGATGAATGGGGGTGGATGTGTGGATTACAATGGAGTGCACACTACTAGGTTCAATCACTGTGATGCAGTACTGCTTTTGCTTGAATTATTTTTCCCATTATGGGTGTGAGTGGGGTCTCATGTCTACATTTTTTGCCTAAGGCCTTACAAAGCCTAGGGACACCGCTGCTCCCTACAGTTGAGTTCCTTTATCCACATTATAAGACCTTAATTTAGACCCATTTCTTATTGCATGATTATGTTCAGTCCACGTTCATCATCTTACAAATGTCCTGTTGTAACATCTCCTCGTTATTCTAGTACAACCAATGTTGCAGTTGTGTGCATGTTACATTTCTATACCAATAAAATAATTTGAAACAAAAAAAAAAAAGAAAGAAAGAAATACCCTTATAGAGAATTCTTATAAAGTAAATCTGGCCATACAAGCTAAGATTTTACTTGATTTCCCTGTCCAGGCTAAACAGTGTGGATGGAGGAATCTGCAATGCTGTCTATTTTTTTTTTTTTTTTAAACATTGGTTTTTATTAAGTTTTTTCAAGTAAAAAGTACAACAGTACAGAGTATAAAAGTATAGAGTATTGAGTATTGAATATAACATTGTGGGAATACCTGAATACGGTAAAGTACAATCTTCGGAAATAAGTCATCTACCAATTTTGTATAGACATTGTGTAGTTCATAATCTTAGTAAAGTTAAGATGTCAGGATGTTGCATACCAAAGTTTCAGTAACAAGCTAACATTACAATCGTGTGGGTAGAGAAGATGTATCGGGAATAGGGGAGGGGGGGGGGAAGGGGGAGAGAAATAGTGGAGTATTTAAGAGAGGTACGCCATATGAAATAATGTAAAGGAAAGAACGGTGGCCCTTTATATCTGGTATAGGACCGACTGGATTACGTGTGAGACAACATACATGAGAACATCATTCAGTTATGAGCTGTTCCCTCCAGATCTCCCAGTGCTTGTTAAATATTTTGCGTTTTGCCAAGTCATTGATCAGTAATGATTCATACTTATAGTGGGTGTGGACTAATTTTACTACTTCTGATATATTTAACGTGTTGTCTGTTTTCCAGTTTCTGGTAATCATTGTTTTAGCTGCAAGGAATATGTGTGTGATAACAGTACAGAAACCTGGGGGCAAACGCTCTATGCAGAGTCCCAGTAGAGCCAAGGCTGGGTCAGGTTTTGTTAGGCATCCTGAGATGGCGGAGATTTTCCTGAATACACTGTTCCAATAGCTGGTAAGACTTTTGCACCTCCAAAAAATGTGCATGATGTTACCTATTTCCCCACAGCCCCTCCAGCAGAGAGGGGAGGCACTGTTGGAGAATTTGGATATCCTAAGGGGGGTGAGATACCACCTCAGGGTTAGTTTTTGGTATGATTCCCAGTGACCAATACATTTTGAAGATTTGTAGGTTGTTACGGCGGCCCTTCTCCACTGGCAGGGGGTGAACGAGCGGTCTAGTTCGGATTCCCACTTCAGGTGGTGCGTGGATTTAGTGAAGGACAGTTTTTGATGAGGTAGGTTATAGAACAGGGATATTCCCCTCTCTTTGGGGGTAGAGGTAGTAAAAAATTCCCATGTTTCCTTATGGAGATAGATAATGGGCGTTTTTAAGGACTTAAGAAAACGTGAGAGTTGATTATAGGGGTAGTATTCTGATTCTGGAAGATCAAACTGTAAAACAAGGTCTCTAAAGGGTTTTAGTTTATCGTTGTTGTAGAGTTGGGAGATATGGGTAATTCCCCGTGTGATCCACTTTGAGAGGTTTAGGTTGGGTATTAATTCTGATATAGTTCCTATGGGAATAGGTATTTCCCTCATTTGACATGAGGGCGCCTTCAATCCTTGGAGTCGTCTCCATGCAGAGATTGAGGCTTGTAGGGTTAATGGGAGTCTGCGTATGGGATGATGTTTCTATGTGTCTGACAGTAGGAAGGTTATGAGATTTTTTGATGGGATCATCTCCTGCTCTATAGCCCTCCACGGGGTGGGGTTCGATTGGTTAAACCATGAGCGAAGCTGAGTAAGTAGTGATGCGTGATAGTAGTCTCCTATCTCGGTGTACCCCATCCCTCCCGCTGTTCTATTTTTAATTAATATGGCCTTGGCACATCTAGGGCGTTTGGATAGCCATACGTATTTTTTCAGGAGGTTGTCTAATGCTTTCAGATAATTTGATTTGAGTGGTATAGGGAGTGTGCGAAACAGGTATAGGATCTGTGGTAGTATCAGCATCTTGAATGATGCCAAATGCCCTATCCATGATAGTTCTGATTTTGTATATTTATCCAGATCTTTGGCTATTTTGTCAATTAGAGGAGGGAAATTAGCTTCTATTAGTTTGGAGGGGTCATCTGTGATTTGGATGCCCAAGTAGGGGACCTTGTGCTTTGCCCAGGAGTATGGGAATGAAGATTTAAGTTTTAGTTGGAGCCTTGGAGGGATTTCCATACCCAATATCAGTGATTTGGCACAGTTAACTTTATAATAGGAGACATGACTGAACTCTTCTAGGGTATTATGGACGTGGGGTAATGAGGTTTCTGGAGCAGAGATGAAGAGGATGATGTCATCTGCAAATAGGTTTATATGATGTGTGGATGTGTTATTTACGTTTATGCCAGTTATAAGTGGGTGGGACCTAATACACTCTGCGAGAGGTTCTATGAGA
>BLSH010368829.1:267260-281370 GCA_018402905.1 Glandirana rugosa | reverse complement strand
GGTGAAGGATTTCGAGTCGATAGACCCGGAAAAAGTCGTGTAGACGTCGTCTAGCGAGACAACGATAGACGTTTGACACCAGCATTAGTCTATTTCTGATACTTCTGAGACACAGTTTGCAGATAGCAACAGAGCGATCTGCTGCAGATGTGCTGAAAAAGGCCCAGATAGCTGAGCTTTAGGAAGTGGGACGGGAGATAACATTTGCAGAATGTGATGGAATAGGGTGGCTGCTCTCTACTCTTTCTTGATGTCTGCCTCCTTGGGGTTGTGCTGCCTCACATTCAGTTTCCTCCTCTGCTCTATCTGGCACCCAATGTTTCTCCTGATAAGTATCTGATATTTATGGTGTTGTTTAGAGACAAATATTCATACTTCACAGCAGTCCCAGATTGTGCAGGACTGTCCTGCATTTTCACCTTAGTCTCACGTGTCATGTTCAGAACCTTTGTCCCGCATCACCCTGCATGTTGTCTAATCACAACCCCTTCAGCTATCACATTTTTCCTGCATTACACTCCTTTAAGAATTGTCCTTCTTGGACAAGTTCAAAGGTTGGGAGGTATGAATATTTGATTAGCTGTTGCAACACTACTAGTTTATTTTGTGGTTTATTTAATATGTAATGGGGGAAGACAATAGTTCAGTGCTGCCATTAGAGAGGTGCTTTTCCTCTGTTGGAGCTGTCAAGCTGGCAATTCTAAATAAAAAAAAAATATATATATATATATAAATGGCTTTGAGTCAATTGGACCACTTGGTCTTTATTTTGCTCTGTCACTCCTCTGTGTTTCTAAGGAGGAAAGAATGGGAGACATGATTGAAACCTTTAAATACATCAAGTGGGTGAAAAAAAATTCAAGAGGGCAGTATTTTTCTAGAGCACAGGGACATGACTTCAAGCAAGCAGGAAGAAAGTTCAAAACTAATCTTAGAAAGTGTTAATTTAACAAAAGAGCAATTGATGCTTGTAATAGACTTCCAGCAGCAGTAGTGAGTCATTCAACAGTAACTGGATTCAAACATGCTTGGGACCAACATAGATCTATAAAAAACAACATATATCAATAAAAAAATGGGGCAAACTTGATGGACCACTTGGTCTTTTTTCTGCTGTCACTGTGCTAGTGATACTATATGAGAAGGGGAGTGGATTCAACAATTCTGAGGTTGGCGAGTTGAATGACTCATGTGTAGGGATGGGCTGGATGTTTGAGTCGAACGTAAGTTCGACTCGAACATCAGCTGTTCGTTTGTTTGTATAACAAATGAACATATGGGGCCCTTGCAGCAAGTTTGCCCACCACGGAGCGCCCCATAATGCACTGCAAGTTCACAGTGCATTGACGGCTGCTGATTGGCCAAAGCATGCACCTGACCTGCATGCTTTGGCCAATAACAGCGCGATGTGCTCTGAGAGCCATGATTGGCCAAAGGCAGGGTGCCTTTGGCCAATCATGGCTCAGGTGCTAAGTCCATGCCCCACACTATATAAGGCTGCTGCTTACACGGCACCCGTATATAGTGAATGCATGGAGATTAGGCAGGTAGTTAGTGTAGTGTGCAGTCAGTCAGTGTAGTATATATACAGTAATACAGTTCAGAGTGTATAGTGCAGTTAGTGTATTGTATAATACAGTTCAGAGCATATGGTGCAGTCTGTGTAGTATATATAATACAGTTCAGAGTATATAGTACAGTCCGTGTAATATATATAATACAGTTCAGAGTATATAGTACATTCCGCATAGTAAATATAATACAGTTCAGAGTTTATAGTGCAGTCCGTGTAGTATATATAACACAGGTCAGAGTATAAAGTGCAGTCTGCGTAGTATATATAAAACAGTTCAGAGTATATAGTGCAGTCCGCTTAGTATATACAGGTATAATACAGTTCAGAGTATATAGTACAGTCTGTGTAGTATATATAATACAGTTCATAGTTTATAGTGCAGTCCGCGTAGTATATATAATACAGTTCAGAATATAAAGTGCAGCCCGCATAGTGTATATATAATACATTGCAGAGTATATAGTGCAGTCAATGTAGTATATACAGGGTGGGCCATTTATATGGATACACCTTAATAAAATGGGAATGGTTGGTGATATTAACTTCCTGTTTGTGGCACATTAGTATATGTGAGGGGGGAAACTTTTCAAGATGGGTGGTGACCATGGCGGCCATTTTGAATCCAACTTTTGTTTTTTCAATAAGAAGAGGGTCATATGACACATCAAACTTATTGGGAATTTCACAAGAAAAACAATGATGTGCTTGGTTTTAACATATCTTTATTCTTTCATGAGTTATTTACAAGTTTCTGACCACTTATAAAATGTGTTCAATGTGCTGCCCATTGTGTTGGATTGTCAATGCAACCCTCTTCTCCCACTCTTCACACACTGATAGCAACACCGCAGGAGAAATGCTAGCACAGGCTTCCAGTATCCGTAGTTTCAGGTGTTGCACATCTCGTATCTTCACAGCATATGGTTTTTTATGGTTTTTATGGTCAGTAAAAACCAATACCGGGTGAGCTGCTCCTTCCAGGAGGTATCGCCATTCCTCCAAAGCCGACTTGATGGCCAGAAATTCCCTATCACCGACATCATAGTTCCAGCAAGATGGTGCACCACCACATTATGGGTGTCAGGTCCGAGCATTCCTAGATGAACAGTTTCCTGGAAAGTGGATTGGTCGTTGTGGGCCAGTTGAATGGCCCCCAAGGTCTCCCAATCTGACCCCCTTAGACTTTTATCTTTGGGGTCATCTGAAGGCAATTGTCTATGCTGTGAAGATACGAGATGTGCTGCAACTGAAACTACGGATACTGGAAGCCTGTGCTAGCATTTCTCCTGCGGTATTGCTATCAGTGTGTGAAGAGTGGGAGAAGAGGGTTGCATTGACAATCCAACACAATGGGCAGCACATTGAACACATTTTATAAGTGGTTAGAAACTTGTAAATAACTCATGAAAGAATAAAGTTATGTTAAAACCAAGCACACCATTGTTTTTCTTGTGAAATTCCCAATAAGTTTGATGTGTCACATGACCCTCTTCCTATTGAAAAAACAAAAGTTGGATTCAAAATGGCCGACTTCAAGATGGCCGCAATGGTCACCACCCATCTTGAAAAGTTTCCCCCCTCACATATACTAATGTGCCACAAACAGGAAGTTAATATCACCAACCATTCCCATTTTATTAAGGTGTATCCATGTAAATGGCCCACCCTGTATAATACAGTGGAGAGTATATAGTGTAGTATAAGACAGTGTATTAAAGGGAACCATATGACAGAATTAAGTGTTAAAAAAT
This sequence comes from Glandirana rugosa, assembly GCA_018402905.1. NCBI lineage: Eukaryota > Metazoa > Chordata > Amphibia > Anura > Ranidae > Glandirana > Glandirana rugosa. The sequence continues at coordinate 278,043 of BLSH010368829.1, read as the reverse complement.
TAAATACCCCGGAAAAAAAAGTGTCCCATGATGTACATCCATCGTCAATCACAACACTCAATGGACCAGAAAAATAGAAAAAAATGAAAAAAAACTCTGACTCCGTGGGAGGGCTCCCACCGACTGCTATCTTTTCGCTTTGACAGCTCTTATATAGGCCAGGGATGGGCCACCCTCTGACGTAACAGAATGATCCAGCCCCCTTCTGTCATCATGTGATGTCATGTGATATCAGAAGGTGGGTCATCCGGTTACGTTAGCGGGTTGTCCCACCCTTGCCTATACAGGAGCCTCCAAAGCAAAAAGACAGCAGTCGGCGTGAGCCCTCCCATGGAGGCAGAGTTTTTTCTATTTTTCGGGTCTGTCGGGTGTCATGATTGACAATGGATGTACACCGCGGGACACTTTTTAACATTTTTTTTTAATAAAGGAATTGTCAAAAACTGCCTCCTGTGGTTTTTACTTTTTGACTTTTTTTGGTGAATGGGTAGGGGTACAATGTACCCGATACCCATTCATATAGGGGGGCGGGATCTGGGGTCCCCTTGTTAAAGGGGGCTTCCAGATTCCGATAAGCCCCCTGCCCACAGACCCTGACAACCACAGCCCAGAGTTGTCGGGAAGAGGCCCCTGTCCCCAAAGCACCCTCCCCATGTTGATGGCAAGCAGTCTGGCATGGTTTGGGGGGGCGCTCACTCCTCCCCCCTATGCTGACCTGCTAGGTTGCTTGCTTGAATAAGGGTCTGGTATAGATTTTCGGGACCCCATCCCAATTTTTTTTTCTAATTTTGGCATGGAGTTCCCCTTAAAATCCATATCAGACCCGAAGGGGGGTCCCTATGCCATTTTTTTTCATTGATTTTTCATCTATAGTGATGGGAGCTGGCAATAAGTTTCAGCCGCAAGCAAGTTTAAATTAAATTTTTTCCTTTAGAAATTTCGTTATTGCTGCAGCATTTTCTATACATCGCACAGATGCGCCACTTTACAGGCAGACTTAGGGGACCCCCCAGGCACAATATTTAAAGGAATATTTTATTTTAATTGTTTCACTTTAAGCATAATTAAAATCACTGCTCCTGAAATAACAGTCGTTTAAAACACATTTTTTTTGCATTGATACATGTCCCCCAGGGCAGAACCCGGGTCCCCATACACTTTTTATGGCAATAACTTGCATATAAGTCTTTAAAATTAGCACTTTTGATTTTTCATGATTGTGTCCCATAGACTAATACGGTTTGAAAGTTCCCTAGAACTTTTTGCCTGTTCGCAGTGTTCAGGTGCAAACCGAACCGGGGGGTGTTTGACCAATCCCTATTTGTGTGACATGTGACTCAGAATTGAAGGCAAGTAGACACAGATCATTGCCCAAAAGGAAAAGCTTATTGATCAAGTTTCATGAAATCTGGTATGAGTGGTGCTCCTGCTTCAAGCTACTATAGAACAAAAAGGCCCGCACAGTGCAAAGCTGAAGTGATAAGCAATAAAGGTGATCAATTTTTTGTGTACTTTTGCAGTCTTTGTGTGTCGTAGCTTTGAGACTATAATATAAAACAGTGCATAAATAATAACTTTACCAGGTATACAAATTGGACAACTTGACACATTTACCCTACAAAAACAGGAAAATCCATTCTCTCACTGCCTTTTTTGGGCACATGCAAAGAAATAATATTCTACCATCACATTTGAATCTTTGTATGGAGACTCTTCTGTCTTTAAAGATAGATAGATAGATAGATAGATAGATAGATAGATAGATAGATAGATAGATAGATAGATAGATAGATGATATTAATAAAAGATGGAAATCTACTGTAAACATTTTATGTTCTCAGTGCAATTCATGTTTTTAAAAGAGAATGTGAAACGGAACCCCCATAGGGGCTGCTGAATGTTGTGGTCCATCTGTCACCCTGCCCAGCCAGGCACACAATTGTAAGCATGCAGAAACATGAAACAGTCCTTGCACCTGTTTTTTGTATTTTTTATTGAGGGATATTAAACTTGGATAGGGTAAGGGAGTATGGGATGCCTACTTGATTGAACGGTAATATACACAGGACCCAACGTATATACACTCCAGTATGTCCAACTCCTCTCTTCTCTCCAGCATTTCACTTGCTTGCAGACTATCGCTCCTCACTCCTCCAACACATCACTTGCTTGTACTTTCCAGCCCAGCTAGCACTGATTTGTAGGGCCTGCCACTGACTCCACCAGGCCTAAAGTGAATGCCTTTTGCAGGCAGGGACTGCGGGCCCCTTTAATGTAGAAAAAATGTAAGTAAGTCCCAGTGCTAGCCATCTATGTGGCTACTGCTCCCAGTAAAATCAATCTAAACCCTGCCAGCCCACATGGCTGCAGCTGCCTCTTTCCTCTGTTCCACAGTCCACACTTCTGGTTGTGCACCCATCCCAGACTGAATTCTCCCAGTCCTCTCAGGCATGCCTCCCCAGTACTCTCTTCTGATCCTGCATCCATCCCAGACTGCGCTCTCCCCCCAGTCCTCTCTTCAGATCCTGCACCCATCCCAGGCTGCGCTCTCCCAGTCCTCTCAGGCGTGCCTCCCCAGTCCTCCTGACTGTGCATCACTCACCAGCCCTCCTGGCTGTGACCTGTTGTTCCTCCCTGGAGACTTGCCTGGCATTGCTCGCTCCCACTGTCCTCTCCTTGCTCCCGTGTCTTCAGTCCAGTACCCCTCCACGTGTTCTTAGAGGGTCCGGTCCGCACCTGAGCCCAGGCCCAAGGTCACCCCCGCAGACTGGAGAGCTTCCTCAAAGGCCATGACAGCCTAGCACTCCATCTCCAGCTTCCAATCCCAACATCTCCTCCCCAGATTGGCTGACCCTAGGTTTTTGAGGAGGCCTGCCCCCTGCCAATCCAAGTTGAGGATTGGCCAGGGCTACCTAGAATACCCCAGACAGCTCCATCTCTCTTCTCCTCCTTCCTTTCTAGAAGACACTAGAATATTATAGAAATTAGTGGGAAGTCATAGTGATGCTGCCTGTGAGTCACCAGCTCTACCCTGAGTCACTCTCAACCTAGATCTAAACAAACAGGCCTGCCTAACTTTACCTACTCTGCAAAAAAAACTATTTACATATCTAGCAACCTAGAGGGTGCTACAAAAGTATTTACAAAGATATTGTAGAATACAGAATTATAAATAAAATTTTCTAAGCACTAAGATAGTGTTCTGTTTTTTTTTTTTTTTACTGCATCAGTTAAACTGGAATTTATTTTATTAGGGTTTATTGTTGACTGGCAGAAAATAATGTGATAACAGTATGAGTACATGTGCAGCTTCCTGGTATTAAATATTATTTCTTTCCACTTCAGTAATTCATATATCCTACAGCATAGATAGCATAGTGCAGGGAGAGTATAGTTTTTGCCTTTATGATATAAAACTGATCTCTATGTCATTATTAGATATTAGATGACACATTTAGCTGACACAACACAGCATATAGTTAGTTTTTTCGATCCCACAGGTCAAATTGATTTAGACTCCTTCTAAAATTGTAAAATACTTACCATGGGATGAGAATAATTCCCAGTGACAGCAAATACAGCTGCCACAATAACCTCTAACAAAGGTTGATGTTAAGGCATAATGCTTTACAGTAAATATATTTAAAAAGAAAACCAAAGCCAAAAAAAAAAACAGTAGCATCACAATCAGTCATAAAATATCAATTACCACCTTTCATGTATAGGTCCAATGTAACAAAAAATGTGTCCAGCATATTGTATGTATAAAATTAAACATTTTATACGATTGTCATTTTAAACAATGTGGGACAATTAAACATCGCTCTCTCCAGTTAATTAGAAAGGCCCATTGGTGTCAACACATCTCTCTGTAAATGCTATATTCATATTCCTTAGCGATTTGGAGGGAATTCCTTGTTGGATTTTAAGCATTGATATCCAAATGCGTTGAGAAAATAATGCAAACAACATTGGGAGTAATCCAATAAAGCAATTATAACTAGAGTTGAAGGAACTTCTAGAAGTCCGGGTTCTGCTGGTTCAGCCGAACTTCTGGAGAAAGTCTGGGTTCAGGTCCAGACAGAATCCAAACTTTGTCCCAGACCCCGAACCCCATTGAAATCAATGGGGACCCGAACTTTTAGGCACAAAAATGGCTGTAAGAAAGCCCTGGAAAGCCCTAGAGGTCTGCAAAAGGAAGGAAATGGGGGTAATGGTGGGACAAGTGCCCTACAAAGAAATGGGGACAGGGGAATAACTTTAAATATTTAAAAAAAAATAAAAACATAAAAAAATCAAAAATGGAGGTGGATGTGGACCATCTTCAAACTGGGTCTGAAAAGTATTAATTAATGGTAGAAGCCATATAACTGTTCTAAAATCATCTTCAAACTATGTCAAAAAAGTATAAATAAGCCGAGAGAACCCATATCACTGTTCTGCAAACATCTGAAAAATGTGTGTGTCACTTTAAATGAAACCGGGAAAAAGTGAACATCTGTTCTGCAAACATCTGTAAAGTCTGTGTGTCACTTTAAATGAAACCGGGAACCGCCGCGATGTCAGTGGGGCATGAGAGATCTACTGATCCCTGTCACTGGGATCAGTTAGATCTCTCATGCCCATGTTAGCCCAACCCCCCCACAGTAAGAACACACCCAGGGAACACACTTAACCCCTAGCTCTCCCCCTGCAGGTTAACCCCTTCACTGCCAATGACATTTATACAGTAATCAGTGGACATTTAAATTTCTGATCGCTGAATAAATGTCATTGGTCCCAAAAAAGTGTCAAAATGTTCCGACATGTCCCCCCCCAATATCGCAGTACCGCTAAAAATCGCAGATCGCCGCCATTACTAGTAAAAAAAAAAAAAAAACCCAGAAATGAATTCTCATCATCCGTAAACGCGGCCACTTTTGCGCAAACCAATCAATAAACACCAATTGCGATTTTTTTTATCGCAAATATGAGGAATTATATAAATCGGCCAAAAACGGTGACAAAAAATGTTTTTTTATATTTTTTTTTTGGATTTGAATTTTAGCAAAAAGTAAGAAATTTGGGGTTTTTTGCAAAATGGTCGCTCTTCTTTTGTTTATAGCGGCGATAAGAAATGACGCAGAGGCGATCAAATACCACCAAAAGAAAGCTCTATTTGTGGGAAAAAAAGGACACAAATTTTGTTTGGGTACAACGTCGCACGACCGCGCAATTGTCAGTTAAAGCGACGCAGCGCCGAATCGCAAAAAGTGCTCTGGTCCTAAAGTGCAAAATTCTTCCGGGGCTGAAGTGGTTAAAGCTATTTCCCTGTCCCCATTTCTTTGTAGGGCACTTGTCCCACCCTTACCCCCATTTTCCTTCCTTTTTGCAGACCTCTAGGACCTTCCTGGACTTTTTTACAGCAATTTTCAGAAGTTTTGTTAAAATTACCAGAACCCCGGACCCGAACCCGGACTTTTTTTGAAAAAATTATAACATTTTTTTGCCAGTATGTAAAATAGCTGATGCCTAATTCAGGAAAGCCCTGTGACAGTTTTTTAAAGCTTTCTGACAGATGCTCCAGATTCAGGTACTTTTTTTTATTACAGCCATTTTTAAAATATTTCAGCTGCAACAGGGTCAAAAAGAATTACCATCAGTTCACAGATAAGCAAACAGATGGTAATCAGGAGCAACTCTGAGTTGGCCTACAGAGAGATGCAGTGCTGAGAATGAGCCATTTTGTGCTGGGATACTTTCACGAATATAGGGTTCTTTGATTGCTATGAAGCTAGCAGACAACAGCACTATAGCAGCCCATGTCTTACCTCCAGCCCTATTCGGCTGCCAACCTGAGAATCTCTAACCTGTTTCATTTAGGGTAGCAGAACTGAGACTGGAGTGTCCATACTAAGGGGAAAGGAAACTGGCTAGTGTCCTTACCCAAATATGGCAAAAACCATATTTGGACAATGATGTTAGCCACCATCTCCCCTTTTGTTTAGGTTCAGCTGTCTACAAGGGGATCTCTTGGCCCAAAGCTGAATGGGGCCAGTTGCTGTTATGTGTCGGCTGCAGAGCTGACAGGATAATAACTAACAAAGGGCTGATCATGCGCTGAAGACAGAGAGTCTGCAGTATGGACACTGATCTCAGTACTGCTCCCCTTCATGCAACACATTCATGAACCTGTTCTCGATAGGCACATGGATCTGTCACTCACACCAACATTTGAATCAACAAAATGGAAATGCTAAAGAGTGTCTATTGAACAGAACTCCACTACTGATTGTTCCTACTGCTTAGTGATCCAAACCATCGGGAATGACCATTGTGTGCTCCTGTTTGTACTAATTGTAATATGGGGAGCCCTGGATGATCAGCCAGCCAATAAAAGTGAACAGTCTTTATTGGTTTCACAAAAAGTCAAGGGCAAACAGTTCATAATCCTGGCATAGTTACGACAACATAATTGCTCACTGTCAGTATACCTGTCCCATACTTGGATTCAGGGTTCCCATCTGTTTCAGGGTACCACAAAGGCCACAAGGGCTCAACAAGCACATGTTTCAGTGGCCAAACAGTCCACACTTGCTTACAGCTGTGAACTACTCCACTTCACCTCAATGACAGGTGCTGACTTCCTCCTACTCCTTTTTAAGACTCCTCTGCAGGTATCAAAGCGTAATTAGTGTTGTGCCAGGAGCGTGTAGCACCATCACAGCTGCTAGTCCCATTCTAGCATCCTGGTTTTGGCAATGCATTCTCCCTGTTTGCTTGTTCACCCGCAAGGTAATTGATGTAGCTAGTCTCTGGGTGGAGACCAAACTTGATTTAAACTAATTTGAAAGTCTTGTTTGTTTTTAAAATAACAAACATTTTATACTTATGCAGTGCACTATGCAGTGGTTTTGCACAGAGCAGCTCGGCTCCTCCTCTTTTCAGGTCACTCACCGGTGCTTCTGGCCTCTCCCTGCCAAGCAGGCTGCTTGCTCTGGCGGTGCACAAGCAGGCTTGCTCCTGAACCATGGCTCCATTTACACACAGAGCCACAACACAGCCCCATCTACCTCTCGCCTCGTTGGCTCACTGGCTGTAATTGACAGCAGCGGGAGCCAATAGCCTCAGCCAATGTGGAGTGAGAGTCCCCGGAGAGACAAGGCTCTCATGCACTTTGCTGGATCAAGATGGGGCTCAGGGAAGTATTAGGGAGGGCTGGAGGAGCTGCTGCACACAGAAGGTTTTTTACCTTCATGCATCGAATGCATGAAGGTAAAAAGACATTGAGCCTTTAGAACCATTTTAAGCCAGCCTAGTCTGCAGTCTCAGGCTTGTGATATTGTGTTTAACACATGCTTCAAGCTCCCCGCTTGTCTGCCCTGCTCTGCTGTTTGGATTTCCTTGTTTATGACTTTGGACTGGAACTCAGACTATTCTCTGAACTCTGCCTGTCTTTTAACCACGGATTGCCCTGACTATTCTAAACCTTGCCTGCCTTGTACCTGGACTGTTAGTACACCACTCTGCCTGTCTGCCAAAAAAGTTTACTAGATAAGCTAAAAAACCCCAACAGAAGGAAGAGTTTATTCTCCAGAAATGTGTTGGTTATTTTAAGGCTCATCTGTCTCCTGTATCTGACTTTGAAGCAGCCAAGTGTGGTTAGCTAGCCTGGGGTATGCACCAATCATTGTTCCTCATTTCCCAAAGTTTGGTAAAAGAGACAGACCCCCTGTCAACTCTGCACTTTTCTTCCTCGAGCATTTTATCTGGCAGCACATACAGTATGCTTTGCCACCCAAATGATTGAGCTTCCTCTAGAGTGATACTATGCAGTGGATCACAGAAGGCTGATAGTAAGACAAATTCAGGTGCCTGGCGGGGTATTATGGTTTTTAGTTTTCTAGATTTAAACTTCTAAGAGAAATTCATTTGAAGTTGAATTGTAGTATTTCAAAAACCCCTCTGAGTCCAATATGGGTTTTCTGTTTGTTTAGGCCCTGATGCCCTGGGTCTTTCCTCTTGTACTCTGGAGGTGGTGGTCCTCACTGCTGCACTGAGTGGTGTTTACTAGAGTTGAGCGAACACCTGGACATTCGGGTTCAGAGGGTCCGTACGAACTTTGGGAAAAAGTCCGGGTTCGGCACCGAACATTGCCCGAACGTTATCCCGGACACTGAACCCCATTGAAGTCAATGGGGACCCGAACTTTTAGGCACAAAAATGGCTGTAACAATGTCCTGGCAAGTGCTAGAGGGCTGCAAAAGGAAGTAAAATGGGGGTAAGAGTAGGGAAAGTGCCCTACAAAAAAATGGGGATAGGGAAAATAAATTGAAATCAAATAAAAAAATGGGAAGGGGGGTGGATGTGGAGTAGAAGCCTAGAGGTTGACTAGGCCGTCACCATGGCAGTGTAGGTGGAAGTGGCGATGGTCGAGGAGAAGGAGGTAGCCAACATGGTATTTTTTTTGTTTGTTTATAATTGGGGTAGCCCCCAAAATATTGAGGCCTATTCAAAAAAACAAGTATATGAATGGCTGTGTGAGTCCAGTCTAAATGTTTATTCTGCACAAGGTACAGACAAGTCTTGTGGGATCCATGCCTGATTCATTTTAATAAAGGTTAGCTTGTCCACGTTCGCTGTGGACAAACGGCTGCGCTTGTCTGTGATAACGCCCCCTGCTGTGCTAAACACACGTTCAGACAATACACTGGTTGCAGGGCAGGCCAGCACCTCCAAGGCATAAACGGCAAGCTCAGGCCATGTGGCCAATTTGGAGACCCAGAAGTTGAATGGGGCAGACCCATCAGTCAGTACGTGTAGGCGTGTGCACACATACTCTTGCACCATGTTGCTGAAATGCTGCCTCCTGCTAAGACGTTGTCTATCAGCTGCTGGTGCTGTTTGTTGTGGCGGGCTGCTGACAAAGCTTTGCCACATTTCGGCCATGCTAACCCTGTCTTCTGAGGTGCTGGCGGTGCCACAGCTGCGTTGGTGGCCTCTTCCTCTTCCGCCTTCGCCTTGTGCTTCCGCTGAGCCCCCGGTGTCATTTGGGAATGCTCTCAGCAGCGCCTCTACCAGTGTGCGCTTGTAATCGCGCATCTTCCTTTCACGCTCCAGTGAGGGAATTAAGGACGGCACGTTGTCCTTGTAACGGGGATCCAGCAGGGTGGCCACCCAGGATTCAGAAGAAGTTACAATGTGGGCAACTCGGCTGTCGTTGCGCAGGCACTGCAGCATGCAGTCGGCCATGTGTGCCAGGCTGCCCACAGGCAAAGACAAGCTGTCCTCTGTGGGAGGTATATCATCTGTGTCCTCTGTATCCCCCCAGCCACGTTCCAGCGATGCCCATGAGCTGCGTTGGGTGCCACCCTGTTGCGATTCCTCCTCCTCCTCCCCATCTTCCTCGTCCTCCTCGTCCTCCAGAACTGTGCCCTGGCTTGAATATTTTGGACCTGGCCTATGCTGGTGCAGGAACCCACCCTCCGAGCCACTTGCGAATGACTGGCCTGATAACCGTGGAAATGACCCCTCTTCCTCCTCCTCCTCCTCATCCTCCTGTGCCACATCCTCTTCCATCATGGCCCGAAGTGTTTTTTCAAGGAGACATAGAAGTGGTATAGTAACGATGAGAACAGCGTCATCGGCACTGGCCATGTTGGTGGAGTACTCAAAACACCGCAATACGCTACACAGGTCTCGCATGGAGGCCCACTCATTGGTGGTGAAGTGTTGGTGGTGAAGAGCGACTGACCCGTGCGTGCTGCAGCTGAAACTCCACTATTGCCTGCTGCTGCTCGTACACTCTCCAGCATGTGCTAGGTGGAGTTCCACCTTGTGGGCACGTCGCATATGAGGCGGCGAGCAGGAAGGCCAAAGTTCCACTGCAGCGCAGACAGGCGAGCAGCAGCAGGGTGAGAACGCCGAAAGTGTGCACAGACGGCCCGCACTTTATGGAGCAGCTCTGACATATCTGGGTAGTTTTTTATAAAATTCTGTACCACCAAATTCAGCACATGCGCCAGGCAAGGGATGTGCCTCAAACGGGCTCGGCCCAGAGCCGCTATGAGATTTCGGCCATTGTCGCACACCACCAGGCCGGGCTTGAGGCTCAGTGGCAACAACCACTCATTAGTTTGTTGTTCAATGCCCGTCCACAGCTCCTGCGCAGTGTGGGGTTTATCCACCAAACATATCAGTTTTAAAACAGCCTGCTGTCGTTTCCCCCTGGATGTGCTGATGTTGGTGGTGAAGGTGTTATGCTGAGCGGATGAGTGGGTGGTCAAGGAGGAGGAAGCGCAGTAGGAGGAGGAGGCAACAGGAGGCAAAGAGAAATGCCCTGCAATCCTCGGTGGTGGAAGGACATGCGCCAAATGGCTAGCCGGCTCAGGCCCACCCGCCACAACATTTGCCCAGTGTGCAGTTAGCGAGATATAGCGTCCCTGCCCATGCTTACTGGTCCATGTATCAGTGGTTATGTGGACCTTGCCACAGATGGCGTTGCGCAGTGCACACTTGATCTTGTCCCCGACTTGTTTGTGCAGGGAAGGGATGGCTCGCCTGGAAAAGTACTGGCCTTTCTCCTTCATGTGGGGATGGGTGGGCGCTAGGGACCGGGACTTACGGTCGTAAAGTTTTAAGGACCGGAAACTTTACGACAGTAAAGCAGATCACCTGTGCCTGTCAAAGTTTTTGGACTACCGCCACCGACAGGGTGTCATGCACCAAGGGTCGGCGGTCATGAAAAGGTCCGCTCGGTAGGGAAGGGACGTGTTTGTTCAGCCCCTGTTCTAGTTCACACGTG
>BLSH010368829.1:199549-226242 GCA_018402905.1 Glandirana rugosa | reverse complement strand
AACAAGATTTTAGTAGAGGATCAAGATATCCCAGTCCAAGGACGACAACGACATTCCCTGTCTATTTTAGAACAATAATCTGTCCCTTACAGCACCAGTGGGAACCTGACCCTATAGCAGTAGGAGATGATTTTAGAACAATAATCTGTCCCTTACAGCAACAGCAGGAACCTGACCCTAGAGCAGTAGGAGATGATTTTAGAACAATAATCTGTCCCTTACAGCAACAGCAGGAACCTGACCCTATAGAACTAGGAGATGATTTTAGAACAATAATCTGTCCCTTACAGCAACAGCAGGAACATGACCCTATAGAACTAGGAAATGATTTTAGAACAATAATCTGTCCCTTACAGCAACAGTAGGAACCTGACCCTATAGAACTAGGAGATTATTTTAGAACAATAATCTGTCCCTCTAAGCAGTAGACTCTAACTAGTCCAGTCAGATTGTTCTGTAATGCAGGATAAGATGTTATTAAATCTGCAATCTGTCCCTAAAAGCAGTAGTAGTAGTAATCTCTACCTAGTCCACAATTAGATCATTCTGTAATGCAGGATGAGATGTTATTAGAGCTGCAATCTGTCCTTCACAGCTCCAGCAGCATCCTCTCCCTACACTAGCCTGAGAGCATATGACATGCAGCACTACGTGACTCCAGCTCATACAGAGACTGGGTCACATGATGCACAGGCCAATGGCTTCTAAGGGCAAACCAGTGAAAAGCTTGTTGATTGGCTGCCCTGCAGCTATTCAACAAGCGGGAAAAAAATACCAGAACCCAGAACCCAAACCCGAACTTTTTTCAAAAGTTCGGCTTCGGGTCCCGAACACCGCAAAGTTCGGTACGAACCTGAATTTTACAGTTCGGGTTTGCTCAACTCTATCTATAAGTCCACTCACGATGTGGCTACCACAAATATAACTGTTTTGTCAGTGACCAGGTAATTCTTTACAACCAGAATATGCAATTTTATATGTGCACATCGTGAGTGGACTTATAGATAGAGCTTGTTTTTTTTTTATGTTTTATTAGGGGTAATAACTTGGATGGGGAATAGGAATTATGGTATGCCCAACTTGGTGACAACAAAAATCAGGGACAACTTCCTCCCTATGTACAACTCTGATTGATCTCACTCATGACAGCTGACAGTATCTGATAGAAAGGTAAAAACCCCTTATGGACTAGGATTTTTCTGTTCCTTTGGAAAGTAGCACAACATTTGTAGGTTGCATAAAGGAGTGACCCTAACTGCACTGTAGATACTGATCCCAGTTCCACTGACCCCAGGAACTACCAGCCCACCTGGCTGCTTCTTCATTAGCCCACCTGGCTGCTACTGAAAATTTCCCAGGCAAAGGTAAAGGAAAGATATATACCCAATGCTGTCTTCTAGAAAGGCTTGATACATATGACAGTCTTTCCCTTTGCAAGTTCCTGAAAGTACTGCTGTACTCACTCTGTCCTCTTTGCTCTCACTGCTTCCTAGGCAAGTTTCCAGAATCCTCACAAGGCCAGTCCGAGCCCCAGCCTGAGGCAGACCTCCCCTCAAGGGTCACCAACAGTCCTCTAGACATGTGCAGTTCATTTAGTTCCGAATCGACATTCGGACAAATCTTTCATTATTCGAAATTTGGATGCATCCTAATTACCGAATTACAATAGTAATGCTATTAAATGAATCTAAAATAACGATTTGAATCGAAAAAATTCAGACCGAATTCGATTCGAGTTGAATTTGAAAACAATTCAAATCGAATTCGGAAATGATTCGAATAAAATTCGGATACAAATTTGAAACTAGTTAAAAAAGAAAACAGTGATTTTCTAAAAAAGAAAATAAAAATATAAAGTAATATAAAAAAATAAAAGAATAGTAAAGAATAGTAATAGAATAGAAAATAAGAGAGTATAATAGAATAGAAAAACAATAGAACAAAATAGATTAAAATAGAATATTTAACCAACTTCTGAAATTCAAATTTCTAATAGAATGAATACAAAGAGAAAAGATTAGAATAGAATACAAAAGAATAGAATAGAGAATAAAAGAATAGAATAGAAAAGAATAGAATATAAACACAATAGAACAGAATAGAATAAAATAGAATATATAACCATTTTCTGAATTTCGAATGGAATAAATTCAAATTGGAATCCAAAAGATTAGAAGAGAATAGAAAATAATAGAAAAGAATAGAATATAACATAAGAGAATAGAATAGAAAAACAATAGAAAAGAATATAATAAAATAGAAAGAATAAAGTATATAACAATCTTCCGAAATTTGAATTTCAAATAGAATGAATTCCAATTTCGAATAGATTGAAACGGAACTAGAATAGAAATGATTATAATAGAATAGAAAATAATACAGTAGAATAAAATAGAAAATAAGAACATACAATAGAAAACAATAGAATAGAAAAAAATAGAACCAAATAGATTAAAATAGAATATATAACGATCTTCCAAAATTTGAATTTCGAATAGAATGAATACAAATAGAAAATATTATAATAGAATAGAAAAGAATAGAATAGAGAATATAAGAATAGAGTAGAAAATAATAGAAAAGTAAAACAATAGAACAGAATAGAATAAAATAGAATATATAGAACCATTTTCCGAAATTTGAATTTCAAATAGAATGAATTAAAATTCAAATTTCAATAAAAAAGGTTAGAAAAGAACAGAATAGAACATAAGAGAATACAATAGAATATAAAAGATTGAAATGGAAACACAATAGAAAAGAATATTGTATAATAAAACAGAAAGAATATAATATATAACAATCTCCTGAAACTAAAATTTTGAATAGAATGAATTCCAATTTTGAATAGACAGAATTAGAATTTGAATAGAGAAGATTATAATAGACTAGACAATAATAGAAAAGAATAGAATAGAAAATAAGAGAATAAAATAGAAAATAGTAGAATAGAAAAACAATAGAACAGAATATATTAAAATAGAATATATATTCAAATTTTGAATAAAACGAATACAAATAGAAAAGAATAGAATAGAAAAGAATAGAATAGAGAATACAAGAATAGAATAGAAAATAATAGAATAGTAAAACAATAGAACATAATATAATAAAATAGAATATATATATATATATATATATATATATATATATATATATAACCATTTTCCGAAATTCGATTTTTGAATAGAATGAATTCAAATTCGAATTTCAATAGAAAAGGTTAGACAAGAATAGAATAGAAAAGAATGGAACAGAAAGACAATAGAAAAGAATACAGAATACAGAAAACAGAAAGAATATGATATATTACAATCTTCCAAAATTCAAATAGAATGAATTCCAACTGAATAGACTGAATTTGAATTTGAATAGAAAAGATTATAATAGAATACACAATAAAACAAAATAATAGAATAGAAAATAAGAGACTAAAATACTATAATAGTAGAATAGAAAAACAATAGGCAGAAGATTAAAATAGAATATATAACCATCTTCCAAAATTCGAATTTCGAACAGAATACATTTGAACAAAAAAGATTAGAATAGAATAGAAAATAATAGAAAAGAATAGAACATAAGAGAATACAATAGAATAGAAAAGAATAGAATAGAAAAACAATAGAAAATAATATCATAAAATAGAAAGAATATAATATATAACAATCTTCTGAAATTCAAATTTTAAATTTTTTCAAATTCTGTAGAATTTTTTCAAATCCGATAGAAATATCAAATGCGGTCAAATTTTTTTCGAATGCGGTCGAATTTTTTCAAATTTCATCTAATTTTTTTGAATCCGGTCAAATTTTTTCAAATTCGAATACAAAACGAAAGAAATCCCAAAAATGAATGTAACAAATGCAACAAATTTAACTAAATGAATTTAGTTAAATAACTAATTGAAACAAAACAAAACAAATTTTTTCATCCTGCACAGGTCTACAGTACTGAGCACTCCATCTTCCCCGGACTCCCTTGCCAGATTGACTCATCCATATTTAAGGGCTGGCTTAGCCTCCATGCCAGGCCCACTGCCTGGGGATTGGCTCAGCTCCCCTGCATTCACACCTGAGCATGTCCTTTTCAGGCAGGAAGTCACACAATTTTGCTGCGATTTTTACTGCGATTTTGCCACGATTTTGTACAGGTCAAAAGGTCACCGATGTAAAAAGCAGAAAATCTGCCTGAAAAAATACTTCCAGAACTTGTTTGAGCTTCAGGCGTTTTCAGGCTTTTGGCTCCAGGCATTTTGGAGTGTAGATGTGAACCATCAGCATAGAGAATCAATGATTTTTTTTCTTCCAGCGTTTTGTAGCTTGAGGCTTCAAGCTACAAAACGATCAGGTGTGAATGCTGCCTAAGTATGCAGATCAACTCTCCTGACCTCCGCCCTCCAGTTTCCAGAAAGTTCTCCAACCTTCCAGAACTAGGGGGAGAAACCAGAGACCTGCCTGCATGAGTCATCCAGCTCAGAGCTGCAGTCAATTTTTGACCCAGATTCAAAGACTCATTTTACTATGAGACAAAATCTAAATTTGCCTGCACTGCCACTAAGGCTGCATTCACACCTGAGCTTGTCGTTTTCAGGCAGAAAATCTATTTACCACAAGTTTTGATGCGTTTTTGGCACGATTTTGTACAGGTTCAAAGGTCACCAATGTAAAAAGCAGAAAAAGGCCCAAATCTGCCTTAAAAAATACCTCCGGAAATTGCGTGAGCTTCAGGTGTTTTCAGGCTTTTGGCTTCAGGCGTTCTGGAGTGGAGATGTGAATCATCTTCATAGAGAATCATTGCTTTTTTCCCCTCCAGCGTTTTTTAGCTTCAGGCTTCAAGCTACAAAACGATCAGGTGTGAATGCAGCCTAAGTATGCAGATCAATCCTTTGACCTCCGCCCTCCAGTTTCCAGAAAGTTCTCCAACCTTCCAGAACTAGGGGGAGGCACCAGAGACCTGCCTGCATGAGTCATCCAGCTCTGAGCTTAAGTAAATTTTTGACCCAGATTCAAAGACTCATTTTACCATGAGACAAAATCTAAATTTGCCTGCACTGCCACTAAGGCTGCATTCACACCTGAGCGTGTCGTTTTCAGGCAGAAAATCTATTTACCACAAGTTTTGATGCGTTTTTGGCGCGATTTTGTACAGGTTCAAAGGTCACCAATGTAAAAAGCAGAAAAAGGCCCAAATCTGCCTTAAAAAATACCTCCGGAAATTGCGTGAGCTTCAGGTGTTTTCAGGCTTTTGGCTTCAGGCGTTCTGGAGTGGAGATGTGAATCATCTTCATAGAGAATCATTGCTTTTTTCCCCTCCAGCGTTTTTTAGCTTCAGGCTTCAAGCTACAAAACGATCAGGTGTGAATGCAGCCTAAGTATGCAGATCAATCCTTTGACCTCCGCCCTCCAGTTTCCAGAAAGTTCTCCAACCTTCCAGAACTAGGGGGAGGCACCAGAGACCTGCCTGCATGAGTCATCCAGCTCTGAGCTTAAGTAAATTTTTGACCCAGATTCAAAGACTCATTTTACCATGAGACAAAATCTAAATTTGCCTGCACTGCCACTAAGGCTGCATTCACACCTGAGCGTGTCGTTTTCAGGCAGAAAATCTATTTACCACAAGTTTTGATGCGTTTTTGGCGCGATTTTGTACAGGTTCAAAGGTCACCAATGTAAAAAGCAGAAAAAGGCCCAAATCTGCCTTAAAAAATACCTCCGGAAATTGCGTGAGCTTCAGGTGTTTTCAGGCTTTTGGCTTCAGGCGTTTTGGAGTGGAGATGTGAACCATCTCCATAAAGAATCATAGATTTTTTCCCCCTCCAGCGTTTTGTAGCTTCGGGCTTCAAGCTACAAAACACTCAGGTGTGAATGGGGCCTAATAGACCACTAGAGGGGGATACACTTGCAAAACAAACTGACTAGGGCTAGGCAAAGCATTCACAAGGGTGACATGATCCCAGCACTGGTGTCAATTATAGTTGCAACCCTGGTGTCAGCTAAAAGTGGGAATGGTGAGCAAGAGGTTCTATGATACAAAGTTGTCAGACATTCTTTAATGTTTTTTTTTAAAGAATTAAAAATAAAGTAATAAAAAAAACATAGAGAGTGAAACAGATGATCATACATGCACACATTAAAATACCATGGCCTGGAGTCCACCTGTAAAAAGGTGCACACATCATTTGATTCTCATTTAGAGACCAAAAAAAAAAAAAAACACATTAACCACTTACCAACCGGAAGGTTATCCCACTTTAGGACCAGAGCACTTTTTGCGATTCGGCGCAAAAAGTTTTGTACCCAAACTGAATTTGCGTCCTTTTTTTTCCCACAAATAGAGCTTTCTTTTGGTGGTATTTGATTGCCTCTGCGTCATTTCTGATTGCCGCTATAAACAAAAGAAGAGCGATCATTTTGCAAAAAAAAAACAAACAAATTTCTTACTTTTTGCTAAAATTCAAATCCCAAAAAAAAAATATTAAAACACATTTTTTCACCGGTTTTGGCCGATTTATATTCTTCCTCATATTTGTGATAAAAAAAAATCGCAATCGGCATTTATTGATTGGTTTGCGCAAAAGTGGCCGCGTTTACGGATGATGAGAATTCATTTCTGGGGTTTTTTTTATTTTTATTTTTTACTAGTAATGTCGGTGATCTGCGATTTTTAGCGGTACTGTGATATTGCAGCGGACATGTTGGACATTTTTGACACTTTTTGGGGACCAATGACATTTATTCAGCGATCAGAAATTTAAATGTCCACCGATTACTGTATAAATGTCATTGGCAGTGAAGGGGTTAACCTGGGGGGAAGAGCTAGGGGTCAACTGTGTTCCCTGGGTGTGTTCTTACTGTGGGGGGGGGGTTGGGCTATCATGGGCATGAGAGATCTAACTGATCCCAGTGACAGGGATCAGTAGATCTCCCATGCCTGCACTGTCAGAATGGGGAACCTCCATGTTTACATCGGCGGTTCCCTGTTCTTCACCTGTGGCCGCTCATCGTGGCTCACCGGCAGACATCGGGTCCACCCGAGCCGCGGGCACACTCCTCAGGAGTGCGGTGGGGGTGCGCGCCCCCTAGCGGCTGCTTGCAGATCGCCGCCTTTTTACGGCGATTCGTGCACAGCAACCCGACTGTCGCCGTGAAAACACGGCACGCGGTCGGGAAGTGGTTAAACAATGTAGCAAGATATAGCAGTTATCATAATATTCACGCATGGCAAATGTTGTTCAAAACAATTGCACAGAAATCCATGCCGTGTACATATTATGGAATATTACGTTTCCATAATGGGGTAGAGCATCTCAAAAATATGTTTCAATTATTTCCTGTTCATGAGATTACATACAAATATAAATAAAAAAATGTATCAAGTTGAAATACAGCATACATCAAGATCAAGCACTAAAATTTAAGATAAAGCGACTTTGAGAGCAGAAAATGCTCACTCTGGCCAAGCCAACCACCCATTCAAGGTAGCTTGCAAAGTTATGAGCTGTGAAGCAGAGAAGCCATAAAAGTTTAATTACTAATCAATATAGATCTATGCTGTGCAGAATCAGCACAGAGAGATGTGGTTTATGGCAAAATACATGTAGTATGACTTTTTATATTTCCTTGAAATTAAAAATAATATTTGAGCATTTATACGTGTTACACTGAAATGATTGCTTAGAGCAAGAACATTTCTGTGCGGCCCTTGTATGGAATCATGTTTTAAATTATGTAACTAGAAATAATATGAAAAAGCAGGTACTTGTCTTCAAAGCAAGTGCTGTTTAATCAGATGCTTCATTTTAAAGGTAAACTATGATAAGGGTGCAAATTAACAGTGCATTTACATAATCTTTGATAATGTGAGTTTACGGTTTATTTTTGTTTAATTATAAGCTTGTAGCCTGTACAAATGCTGCTTTTTTTTTTTTTTTGCTGTTGTCCTACCAGTTGGTTATGTATTCTAGGGGGCTGGTTTATAAAAAAATGCTTTCTGAGTGTCTTAAAGTGGTTGTCTACCCTTAGAGGGATTTGTACCAACAGGTAAGCCTATAATAAGGCTTACCTGTAGGTAAAAAGAATATCTCCTAAACCTGTATGGTTTAGGAGATATACCCCCTCCGAGCAGCTGCGGCATCACTGCGCATGCACTGTGATGTCCCAGCAAAGGCCCAGCGCTTAGCACCGGACCTTGCTGGAAAGATGGGCTCCCAAGCGCATGCGCGGGAGTGACGTCTCGCGGCTGCGGCCAGTCACAGCGCCAGAGCGGCGTACCCAGAAGAAAGATCAGAGGGAAGCCCGGTCGGATCTTCGTTTCAAGGTGAGTATTTCATAATGAGCTAGTATGCTCATTATGCTATTGTCTTGCGGGTTTTTTTTTTTTTTTCACAGATAATCGCTTTAACAGTTCTGCAAGTGTAACAAATAGTTCCTATAATGTTTGTAACATGTGTGTATTAGTTTCCCTGTTGCCTTTCGCTGGGTGTAGAGCGACCCCTAACATTGAAACCTAAGACAAAAATATAGAAAGAACATTTGACAATGAGAGTTACTAGGCTAAGTACATTTGACCAGCAGGGAGCATATTTGCACTGTGTGTAGTCTATGGAAAATCTTGTGCCTCCAGCTGTAGAGTGTAGGCAAAATATTTAGCATATTTACTATTACCTCTGATAAATGTGACGTTACACATATGTCAGATTCAGGTACTTCTTACCACTTTTAAAATCTGTCACTATGACTGTGAGAGATTTCCTTCCAGTTCTCAGCAGTGGCGGCCACTCATGCAGGGCGCATGTGATTAGAACGTGAGGTTATATTTGGCTTCAAAAAAAGGTAGGCTCGGGGCACAGAGCACTGCGCCCTGAGCCCACCCAGTCATGTGACATTAACAAATTAATATTAGCTAATGTCTTCCTGTTTTTCCTCCTGGCCAATCCCGGCCAATCAGCGGGTCTTGAGACCCGATTGGCTGGGAGTCCTAAGACCCCATTGGCCAAATACCAGGACTATTGATTGGCCGGGAGGAGGCCGCAAGGACTCTGGTAGAGAGACGCACGGATGAAGGTATCTGCCGGGCTGGCAGATGATGGATGAGCGAGCGAGCGAAGCAGAGATCAACGGGGTAGATAGTGGCAATCGATCGAGCGATAGGGGTGGTGCTTATGTGGATGGATGGCTGGTTGGGCTGGGTGGCTGGCAGGCTGGGTGGGAGCAGAGCACCACAATGGGTGGATTTCAAAGCCACTATCATACTGAATAAAGACTATGGATCCACCCACTGCCAACTGCTGTCAATCAAAAGTAAAGCAAACCTGATGGAGAACTAGTCTCTCAGTTCCAATTAGACCTCATGTACATTGCTGCTGGTAAACGGACGTTTAGAGGCATTTGGGTGTTTTTTTCAACTGCCCCTGAACTCTCCTCTATGTTATCTTATCAGTGCATTTACACAGGGCCATTTAAGGTAGTTTCCAGGCAGTTGAGTTTAGAGGCTTTTTTTGAAAAAAATGGCAAATGCCTGTAACAGCTTGTAAATGCGCCTAAAGCGTGGTAACTCGCATTTAGCAGCGTTTCATTTAGAGCCGTTTGTCATTTAAAAAAAGAAACGCTTCTAGACATGAACGTGGCAAAACACGGCAAAACGCGGCATGTGAAACGCGGCTAAACGCCTGTTTTTAAGCGTCGGTTTCTAGCTGTCAAAAAATCATTCAGGAGAGATTAAAAAAGCGTCCCTTGCACATTAAGGCCTCATACACACCGGCGTATTAGCAAAACGTTGGGTCCAACATCAGGCAAGATCACCGTTTTCTTCGCGTTTTGCATCGGCGTTAATGAGCGTTATTGAAGGTTAGTGAGCGTCGGCGTCAATAGGCATTTTTTTAAAAAAAACATCTCTCTGCTATTTTTTAACCTGAAAATCCCGGTGTCAAAAACACTGGTTAACGACGCATCGGAGTTAATGCGCATTAGAGAGCGTTAGTGAGCGTTTTGCTTGCTCAGCGTCAAAAACGCCAAAAAGCTACAGCCTTGGAACCGCGTTCTATTTACAGCTCACTAACACCAACGCCCTCTACAGCTCAAAAACCTCAGCATTTTTATGGGGCCATTGAATAACATGGAGAGCTGCAAAAAACACTAAAAACATGGCTGCAAAAAATGTCCATCTGACATGCCTCAGGCTCTGCCCACCTCTAGTTTAACCACTTCCCACCTGGCCTATTAACAAATGACGGCGGGGCGGGTGGTTCATTATCCTGATCGGACATCTATTGACGTGATCAGGATAAGCCGCGATCGTGCGCCCGACCGAGGTAAAAGACTTACCTAGGCTCTTTCATGTTCCTAGCCATGCTCACATTTTGTCACTTTGGTTTCAGTATTTCATTGTAAAGCCAGCAGATTACTTGTTCTGAATATTGTTAATGTTTACTTGTTGTTTATACTGCTTACATTTTTAATTATGTAAATAATAAATTCTAATAAATATATTGCTTAAATGTTCTTAGTATATAATAGGAGTTTCTGTCATATTTCAGGATCTCAGTAAAAAAAGTGCTTCGTCAGTAAATTGTCCATGTTTTGTCAATAAAAAAAAGTAGCAGGAGGATGGCAACCCTAACTCACATCTAAATGACAGCTACAAGCAACAAGAATGATTCTGCAAAAGGAAAAGCTTTCAGAATTAATGTACAGATTATTTGTGCCTAGCATATCATGAGCATAAGTTCTGGGCTTTGTAGTAACTTCTATGCCAGCTGTATTCGGCACCAATCGGCTCTTCTTAAGAAATCTGAAACCAGAAAGATGCCAGATGGATGCCTAGTGGGTAAGTGCAATTTTATTCTTATTTCTTCTTGATTCGTGCTTTTTTCTTAACTATCCTGTTTTTTTTTCTTATATTATACATTTGTAGCAAGTAACTGTGTTCCTGGTGTTTTAAGAAATTGCAGAAATAGTTAATAGCTGGTGAATCTCTGAACTTGAACAGGCATTTGTATACTGGGTGTCAGGACCAACTCAATAAGCACCCAGCTCAGTGATGCACTAAAGCAATAGAACAAAGTTTAATATAACAGAGTGTAAACCTTAAGAATAAGTCAGCCATAGCAGATCTCATATGGGATTTAAAATACGTTGTGTGATATTCCATTGTCTTTGTTTGCTTGCTACAATAGTGATTAAGGTTACCAGTTTCCAAAATTACTACAGGCGGTCCACGAATTACAAACGTCTGACTTACAAACGACTCCTACTTACAAACAGAGGGAGAAAACAATAAGTGAGAGGAAATCTACCCCTAGGAAGGGAAATTTACTCCTGTAAGAGTTATTATGGGAAAAATGTGTCTCCTCTGAAGCATTTTCATCAATCCTTTTTTCTACAACAACTCAAATTTTTCAAAATCCAATTCTCACAGGGACAGAAAGTGAGGTGAAATCTTCTGAACAGAGGTACAGACAGCAAAACAAATATTACAGGGGTGTTCACCCTTCCCTATGCTATCCAAAAAACATAAGTTTTTGGCTAGGGCTACACTTAAAAAATTTACCTTTTCCGAATTACAAACAAATTCAACTTAAGAACAAACCTACAGACCCTATCTTGTTTGTAACCCAGGGACTACCTGTATTTATAACTGCTTTGAGGTTTTACCTAAGATTATAATGTGACTACAATCTGTAAAGAAGTCTGATATGCTAAAAATGTACTGGCTATTTACTGGCTATTTATCACTGAATATCTGCTCTGTGGAGAAAAATTATTTTTTAGCAGCAATTTGCCAGTCAGACCTTTCTGTAGCATAATTAGCCAAACTGTTTAAAAACCTTTTACCAAGTTTACTAATAATTCACCACAAAGCACCTCTAAATTACAGTTAGTGGACCAGTAAGTAACCTGTTGGCAGGGGTTAGTGCCCCTTTATTTGCAGTTCCTCCTGTGGTGCAGTGGGTAAAATGAGAGCCACTTTATATGTCAGCTGTGGGTGGGGCCCAGTGGAGTTGGGGTATGGGAGCAGGACACTCCTCATCAGCAAGATGTAGTGCTGAATTAGAAGGGGAGAGAAGAGCCCTCTGCAGGACTGACCTCCCAAGATGCTCAGTGGGGCTTCTTTACTGACAGAACATGAAACATTTACTGACAGAGCACATTTTTTTACTGACAATCTGAAAAAGTGACAGAACTTGTATTAGGAAGGCAGTATCGCCTGTCACACTTGCCTGTTGAGCTCAATGGGGCTACTCGGCAGCCACAAGGCAAATGCTTGACTTGTGGTTGTGAAACAGTATTTCAATGCAAAATTCTTATTCAGCTGGAAAAAAACACATTGAGGAGGAAGCAGTAGCTACACTAACACTGGATGGGTCTTAAGGGGGCATTAAATACCTGGAGTGTGCATTAAGTACAGAGTGCAGGGTTCAAGTGTGCGCTACATACAGAGTGCCAGGTTCAAGTGTGCCCTACATACAGAGTGCAAGTTTCAGGGGTGCGCTGCACACAGAGTGCAGGGTTCAGGGGTGTGCTGCATACAGAGTTCAGGGTTCAAGGAGTGCGCTGCTTACAGAGTGCAGGGTTCAAGGGTGCACTGTGTACAGGTGCAGAGGACAGGGGTGCCCTCTTTTCTCCCAAATTGCCCCCTCCCCCAGTACAGTGCTCTACTCCCACCCTCAAATCCCTGTCCTTGACAGTACTTTATAGAGAACTGCGGCTGCAGAAGAACAGGACAGGTTACTCAAGAGGAGAGTGTAGTGTAGCTGGGGGGCACAGGGAGATGTTGCCGCCATACAAACTTCAGGTTCCAACTACATAACTATACAGAGAGGTGGCAGACGGAGCACAATTAAGATCACTCCTGCCGCTGGCTCCAGCCTGCTTCTATTTAAAAATAATCCCAACTAGGGATGGTCCCAATGTTTGAGTCAAACATAAGTTCAACTCGAACATCGAGTGTTCGTTTGTTTGGAGAAAAACAAACAATATGGGGAGCTCGCGGTGAGCCCCCCATAATGCGCTGCGAGATTGCAGTGTATTCACAGCTCCTGAGTGGCCAAAGCACCTGACCTGCATGTTTTGGCCAATCACAGCGTGCTCTGCTGCAAGAGCCACAATTGGCCAAAGGCAGGGTGCCTTTGGCCAATCATGGCTGAAGAGGTTAATTCCACGCCCCACACTATATAAGGCTGCTTACACAGCGGCCGTATATAGTGTGTTAATGCAGAGAAAATATAGAGAGATTAGGTAGGCACTTTAGTTAGTGGATGGATCAGTGTAGTATATATACAGCATGTAGGCAGTGTAGAATATATATTAGTGTAGTATATATTACAGTGCAGGTAGCGTAGGATATATATTAGTGTAGTATATATTACAGTGCAGGCAGTGTAGAATATATACTAGTGTAGAGGAAACAAAATGTGGTGGTGTGGTGCTGCCAAAGAAATATAACAAAGTTTCCTCCAGCCCTCTGTGGGTCCTGGTGGCCCAATCCAGATAATCCAGGGTGTTTCACATAGAATAAAAAGACTCTCTGTTTGCAGAATATCAAGGGCAGACTATAGCAAATAGATCAGTACACTCACATTGCCATACAAGAAGTCAGGCTCCAATACAGGAAGTTCTGTGCATTCCACCGTATGGCAAACCTGAAGTGCGTAGGATGCTCTCTGGCTCCGCCTATTCTGCAAACTGAGAGTCTTTTTATTCTATGTGAAACACCTCGGATTATCCGGATCGGGCCGCCAGGACCCACAGAGGGCCGGAGGAAACTTTGTTTCAGTCGCAGCATTGATTCTGGACGGAGGGACCGTGAGTGGGGTGTTTTTGGAGGGGAGCAAGATTTCACTCTATTCTTATCTGCTCCACCTTTCATCCCCTCCACTTATATGTACTGTTTCTATCCCCCCTCTTTTTTGAACTGCCTGAACATTATGGTTTGTATCACTGCTAGCGTGTGACCTTTATTATTTTATTGTCAATACTCATCCGGCTCTTTTGTTCATGCAGCCAATATGCATTAATGTTTCTCAACAGTGGTCTGATTATTTGTCATGTCACTATTTTTTGCTAGCCGCTCAGTGATGGGCTGCTGAATTCCTGTATGACCCACAATTTGTGCTAGGTAATTTATTGTTTTTGGCACCAAGTATTATTTATTCCCGTTTATGTGTTCTCAATTTTTTAACACTTTAATGTTTAATCACACCTGGGATTGTCGATCACTATAGATTTATTTGAGCTCAACAGCTATTGTATACGTGCACATATTACCAGGACCCTCTGGTCACAATGTTGCATCTTCTATACATTTTTATATTTACTTGGCAGCGCCACACTCACCACATTTCATTTCCTCTCTACTTCCTGCGACTCTTTCCAGGTTTTGTGGGGGCAGCAGCCATTTCTTTCCCTTATTATAGCAGCACCATACCACACCCCCCCATATTTATAATCCTATATTTTAGTGTAGTATATATTACAGTGTAGGCAGTGTAGAATATATACAGTAGTGCTCATAAGTTTACATAGCCTGGTAGAATTTATGATTTCTTGGCCATTTTTCAGAGAATATGAATGATAACACAAAAACATTTTTTTAACTCATGGTTAGCATTTGGCTGAAGCCATTTATTATCAATCAACTGCGTTTACTCTTTTTAAATCATAATGACAACTAAAACGACGCAAATGACCCTGATCAAAAGTTTACATACCCCAGTTCTTAATACCGTGTATTGCCCCCTTAACATCAATGAAAACTTTTAGTCTTTGGTGGTATTTGTGGATGAGGCTCTTTATCTTCTCAGATGGTAAAGCTGCCCAATTCTCTTGGCAAAAATAAATAGACAATACTGCACTACCTACAATAAGGAAAAATATATCAGCCAGCACGACAATAATAACCAAATTGTAAGCAAGACAGAGTAAGAAAATGCGCCGCATTTTCTTACTCTCTCTTGGCAAAAAGCCTCCAGTTCCTGGAAATTCTTGGGCTGTCTTGCATGAACTGCACGTTTGAGATCTCCCCAGAGTGGTTCAATGATATTGAGGTCAGGAGACAGATGGCCACTCCAGAACCTTCACTTTATTCTGCTGTAGCCAATGAAAGGTCGACTTAGCCTTGTGTTTTGGATCACTGTCATGTTGGAATGTCCAAGTACGTCCCGTGCGTAGCTTCCTGGCTGATAAATGCAAATCTTTGTCCGGTATTTTTTACCGCCTAGGTATGTAAACTTATGAGCACAACTGTATAAAGTCAGTGCAGGCGGTGTATTAATATGTGTGTAAATATATATATATATATATATATATATATATATATACAGCCTAATATTCTGCATTCAGTGTAGGCTGTATATACAGTGCATGCAGTGTAGACTATATATACGTCGGTGCAGGCAGTGTATATATATATATATATATATATATATACACTCTGCATTCAGTGTAGACTATATATACAGTGCATTCGGCCGTGTACAGTATATAATACACTTCAGGCCATGGATTTATATACACAGTTGTATGCTAAAGCTTAGGAACCCCTGACATTTTCCATGATTGTCATTTATAACTATGTGGGTGTTTGGATCAACAATTTCATTTTGATCTATCAAATAACTGAAGGACACAGTAATATTTCAGTAGTGAAATGAGGTTTATTGGATTAACAGAAAATGTGCAATATGCATCAAAATGAAATTAGACAGGTGCATACAGGAGCCTCTTTTAGCAGAAATAACAGCCTCTAGATGCTAACTGTAGCCTGTAATGAGTGTCTGAATTCTGGATAAATGTATTTTGGACCATTCCTCCTTACAAAACATCTCCAGTTCAGTTAGGTTTGATGGTTGCTGATTATAGTTGAGAGAACCCGAACTATAAAGTTCGGGTCCGTACCGAACTTTGGGGTGTCGGTGACCCGGACCCAAACCCGGACATTTGAAAAACAGTTCGGGTTCGGGTATTTGATCCCACCTGTTGAATAGCTGTAGGGCAGCCAATCAACAAGTGTTTCACTGGTTTGCCCTTAGAAGCCACCACAGCCATGCCTACTAATGGCATGGCTGTGATTGGCCAGTTCATCATGTGACCCAGCCTCTGTATAAGCTGCAGTCACGTAGTGCTGCATGTCCCATGCTCTCAGGCTAGTGTAGGGAGAGGATGCTGCCAGCCCTGTGAGGAACAGATTGCAGATCTAATAACATCTCATCCTGCATTACAGAACGATCTGATTCTGGACTAGGTAGAGATTACTACTACTACTGCTTTGAGGGACAGATTGCAGATCTCATCCTGCATTACAGAACGATCTGATTCTGGACTAGGTAGAGTCTACTGCTTTGAGGGACAGATTATTGTTCTGAAATCATCTCCTAGTTCTATAGGGTCAGGTTCCTGCTGTTGCTGTAAGGGAGAGATTATTGTTCTAAAATCAGCGCCTACTCCTATAGGGTCAGGTTCCTGCTGTTGCTGTAAGGGACAGATTATTGTTCTAAAATCATTGCCTACTCCTATAGGGTCAGGTTTTTGCTGTTGCTGTAAGGGACAGATTATTCTAAAATCATTGCCTACTCCTAAAGGGTCAGGTTCCTGCTGTTACTGTAAGGGACAGATTATTGTTCTAAAATCATCACCTAATCCTATAGGGTCAGGTTCCTGCTGTTGCTGTAAGGGACAGATTATTGATATAAATTCATTGCATACTCCTATAGGGTCAGGTTCCTGCTGTTGCTGTAAGGGACAGATTATTGTTCTAAAATCATCACCTACTGCTATAGGGTCAGGTTCCTGCTGTTGCTGTAAGGGACAGATTATTTTTCTAAAATCATTGCCTACTCCTATAGGGTCAGGTTTTTGCTGTTGCTGTAAGGGACAGATTATTCTAAAATCATCGCCTACTCCTAAAGGGTCAGGTTCCTGCTGTTACTGTAAGGGACAGATTATTGTTCTAAAATCATCACCTAATCCTATAGGGTCAGGTTCCTGCTGTTGCTGTAAGGGACAGATTATTGTTCAAAAACCATCGCCTACTCCTATAGGGTCAGGTTCCTGCTGTTGCTGTAGGGACAGATTATTGTTCTAAAATCATTGCCTACTCCTATAGGGTCAGGTTCCTGCTGTTGCTGTAAGGGACAGATTATTGTTCAAAAATCATCGCCTACTCCTATAGGGTCAGGTTCCTGCTGTTGCTGTAGGGACAGATTATTGTTCTAAAATCATTTCCTACTCCTATAGGGTCAGGTTCCTGCTGTTGCTGTAAGGGACAGATTATTGTTCTAAAATCATCGCCTACTCCTATAGGGTCAGGTTCCTGCTGTTGCTGTAAGGGACAGAATATTGTTCTAAAATCATCTCCTAGTCCTATAGGGTCAGGTTCCTTCTGTTGCTGTAAGGGACAGATTATTGTTCTAAAACCATCGCCTACTCCTATAGGGCCAGGTTCCTGCTGTTGCTGTAAGGGACAGATTATTGTTCTAAAATCATCTCCTAGTCCTATAGGGTCAGGTTCCTTCTGTTGCTGTAAGGGACAGATTATTGTTCTAAAATTATCGCCTACTCCTATAGGATCAGGTTCCTGCTGTTGCTGTAGGGACAGATTATTGTTCTAAAATAATTGCCTACTCCTATAGGGTCAGGTTCCTGCTGTTGCTGTAAGGGACAGATTATTGTTCTAAAATCATTGTCTACTGCTATAGGGTCAGGTTCCTGCTGTTGCTGTAAGGGACAGATTATTGTTCTAAAATCATCGCCTACTCCTATAGGGTCAGGTTCCTGCTGTTGCTGTAGGGACAGATTATTGTTCTAAAATCATTGCCTACTCCTATAGGGTCAGGTTCCTGCTGTTGCTGTAAGGGACAGATTATTGTTCTAAAATCATTGTCTACTGCTATAGGGCCAGGTTCCTGCTGGTGCTGTAAGGGACAGATTATTGTTCTATAGAGTTGAGCCAACCCGAACTGTAAAGTTCGGGTCTGTACCGAACTTTGGGATGTCCGTGACCCGGACCCGAACCCGGGCATTTGTTAAAAAGTTTGGGTTCGGGTTCTGTGTTTGGGTATTTGATCGCGCATGTTGAATAGCTGCAGGGAAGCCAATCAACACGTTTTTCACTGTTTTTTCCTTAGAAGCCATCACAGCCATGCCTACTAATGGCATGGCTGTGATTGGCCAGTACATCATGTGACCCAGCCTCTTTATAAGTGTAGGGAGAGGATACTGCCGGCGCTGTGAGGGACAGATTGCAGATATAATAGCATATCATCCTGCATTACAGAACAATCTGATTGTGGACTAGGTAGAGATTACGACTACTACTGCTTTTAGGGACAGATTGCAGATCTAATAACATCTCACCCTGCATTACAGAACGATCTGACTGGACTAGGTAGAGTCTACTGCTTAGAGGGACAGATTATTGTTCTAAAATCATCTTCTAGTTCTATAGCGTTGCTGTTGCTGTAGGGACAGATTATTGTTCTAAAATCATTGCCTACTCCTATAGGGTCAGGTTCCTGCTGTTGCTGTAAGGGACAGATTATTGTTCTAAAATCATTGCCTACTCCTATAGGGTCAGGTTCCCACTGTTGCTGTAAGGGACAGATTACTGTTCTAAAATCATTTTACTTCCTTTTGCAGCCCTCTAGCACTTTCCAGGATTTTTTACAGTCATTTTTGTGCCGAAAAGTTCGGGTCCCCATTGACTTCAATGGGGTTTGGGGTAAAGTTCGGGCCAAGTTCGGTACCGAACCTGGACTCTTTCCTGAAGTTCGGCCGAACCCACCGAACCCGAACATCCAGGTGTTCGCTCAACTCTATTGTTCTATAATCATCTCCTAGTTCTATAGGGAGAGGTTCCTGCTGCTTCTGTAAGAGACAGATTATTGTTCTATGATCATCTCCTAGTTCTAAAGGGAGAGGTTCCTGCTGGTGCTGTAAGGGGCAGATTATTGTTCTAAAATCATCTCCTAGTTCTATAGGGAGAGGTTCCTGCTGCTTCTGTAAAGGACAAATTATTGTTCTATAATCATCTCCTAGTTCTAAAGGGAGAGGTTCCTGTTGGTGCAGTAAGGGGCAGATTATTGTTCTAAAATCATTTTACTTCCTTTTGCAGCCCTCTAGCACTTTCCAGGACTTTTTTACAGTCATTTTTTGCCGAAAAGTCCGGGTCCACATTGACTTCAATAGGGTTCGGGGTAAAGTTCGGGTCAAGTTCGGTACCGAACCGGGACTTTTTCCTGAAGTTCGGCCGAACCCACCGAACCCAAACTTCCAGGTGTTCGCTCAACTCTATTGTTCTATAATCATCTCCTAGTTCTAAAGGGAGAGGTTCCTGCTGGTGCTGTAAGGGACAGATTATTGTTCTAAAATCATCTCCTAATTCTATAGAGAGAGGTTCCTTCTGCTCCTGTAAGGGACAGATTATTGTTCTAAAATCATCTCCTAGTTCTATAGGGAGAGGTTCCTGCTGCTCCTGTAAGGGACAGATTATTGTTATAATATCATCTCCTAGTTCTATAGGGAGAGGTTCCTGCTGCTCCTGTAAGGAACAGATTATTGTTCTATAATCATCTCCTAGTTCTAGAGGGAGAGGTTCCTGCTGGTGCTGTAAGGGGCAGATTATTGTTCTAAAATCATCTCCTAGTTCTATAGGGAGAGGTTCCTGCTGCTTCTGTAAGGGACAGATTATTGTTCTATAATCATCTCCTAGTTCTAAAGGGAGAGGTTCCTGCTGGTGCTGTAAGGGGCAGATTATTGTTCTAAAATCATTTTACTTCCTTTTGCAGCCCTCTAGCACTTTCCAGGACTTTTTTACAGTCATTTTTGTGCCGAAAAGTTCGGGTCCACATTGACTTCAATGGGATTCGGGGTAAAGTTTGGGTCAAGTTCGGTACCAAACCGGGACTTTTTCCTGAAGTTCGGCCCAACCCACTGAACCCAAACATCCAGATGTTCGCTCAACTCTGTTGTTCTATAATCATCTCCTAGTTCTAAAGGGAGAGAAAAATGATTTATAGGTAACCACAACTCAACTCATTAGAGTATTACCTCAGGACTTCATGTGGATTGGTATTAGGTCCAAGTGAGCACAACATATTTCAGTTTAAAAACAGATCTTTATTGCATACATGTATAAAACATACTTGATACAATCGTATCTGAATTTGTGGCCAATATAGTATATAACAACACATTTGGTCATACATAAAAGCAAAAGCAGGTGGAATGACAATCAACGTTTCACAATTTTCATTGCTTCTTCAGGATTAATTCCACCCTTCATATTCATCTATTAATCAAACATAAGCCGTCAATGACAATTCCTATATCATTGTACATAGATTTTACAGTATTATATTTGAAATGTGCTCACCCATCTTGGTTTAATGGCCCAGCAGGACAGCGCCACACGTACCAGCCATAGCCAGACAGATCACTGCAGACCCCACAGGTAGCGCCAGGTCCACCTACCCCAACTCTGGATGGATACTTGGATTCGCCCTCACTGCCAAAAAGATTTCTTCCGTCCCAGCAGAAAATCTACAATAAAAGCATGCCCATTCAGAGGAGATCCTTTCCATAACAGAACGTATCTATTTAGCCTCCAGGGATACGGTTGATATCCATGTTTCCCCTGCTCTCTAGCCCCCGGACCACGCAATCCTGCGCTTCCTGACGAGTAAAGGAGAGAGCCAAAAGAGCTTCAAACCTATTCAAAACTGGGGCCTCCATTTATCCAGATATATATACTCCTACTAGAGCTGCACGATTCTGGCCAAAATGAGAATCGCAATTTTTTTGCTTAGAATAAAGATCACGATTCTCTCACGATTCTCGCGGCCTAATATATTAAATATACAAAAAAAAAAAATGGGCTAACAGCACTGTAGGTTTTTGAAAGGGGTAATTTTTCCAAAAAAATTGCGTTTAAAAGTCTTCTGCGCAAACAGCGTGTGACATAAAATATTGCAACAACCGCCATCTTATTCTCTAGGGGCTCTGCTAAAAAAAATATATAATGTTTGGGGGTTTTATTTCCACAAAGATTTTATTGAGATAGAAACAGGGTTATACAGTCTCAGTGGAGAAAAAGGAAAAACGATTACCACAAGAAATTGCCTTTAAAACTGACAGTAATATCGTAACAGCCACATAAGTAAAACATTCAACTCTGATCATATAGATATAGGCTCATAACAATACCTTAAATGACAGGGTAGTATAAGGTGAGATGTATTAACGGGGGAGGCTTTACGGGATTCTGTTGGTGGTAAGTAGAGGATGGGGTTTCGATACCCCTTATGGAGACCAGAGAATAGGGGGAGAAGAGAGGGTAAGGAAAGGGACTGGGATAGATAAGGTGAGCGGGAGTGGGGGTAGGAGGGGGTTTAGCTTATTGAAGTCTGTAAAACTCCACCTTGTGATGTGGGTGTGCCAGTGTGTAGGGGGTGGATGATGTCTGGGTAGTTAGAGGGAATTGCCAGGGGTCGGGTTGTTAAGGTTTATATATGGCGCGATATTTGTCTGTGTTTTGGTAATGAATCCAGGGTAGCCAGATTTTGTGATGTTTGTTTAAATTGTCCGAAGCTATGGCTATAAGTTCCTCAATTTCCATGATTTTGTTGAGTCTGCTAAACCAAGCTTTGAGTGAAGGAACTGTTGTCTGCTTCCAGAGGGCCGGAATACACATGCTAGCTGAAGTCATCATGTGCATGGCTAGGGAGTGACGTTTGGGGGTTTTAAGTCATTTTCTAGCACAAAATAATGGATTTTTATTTGTAAACAGCAAGTGTGAGGAAAGATTTAGTCTTCAAATGGTTAAACCAGGGTTTCTCAACCAGGGTTCCGTGGAACCCTAGGGTTCCTCCAGAGGTTGCTAGGGGTTCCTTGAGCAATGCTCAATTTCTACCTCTCAGATAAATTCCCAATGATACCATTGATCTTTTTAGCAATCTGTAATGGGGTAATTCTTCCCAATGACTACAAGTGTAAGGAGCATTCTTCCCATTGACCATCACACTAATGTATCATGAGTTGTAGATTTTAAATTTTTAGCAGGGGTTCCCCGAGACCAGACAATTATTTCAAGGGTTCCTCGGTGTTGAAAAGGTTGAGAAAGTCTGGGTTAAACCAAACAACTATAGAAGGGGAGTTCATTCAGAGTTCAATGTCTTTGATAAGAGTTACAAAGTAATTTTACTTCAATGATGACTCAGAAGCTGGCTGTATGCCCAGACTTGGCTGTTCCCCTGAGACTCAAGCCACTCTGACTTCAAAAGACTTCAGGCACTGTCAAATCGCGCTGATTCGCCCCCCAAGTCAGACTCCTTTTAACTGCACTGAAAATCGCGGCAATGCCCAATTGAGATCGCAGGGGGGGTAGATCGAGATTGCGACCTTCATACGATTAATCGTGCAGCTCTAACTCCTACTACTTCGGTATTATCCCCACCCTTGATATATCCCCATGGTTAGGTAGCCGACAGCCTATGTCAAATGATTCCAAAAGGGGGGAGAGAGAGAGCCTACTCACCAAAGCCTTGCCAGACCGGGGACCTACAGCAGCGGGGCATGCCTGCCTCCCTGCCTTGCTGTGTCCCCGGTCTATTTGAGGGTTGTCCGCACGGAAGTGACCGAGCCGCTCGGCTCTCCCGGCGTCACTTCCGTGTTGGTGTCTGATGGACAGTGCATGCGCTGTATCCCGAGCAACGGCCAATACAACCCAGCCGCCATATCTAGGGACCGCACAAACCACCGCCTCCCCCAGGTGTATATTCACCTGGGGGGGATGGGAAGGGGAAGGTGTCCCACACCGGACTACTCCCCTTTCCCCAGACATCCTAGATAGCCATCCATGATAATGTGAGGTGCAGTGATCACTTCCCAGCCCAGGCCGTCGCATAGCACCACCTACTGGGCATACAATAAAAGTGCATTTAATTTTCAAAAGATGACAATCTCATAGGAAAGAACACATATAACAACAATCACATGTATATTTACATACTTGAAACCCATGCTTTTAATCTTGTACAGTCATAAAGATCAGTCACAAATTTAGTCTTGATTTATGGGGTAATCTCATATCCTACAACAGGTACCACTTATAGGCTAACCTGAGACAGAGGGTAAGAAACCAAATACCGTCTAGAGGAAAGCGTTAAACGTAAGGGAAGTGTTGAGGCCTGGGAATTCAGTAGCCCTTTGGTTATAAATCCATTTGGCTTCCTTCCTTAAAATAGCTGCATCAAAATTGCCCCCCGTGGGTTAGGGGCAATTTTTTCCAATGCAAAAAATGATATATAGGAGGGGTCAAAGCTATGATTGAGTCCTAAGTGTTTACAGATGGGGTTATATAACAAGCCAGCATCCACATAATACAGGTGGTCCTGTATTCTTCTACTGAGGGTCCTTTTAGTTTTTCCTATATAGACCTCACTTTCAAGTACATATTTGATAAGGAGGGTACCAAAACTACATTGAAAGACAAGGACCTTTATAAAGGCTGGAAAGTTCAGGACAGTCATAAAGATCAGTCACAAATTTAGTCTTGATTTATGGGGTAATCTTATATCCTACAACAACAGGTACCACTTATAGGCTAACCTGAGACAGAGACTTTAGGACACTCAAAATCTTGATGCAACTATTGGAGGAAAGCGAACAAACGGAGGTGGAGTTTTGTTCCGAATTTCGTTTTTTTCGGACGAATTCCGAATGTTCAATTTCCTAATTTTTTCCGAATTTTCGTTTTTCCGAATCGCGGTAATTCGCGGTAATTCGGAAATTTGCGGTAATTCGCCAATTTCGTTAATTCGGAAATTCGCGGTAATTCGGCAATTGCTGTAATTCAGAAATTCGTGGTAATTCGGCAATTGCGGTAATTCGGAAATTCGTCAATTGGAACAGCCGAAAATCCGAAATTCGGAAATCCGAAAATTGGAAAAAACTAAGAATATTTGAAATAATAACTAACTAATAACTATTAACCTCCCTGGCGGTATGATTATGTCAGGAATTTTGTTCCAAAAGCGGTACAATTATTTTGCATGGAAATTTGGGGTTTTATATTGTAGGCCTGCAATTCTTAGGAATAACTCACTTAAATCTGTCCAAACAACAGTCTAGTAGACATCCCGGGTATGAAAAAGTTTGAAAAATGAAATCATAAATTATAATATAATAAATAACTAAAAATAATTATCAAAAACAATAATATAATAGTAATAAAATTTATTCAATAATGTAATCAAACCAAAAACGCAGAAATTTGCTCAGTTGCAGAATTGTCGCTGTCGTCACTTTCAGTTTCTGATGATAAATTTCCCCAAAAATCAGTATCACTCAATTCTGCAAATGATTCTTATTTACTATCGGTGTTTTCTAGCTGATCAAAAACCACTTTTGACGTAAAGGGACGCTTTTTGGTTGCCATGGACATTGTCATGTTTCCAGGCAGAAAGAATGACATTTATTATATAAAAGTGCATGCAGGGCTCTGGGCAAACCACTAGGGACAAAGGGGATGTGTAATGATTTCATACAGTAATGTAATCTATAAGATTACAGTGTACTGTATGTACTGTGTGTGTTTCACTTTTTGAATTTCCCGCCGGTCTCCGTCCCCGTG
The DNA here is from genome assembly GCA_018402905.1 of Glandirana rugosa. Lineage (NCBI taxonomy): Eukaryota > Metazoa > Chordata > Amphibia > Anura > Ranidae > Glandirana > Glandirana rugosa. The sequence goes on along the minus strand of BLSH010368829.1, from coordinate 201,615 downwards.
CGACGCGACGCTCGCAGGGAATGGAGCCCGGCACACAGAGGCATCGGAGCGGCGGACACAGCCCGCAGACACGGCGGGGGACATCGCTGGATCCAGGGGACAAGGTGAGTAGTGCTGCCTGGATCCAGCGATGCAAGCCCGAGTGTGGCTCGGGGTTACCGCTCTTGGTACTGAAATTCCACCCCGAGCCACACTCGGGAATACCGCTAGGAAGGTTAAATTATAGGTATTGGAATTTCCTTGAAAGTTTGGCTGTTAATGAACTTAAATATGAAATTTAGCACTAATAGTCATACTTTCAAGAACATTTCAATACCTATATTTAATAGTTATTTATTATTATTTCAAATATTCTTTTTTATTTCCGAATTTCAGAAATTCGTAAATAAGGAAGAACATTTGAAATAATAAGTTATTAATTTATTATTTTTACTTATAATAAATTATAATAAGCTATTATTATTTCAAATGTTTTTCCTTATTTCCGACTTTTGCAGTGTGTGACTGTATATATGCATACTGTATGTATGTGTGTGTGTGTGTGCATACTGTGTGTGTATATACTGTGTGTATATTGGATGTACATTGTATGTATACTGTGTGTTTACATACAATATAAGCACAGTATGTACACACCCAGTAAAGGTCAGAAATAAGGAAGAAAATTTGAAATAATAATAGCTTATTATAATTCATAATAAGTTAACATAATACATTAATAACTTATTATTTCAAATGAACTTCCTTATTTTCGAAATTCTGGAGTCAAACCAGACAAAGCCACGATGGCAGGTGGCGTAACATGTAGAGGCAGAGCCTGGCGGTGGTATCCTGTAACTTATGTGAGATTATCCTTTACTTGTTTTTATGTTGTTGAAATTTTAATAAAATGTGAGTAGTTTTCCAAAGGGGCGGCATGGTTTATTCATAAGTTGCTGTACATATTGCACTATGAAACTTTCTTTATTTTTCATGCTTACCTGGGAGCCACGGTTGAATTTTTAATTATTTATACCAGTGAAGTTTCCCGCACCAAGAGAGTTTATGTTGAAGTTTTTCCTGCACTAGGTGTTTCTATATTGGAAGGAACTTGTTCTTAAACCCTGTGCGGTTAGCACCAGGTTATTTATCTCTCTGATGCAATTAGCATCGCTATCTTAGCATCTGTGCGATTAGCACATTTTGACATCTTGAAATTGATGCGATTAGCATTATTGGTTTTACACTTTGTGCAATTAGCACTTTGATTTCATTTATTAAGTGCGGTTAGCAGTCCTTGGTTTATTTAAAGTGCCCTTGTTCCAACAAGAGAAAGAGTTACACCATAAGCCTGATTTGACCCGAGTGGGAGTCGCCAATTAAGGTGAGAGTCCATTTCACCTGGTGGAGGGAGCACCTTGCACTTTGCTAGCTTGGTATTTGCACATTTGATAAGAAGGATCACAGAAGTTTACACTGAAGGAAGATCATCAGTGATGAAACCATTATTTGCATTGAATATACAAGGATCCCCCCCTTTTTTTTTTTTTTTTGCATAAAGCATTTGTTTAATTATGCACGTATATATTGGCAGCACTCAGCACCTTTTTTGACAATTATAGAGACTTTTTTTGGACTTCAATAATTTGCATGAAATATTTGTTTACCTTGCACAATACACCTGGAGCACTCAGCACTTTTTGTCAGCACCTTTAGGGTGTCCATTCCACATCATTTTTCCACCTTTTACAATTAAGGATTAATTTCCTAATATTCACATCTTTTTTTGTTTCAATAGGTTTTTATTCAATTTTAGGCATACAGGTAAATACATTGTCAACTACAATGATGAAAATATGTTGTGCTCTGTACCAGTATATATAACAAAGGAAAAGTCCTGTTGGGACTAGTTGGTATCATCTGTACTGGTTTTGATAAGAACAAACAAGACACTGACATTGAAGTAAGACATAAAAACGAAAATCAAGATAACAAAACTTAGCATTGCTTGGAGTTTTAAGTCTAGACAGACATAGGTACTGCGGACTACTTTAAGACTACAGCTTGTAGAGGTGAGGAGAATCTAT
>BLSH010368829.1:174869-190747 GCA_018402905.1 Glandirana rugosa | reverse complement strand
CAATTTCGAACTCTTCAGGATAAATCGTCAATTTCACCTCGTATTCAGATTTGGGAGGTAATGTGACAACCTATTTGATCTGTTCCGGTTCAATCTCGAATCAGAACGAGAGTGATGATCCCGCCTCTTCCGATAGTCTACCAGATTTTTGTTTAAGATATGAGTTCTATTATTTTACTCGAGCGAGGTCCGGTCCTTCGAAAGGGGATCCTTATCTGTAGAGTACTATGGATTTTAATCCCAGCTCCCATTGGGGGGGAGACGATTGGGACAGTTCCACAATCCTCGAAAAGTTTCTATAATACTCATCTCAACTCGCTTGCGTGCGATCGTTCGGGTTCCGTCCGGACCCGGACCCGGACTTTGTCCCGAAGTTCGGACGGACCAGCAGAACCCGAACTTCCAGAGGTTCGCTCAACTCTACTCATAATATCTTTGAAAAGCTCCTAACACCTTGACAGGGTTAGCAGAGGGGGGGTTACCCTCGACCCTAATTTTAGGTATCATGAGATGTCTATTCCTAGGGGAAAGCTTCCTGGCCTGGAGCGAGCTCATTTTATTATCTTGAGTATAGAATTTGTTTTTAGACCATCTGATAGCCTTCTCCGCCCTAGTAGTGAGAGCAAGACTAAGCTCTAACTTGGCCTTGTCTAGTTTATCCAACAGTGTAATGGAGGGTTTAGACTTATGCTCCACTTTAACTGCTAAATAGGACTTCTCAAGCTTTAACAGGGTCAGAGCTCTTTCCCGTTTAACCCGGGAAGCTATCTGAATTAGTTTGCCTCTAATATACGCCTTATGAGCTGCCCAGATCGTTTCTGCTGAAGAGTTGTCCGACTCGTTAAAGGCAAAGAAATCTTGGAGATTTCTATTGATTTCAATGTTTATAACTGGATCCGATAATAAAGACTCATTGAGTCTCCAGTGTGGTCTGGAAAAAAATTTCGATCTGAGCAGTAATTGCATCATCACTATCAAGTGGTCCGAGAGAACCGTATCGTAAATGTGGGCGTCTAGGGTGGAAGGTAGAATGTAGCAAGGTGTTAGTAGATGGTCTATCCTAGAGTATGAATTGTGGGGGCTAGAAAAGTGCGTGAAGTCCCTTTTGGACGGGTGCTTGTCCCTCCAGACGTCTACTAAGTTATGAGTATGTAAGAGTTTAGCTATCCTTAGGCTTTCTCTGGAAGGGTGTAGGAGTTGGCTACCTAGAGGTCTAGATTTGTCTAAGGTCTGGTCAAAGGCGACATTTGAGTCTCCCCCGAGAATGATAGTTCCCTCCAACAAGGGGGACAGGGTGTCTAACATTCTCTGAAAGAATTTAAATTGTCCTTTATTTGGAGCATAGTAAGAAATTAGGGATATCATATGGTCTTCTATAGTGACCTTAACTAAAATATACCTGCCTTCTGGATCCTTAACTTCTGACAACCACTTAAAGTTACAGTATTTCGAGAAAAGAATTGCCACTCCCTTAGATTTGTTTTCACCGCTGGCCAAACCAATATTCACATCTTGTGCAACTTTTATTATATTATTAGTCACGTTTGCTTATTTACTATTTATATATTTATCTGTTTATTGATGTATTTATTAACTGGTAGCGCATCCACACTTGAAATAATAAGTAATTCATTTATTATTTTAACTTATTATAAATTATAATAAGCTATTATTATTTCAAATGTTCTTTCTTATTTCCGAATTTCCGAATTTCGGAAATAAGGAAGAACATTTGAAATAATAAGTTATTGATTTATTATTTTAAATTATAAATGATAATAAGCTATTGTTATTTCAAATGTTTTTCCTTATTTTCGACTTTTGCAGTGTGTGACTGTATATATGCATACTGTTTGTATGTGTGTGTGTGCATGTTTGCATAGTGGGTGTGTATATACTGTGTGTATAGTGGATGTATATTGTATGTATACTGTGCGTTTACATACAATATAAGCACAGTATATACACACCCAGTATGCACACACACACATACATACAGTAGGCATATATACAGTCACACACTGCAAAAGTCGGAAATAAGGAAGAATATTTGAAATAATAATAGATTCTTATAAATTATAATTTAAAATAATTTATTTATAAACTATTATTATTTCAAATGTTCTTCCTTATTTCCGAAATTCGGAAATTCAGAAATAAGAAAGCATTTGAAATAATAATAGCTTATTATAATCTATAATAAGTTAAAATAATAAATTAATAACTTATTATTTCAAATGTTCGTCCTTATTTCCGAAATTCGGAAATAAGAAAGAACGTTTGAAATAATAATAAATAACTATTAAATTATAGGTATTGAAATTTCCTGGAAAGTTTGGCTGTTAGTGAACTGAAATATGAACTTTATCACTAATAGCCATATTTTCAAGAAAATTCCAATACCTATAATTTAATAGGTATTTATTATTATTTCAAATGTTTTTCTTATTTCTGAATTTCCAAATTTCGGAATTAAGGTAGATCATTTGAAATAATAAGTTATTAATGTATTATTTTAACCTATTATAAATAATAATAAGCTATTATTGTTATTTCAAATGTTCTTTCTTATTTCCAGAATTTCAGAAATAAGGAAAAACATTTGAAATAATAAATTACTGATTTATTATTTTAAATTATAAATTATAATAAGCTATTATTATTTCAAATGTTTTTCCTTATTTCAGACTTTTGCAGTGTGTGACTGTATATATGCATACTGTATGTATGTGTGTGTGCATACTGGGTGTGTATATACTGTGTGTATATTGGATGTATATTGTATGTATACTGTGTGTTTACATACAATATAAGCACAATATATACGCACCCAGTATGCACACATACATACAGTATGCATATATACAGTCACACACTGCAAAAGTCGGAAATAAGGAAAAACATTTGAAATAATAATAGCTTATTATCATTTATAATTTAAAATAATAAATCAATAACTTATTATTTCACATGTTCTTCCTTATTTCTGAAATTCGGAAATAAGAAAGAACATTTGAAATAATAATAGCTTATTATAATTTATAATACGTTAAAATAATAAATGAATAACTTATTATTTCAAATGTTCTTCCTTATTTCCGAAATTCAGAAATAGGAAAGAACGTTTGAAATAATAATAAATGACTATTAAATTATAGATATTGAAATTTCCTTGAAAGTTTGGCCGTTAGTGAACTGAAATATGAAATTTATCACTAATAGCCATATTTTCAAGAAAATTCCAATACCTATAATTTAATAGATATTTATTATTATTTCAAACATTTTTCTTATTTCCGAATTTTGGGAATAAGGAAGATCATTTGAAAAAATAAGTTATTAATGTATTATTTTAACTTATTATGAATTATAATAAGCTATTATTATTTCAAATGTTCTTCCTTATTTCTGACCTTTGCAGTGTGTGACTGTATAGATGCATACTGTATGTATGTGTGTGTGCATACTGGGTGTGTATATACTGTGCTTATATTGTGTAAACACACAGTATACATACAATATACATACAATATACACACAGTATATACACACCCAGTATGCACACACACACATACATACAGTATGCATATATACAGTCACACACTGCAAAAGTCGGAAATAAGGAAAAACATTTGAAATAATAATAGCTTATTATAATTTATAATAAGTAAAAATAATAAGTGAATAACTTATTATTTCAAATGTTCTTCCTTATTTCTGAATTTCCGAAATATGGAAATAAAAAAGAATATTTGAAATAATAATAAATAACTATTAAATATAGGTATTGAAATTTTCTTGAAAGTATGACTATTAGTGCTAAATTTCATATTTAAGTTCATTAACAGCCAAACTTTCAAGGAAATTCCAATACCTATCATTTAATAGTTATTAGTTAGTTATTATTTTAAATATTCTTAGTTTTTTCCAATTTTCGGATTTCCGAATTTCCGAATTTCGGATTTTCGTCTGCTCCGATTGCCGAATTTCGGAATTACCGCAATTGCTGAATTACAGCGAATTTCGGAATTACCGCAATTGCTGAATTACAGCGAATTTCCGAATTACCACAATTGCTGAATTACCGCAAATTTCCGAATTACCACAATTGCCGAATTACCGCGAATTTCCAAATTTCGGATTTCCGAATTTTTTAATTTACGAATTTCCAAAAAAAACAAATTTTTTAGCCATGCACAAGTCTAATTAATAGATGAATATGAAGGGTGGAATTAATCCTGAAGAAGCAATGAAAATTGCGAGACATTGATTGTCATTCCACCTGCTTTTGCTTTTATGTATGACCAAATGTGTTGTTATATACTATATTGGTCACAAATTCAGATACGATTGTATCAAGTACGTTTTATACATGTATGCAATAAAGATCTTTTTTTAAACTGAAATATGTTGTGCTCACTTGGACCTAATACCAATCCACATAAAGTCCCGAGGTACATACTCTAATGAGTTGAGTTGTGGTTACCTATATATCATTTTTCTCTTTCATATTGACATATTGGGATGGGATTGGTTCCTGGTCCCTTACACTGATCGTCCATCATTTTATCTATTCATTGTCTGCGCACTGGGTGTAAAACCCTTCACTCCTCAGACGATCAGTGTTTGTGGTGAGTAATGATAGCAGTTTATTATGTTAATGTTCATTTGTGGTGACTGTATCTAAAATTCAAAACGAGTGTATTAATCTTGTGTAGTTACAATGTCACAGATTTTTGGATCTAGTTGGGAGGGTTTTTTGGATACAATCCAACAAACCTGTGCAATATCAACACAGAACAAAATAGCAGAGCTAGACACATATTATCACAAACTTAAAAAAACTAATGGAAAGAAAATCTAACCTTGGCTGGCATATACGATTCTTTGACAGATATATTGGGGAGAGGATCAGCCCACTGGGCCTAAGAGTTCAGGTCTTCCCATCCTTTGAGGTGGGTGATGGAACCTTTCGGGAACACTGGGAGGAACATCTCACCCAGTGTTCCTTGAAATTAATGGGAATGCTTAAAGAAAAATACACTACAGATCTAATCCTTATAGACCGAGAGATAGAAACTCTCAGACAGGAGAACAGTAATCTGGCTCAAAACCCGAACTTCAAACAGAGGGAAATTGAACTGATTCAACATCTGGAGGATTACAATAAGAGTATTGTCTTAAGAAAGGAAAATACATTTTACAAAGATAAATTGGCTTTCCTGGGAGGTTACGCATATAGATGGCAGAAAGGGAGAAACAATCACACGGGGATGGGTATGAGATCAGATGCGGGAAGAAGGCCCTTTTCATCAGCATCCTCTCGATCAACATACCCTGGACCCCAAAGAGGTAATAAAAGAGGAGGATTTGGGAAAAAGGGCAGGGGGGGGGGGGGCAACCGAAAGTTAGAATAGGGCCGGAAAAATAAACGCCAGCTTTCACCCCTAGAATTGCAGGCAGATCAAAGAAAGAGAAGCAATACTGCCACAAAAGGACAGTTGGAGGAAGACAGGCCAATTAAGATGGGTACTACAATGTTTAGGGATGAAGGAGGAAAAGTGAACAAAGATAGAGAGAAGGAAAGAGATTTAGGAGCAAAAAAACAAAATAAAATTTATACAAATGGATCCCCTTTAGGGGAGCCCTTCCAACCAATACCACCCCCCCAAACCCCTCTACCCCCCATGAAGATGGGGAAAATAGACCCCTTTGTGGTCAAACAACCAGTATTGGAAAACCCCTAAACATCATTAACCTGTCATCTTACGCATTGTCTCTAGCAGAACAAGAGGTCCTTCAATTAGGCCTCAGTTTTTGCCCACTTCAACGCTTAGATAAATTAGAGTTGGTGAAGGACCTTCACCTCTTTGCAAGGGACCTCACTTTCAAGTACATATTTGATAAGGAGGGTACCAAAACTACATTGAAAGACAAGGACCTTTATAAAGGCTGGAAAGTTCAGGACAGTCATAAAGATCAGTCACAAATTTAGTCTTGATTTATGGGGTAATCTTATATCCTACAACAACAGGTACCACTTATAGGCTAACCTGAGACAGAGACTTTAGGACACTCAAAATCTTGATGCAACTATTGGAGGAAAGCGAACAAAGGGAGGTGAGGTCTTCCTCCCCGTCTGAGGATGAGGGGGAGGAGGCATCCCCAATTAAAATTAGGTTTAAAGCTAAGTCATGTAAATTCCCGAAATTACAGACTTGCCCGGTTGTTTGGGCATTTCTGAAGCAAATGGTGAAGGAGATTGGCAGGCTCCCTGATAGGGGCGTGCTAATCTCCTATAACCTTACAAGGGCACAACAGGAAGCCCTTGTTAATCTATGCAATGGCGACCACATTGTGATCAAACCCTCAGATAAGGGTGACAATGTGGTCGTCATGGACCGTGAACAATATATAGAGATGCCTGACACTATCTTAGCGAATAGGGAATGGTACCAGCTGATAGATGAGGAAGTGGTACATACTCATCAGTCAGAGTACCAAGACATGATTACCAAAGCGTACAATGAAGGATTGATAGATAAGGACCTGTTTGAATTTCTGCAGGTTAACTGGCCAATAACCCCTACCTTCTATGCCCTCCCGAAGGTGCATAAGAGCCTTGATAAACCTCCCGGACGTCCAATCATCTCCAGAATAAAATGTCATACAGAAAAGGCAAGTCAATACATCGATAGCCAATTAAGACCACATGTAAAAAGATTACCTTCATATCTAAAAGACACCTTGGAACTTCTTAAAGTGATTGAGGACATGACGGTACCCCCAGGGGCTTATCTAGTGGCTATTGATATTGAGGCCCTGTATTCCAGTATCCCCCACTCCAGGGGGGTGGAAGTGGTGTCCACCTTCCTGGGAGAGGTAGACTGGAATGCATGGCCTCTAAATGAGTTCATCCTGTCATTATTGCAGCATATACTCAGATGCAATTCTTTTGTCTTCAACGGATCCCATTACCTCCAGGTGCAGGGGGTTGCGATGGGGACATCTTGTGCCCCATCGTATGCCAACCTGTACCTGGGGGGATGGGAGAGACACCTTTTTTCTGACGACGCCTCGTCCATGTACCTCCGCCACATCCTTTTATGGCGGAGGTACATCGACGATGTATTGGTCGTTTGGACAGGTACGACCGAGGAGCTATCAGACTTTATGACACACATCTCTAACAATGATTTCAATCTGAAATTCACAGTATAATCAGATGCACAGCAGATTTCCTTCTTGGACCTACAATTACATATAGGCCCTGGGGAGATTTTATACTCATCTCTATATCGCAAAAGCACAGCAGGAAACACTATCCTGCATTACAGCAGTGCACATCCCCGTCCTCTGGTGCGGAGTATCCCATACAGTCAATATTTGAGACTGAGGAGAAACTGCACCAGGGACGGGGATTTTGAAATAGAGGCCAGGTTGCTCTTTGCGCGCTTACGCGAAAGAGGATACAGTAAAAAGGTACTGAAAAAAGCATACAAAAGAGCTAAATCACAACCTAGAGACAATCTCATATTTCAGACAAAAAAAACGCAGTCAGGCCAACACAACAAAATTGGTCACTACGTTCAGTAACCAACAAGAGGCATTTAAGGACCTGTTGTTAAAGAACTGGCACTTCCTGCCAGATGATAATGTGATCTCTAAATATATTAGGGATCGTCCGGAAGTGGTCTATAGGAGGTCCCAATCGCTGAGGGATAGACTGGTTCATAGTCACCTTATACCCCTGGCGCCCACGGAGGGTTCCGTAGGAGGACAGGGTACTTTTAGATGTGGAGCATGTACACAATGCCCCTGGATAAACTAATGGTCTACCCATTACCCGGGGGGGACATATAAAACCAAAAGCCTATATAGATTGTCAAACTGAGGGGGTGGTGTATATGGCCAATTGTAAATGCAGGGCCTTCTATATAGGAAAAACTAAAAGGACCCTCAGTAGAAGAATACAGGACCACCTGTATTATGTGGATGCTGGCTTGTTATATAACCCCATCTGTAAACACTTAGGACTCAATCATAGCTTTGACCCCTCCTATATATCATTTTTTGCATTGGAAAAAATTGCCCCTAACCCACGGGGGGCAATTTTGATGCAGCTATTTTAAGGAAGGAAGCCAAATGGATTTATAACCAAAGGGCTACTGAATTCCCAGGCCTCAACACTTCCCTTACGTTTAACGCTTTCCTCTAGACGGTATTTGGTTTCTTACCCTCTGTCTCAGGTTAGCCTATAAGTGGTACCTGTTGTAGGATATGAGATTACCCCATAAATCAAGACTAAATTTGTGACTGATCTTTATGACTGTACAAGATTAAAAGCATTGGTTTCAAGTATGTAATTATACATGTGATTGTTGTTATATGTGTTCTTTCCTATGAGATTGTCATCTTTTGAAAATTAACTGCACTTTTATTGTATGCCCAGTAGGTGGTGCTATGCGGCGGCCTGGGCTGGGAAGTGATCACTGCACCTCACATTATTATGGATGGCTATCTAGGCTGTCTGGGGAAAGGGGAGTAGTCCTGTGTAGGGCACCTTCCCCATTCCCATCCCCCCAGGTGAATATACACCTGGGGGAGGCGGTGGTACGTGCGGTCCCTAGATGTGGCGGCTGCGTTGTATCGGCCGTTGCTCAGGATACCGCGCATGCGCCATCCGTCAGACACCAACACGGAAGTGACGCCGGGAGAGCCGAGCGGCTCGGTCACTTCCGTGCGGACAACCCTCAAATAGACCGGGGACACAGCAAGGCAGGGAGGCAGGCATGCCCCGCTGCTGTAGGACCCCAGTCTGGCAAGGCTTTGGTGAGTAGGCTCTCTCTCTCCCCCCTTTTGGAATCATTTGACATAGGCTGTCGGCTACCTAACCATGGGGATATATCAAGGGTGGGGATAATACCGAAGTAATAGGAGTATATATATCTGGATAAATGGAGGTCCCAGTTTTGAATAGGTTTGAAGCTCCTTTGGCTCTCTCCTTTACCCGTCAGGAAGCTCAGGATTGCATCATCCGGGGGCTAGAGAGCAGGGGGTACATGGATATCAACCGTATCCCTGGAGGCTAAATAGATACATTCTGTTATGGAAAGGATCTCCTCTGAATGGGCATGCTTTTATTGTAGATTTTCTGCTGGGACGGAAGAAATCTTTTTGGCAGTGAGGGCGAATCCAAGTATCCATCCAGAGTTAGGGTAGGTGGACCTGGCGCTACCTACCTGCGGGGTCTGCAGTGATCTGTCCGGCTATGGCTGGTACGTGTGGGCCATTAAATCAAGATGGGTGAGCACATTTTAAACATAATACTGTAAAATCTATGTACAATGATATAGGAATTGTCATTGACGGCTTATGTTTGATTAATAGATGAATATGAAGGGTGGAATTAATCCTGAAGAAGCAATGAAAATTGCGAAACGTTGATTGTCATTCCACCTGCTTTTGCTTTTATGCATGACCAAATGTGTTGTTATATACTATATTAGTCACAAATTCAGATACGATTGTATCAAGTGCATTTTATACATGTATGCAATAAAGTTCTGTTTTTAAACTGAAATATGTTGTGCTCACTTGGTCCTAATACCAATCCACATAAAGTCCCGAGGTACATACTCTAATGAGTTGAGTTGTGGTTACCTATATATAATTTTTCTTTTTTCATATTGACATATTGGGATGGGATTGTTTCATGGTCCCTTACACTGATCGTCCATCATTTTATCTATTCATTTTCTAAAGGGATTTTCTAAACAGATTATTGTTCTAAAATCATCTCCTAGTTCTATAGGGAGAGGTTCCTGCTGCTCCTGTAAGGGACAGAATTTTGTTCTATAATCATCTCCTAGTTCTAAAGGGAGAGGTTCCTGCTGGTGCTGTAAGGGACAGATTATTGTTCTAAAATCATCTCCTAGTTCTAAAGGGAGAGGTTCCTGCTGGTGCTGTAAGGGACAAGTTATTGTTCTAAAATCATCTCCTAGTTCTATCGGGAGAGGTTCCTTCTGCTCCTGTAAGGGACGAATTATTGTTCTAAAATCATCTCCTAGTTCTATAGGGAGAGGTTCCTGCTGCTCCTGTAAGGGACAGATTATTGTTCTAATACCATCTCTTAGTTCTATAGGGAGAGGTTCCTGCTGCTCCTGTAAGGGACAGATAATTGTTCAATAATCATCTCCTAGTTCTAAAGGGAGAGGTTCCTGCTGGTGCTGTAAGGGACAGATTATTGTTCTATAATCATCTCCTAGTTCTAAAGGGATAGGTTCCTGTTGGTGCTGTAAGGGGCAGATTATTGTTCTAAAATCTTCTCCTAGTTCTATAGGGAGAGGTTCCTGCTGCTCCTGCAAGGGACAGATTATTGTTCTATAATCATCTCCTAGTTCTAAAGGGAGAGGTTCCTGCTGGTGCTGTAAGGGACAGATTATTGTTCTAAAATCATCTCCTAGTTCTAAAAGGAGAGGTTCCTGCTATTCCTGTAAGGGACAGATTATTGTTCTATAATCATCTCCTAGTTCTATAGGGAGAGGTTCCTGCTGCTCCTGTAAGGGACAGATTATTGTTCTATAATCATCTCCTAGTTCTAGAGGGAGAGGTTCCTGCTGTTGGTGTGAGCGGTGCATTTCTTGCACAAAAATAAAAAGTGCGTCTACGTTGCTGTTTTCCAAAAAAAATAAGAATTTATTATTCTTTTTTTGTATTAATAAATACTTAAATAGTGCTACATCGTACATTTGCGGGCAGAATGAGGAGAGTGTCAAATAAGGGACGTGGTCGTGGTGCTGCTGGTGGTGCTGGTGTTGGTGGTGTTGGTGAAGCTCCTGTTCGAAGGAGAGGACGTGGTCAATCTGTGCCAGTTACACGCACAAGTGAAACACCTTCCTCAGGTGCGAGTAGCCGGCAGAACCTTCAACGTTATATGGTAGGCCCGAATGCCGCTCAACGAATTTTGAGGCCAGAACAAGTACAGGCGATAGTAGATTGGGTGGCTGACAATGCCTCCACTTCCTTCACATTGTTTCCCTCCCGGTCCCTTGATGAAAGCTCAGAGTTGGCACCTGAACCCCATGGCCATCTGTCTTTCACCTCAGCCCTTGTAAATTAGCCAAGCAGTCTGAGCCCCAAGCCGTGCAACATGCTCTTATGCTTTTTGATGACTCTCCTGGTGTGCTTTCCATGGGCCATCCACATAGCCCTGCCCCAGAAGTGGAAGACATTGAGTGCACCGATGCCCAACCACTTCTGTTGCAGGATGAGGACATGGAAACACCACCGCAGCACGTCTTTGATGATGATGACGAAACACAGGTGCCAACTGCTGCAGCTTTCCTCAGTATGCAGGCTGACAAGGAGGGCAGTGGTGAAGGGTGGGTGGAAGATGATGTGGAGGAGGATGATGAGGTCCTAGACCCCACATGGAATGAGGGTCATGCGAGTGACGTGTGGAGTTTGGAGGAAGAGGTGGTGGTCGCACAGAGGCACCAGCACAGCAAAAGAGGAAGCAGGTTGCAAAAGCGGAGCGAGTGTCACCTAGACAGTACGCCTGCTACTACCCACTGCACCCAGTGACCTAGCACACCAAAGGCAGCTCAAAGGTGTTCCCCTGCGTGGCAGTTCTTCAGACAATGTGCTGACGACAAGACACGATTGGTTTGCACGCTGTGCAATGATAGCCTGAGGCGTGGCCTAAATTTTCTAAACCTGAGCTCAACCTGCATGATCAGGCATCTAAATTCAAGGCACAAGCTGCATTGGAATAATTACCTCAAAATCCAAGAAAGGTCTCGGCCTCCTCCTGCTGCCTCTGCCTCTTCCTCCACCTCTACAGTGACAGTGTCACCTGCCGCCCAGCAAACAGAGCATGTGACAGCAACGCCACCGTCCCCAAGCATTTCCACACGGTCCCATGGAAGCTTACAGCTGTCCATTTCCCAAACACTGGAGAGAAAGAGGAAGTACTCCCCTACCCACCGGCGATCCCTGGCCCTGAAATGCTGTCATTCCGTCTGGTGGACACGGACAGTTTTAAAAGCCTGATGGCGGTGGCTGTCCCACAGTATGTGGTTCCCAGCCGCCACTACTTTTCCAGGCGAGCCATCCCTTCCCTGCACAAACAAGTCAGGGACAAGATCAAGTGTGCACTGCGCAACACCATCTGTGGCAAGGTCCACATAACCACTGATACATGGACCAGTAAGCACGGGCAGGGACGCTATATCTCGCTAACTGCACACTGGGCAAATGTAGAGGCGGCTAGCCATTTGGTGCATGTCCTTCCACCACCGAGGATTGCAGGGCATTTCTCTTTGCCTCCTGTTGCCTCCTCCTCCTACTGTGCTACCTCCTCCTCTACCACCTCCTCATCTGCTCAGCGTAACACCTTCACCACGAACTTCAGCACATCCAGGGGGAAACGACATCAGGCTGTTTTAAAACTGATATGTTTGGGGGATAAACCCCACACTGCGCAAGAGCTGTGGACGGGCAATGAACAACAGACCGATAAATGGTTGTTGCCACTGAGCCTCAAGCCCGGCCTGGTGGTGTGTGACAATGGGCAAAATCTCGTAGCGGCTCGGGCCTTGCCGGTTTTACGCACATCCCTTGCCTGGCGCATGTGCTGATTTTGGTGGTACAGAAATGTATAAAAAAAACTACCCGGAAATGTCAGAGCTGCTGCAGAAAGTGCGGACAGTCTGTGCGCACTTTTGTTGTTCTCACCCTGCTTCTGCTCGCCTGTCTGCTCTGCAGCGGAATTTCGGCCTTCCCGCTCACCGCCTCCTTTGCGACGTGCCCACAAGGTGGAACTCCACCTTGCACTTGCTGGAGAGACTGTGCGAGCAGCAGCAGGCAGTAGTGGAGTTTCAGCTGCAGCACGCATGGGTCAGTCTCTCTGCAGAACAGCACCACTTCACCACCAATGAGTTTTCCTCCATGCGAGACCTGTGTACCGTATTGCGGTGTTTCGAGTACTCCACCAACATGGCCAGTGTCGATGATGCTGTTCTCAGCGTTACTATCCCACCTCTATGTCTCCTTGAAAAAACACTTCGGGCCATGATGGAAGAGGGTGTGGCACAGGAGGATGAGGAGGTAGAGGGGTCATTTCCACGGTTATCAGGCCAGTCATTCACAAGTGGCTCGGAGGGTGGGTTCCTGCACCAGCATAGGCCAGGTAAAAAATATTCAAGCCAGGGCACAGTTCTGGAGGATGAGGAGGACGAGGAAGATGATGAGGAGGAATCGTGTACACAGCAAGGTGGCACCCAACGCAGCTCCCGGGCACTGGAGCGTGGCTGGGGGATACGGAGGACACAGATGATAAACCTCCCACAGAGGACATTTTGTCTATGCCTCTGGGCAGCCTGGCACACATGGCGGACTACATGCTGCAGTGCCTGCGCAACGACAGCCGAGTTGCCCACATTGTAACTTGTTCTGATTACTGGGTGGCCACCCTGCTGGATCCCCGTTACAAGGACAATGTGCCATCCTTAATTCCCTCACTGGTAGATGCGCTGCTTAGGGCATTCCCAAATGACACTGGGGGCTCAGTGGAAGCACAAAGCGAAGGCAGAGGAGAAGGAGGAAGAGTCCGTCAATGCAGCTGTGGCACCGCCAGCACCTCAGAAGGCAGGGTTAGCATGGCCGAAATGTGGCAAAGCTTTGTCAGCAGTGCGCCACAACAAACAGCACCACCAGCTGATAGGCAACGTCTTAGCAGGAGGCAGCATTTCAGCAACATGGTGGAACAGTATGTGTGCACACGCCTACACGTACTGACTGATGGGTTTGCCCCATTCAACTTCTGGGTCTCCAAATTGGGCACATGTCCTGAGCTTGCCCTGTATGCCTTGGATGTGCTGACCTGCCCTGCAGCCAGTGTATTGTCTGAACATGTGTTTAGCACGGCAGGGGGCGTTATCACAGACAAGCGCAGCCGCCTGTCCACAGCCAAAGTGGACAAGCTAACGTTTATTAAAATGAACCAGGCATGGATCCCACAAGACTTGTCTGTACCTTGTGCAGAATAGACATTTAGACCGGCCTCACACAGCCATTGGTATACCTGTTTTTTTTAAATATACCTCAATATTTTGGGGGCTACCCCAATTAGAGAAAAAAACAAACAAACAACAAAAAGTGTTGGCTACCTCCTCCTTCTCCTCCTCCTCCACCACCCCCATTTCCTCCTACACTGCCACGGTCACGGCCTAGTCAACCTCTAGGCTCCTACTCCACATCCACCGCTCCTTCCCATTTTTATTTTTTTTATTTGATTTTAAGTTATTTTCCCTATCCCCATTTTTTTGTAGGGCATTTGTCCTACTGTTACCCAATTTTACTTCCTTTTGCAGCCCTCTAGCACTTGCCAGGACTTTTTTACAGCCATTTTTGTGCCAAAGAGTTCAAGTCCCCATTGACTTCAATGGGGTCCGGGGTCAAGTTCGGTACTGGACCTGAACTTTTTTGCGAAGTTCGGCCAAACCCGACGAACCCGAACATCCAGGTGTCCGCTCAACTCTGTTGCTGAGCATGGACAGCCCACTTCAAATCACACCACAGATGTTCAATGATATTCAGGTCTGGGATGGCCATTCCAGAACATTGTACTTGTTCCTCTGCATAAATGCCCGAGTAGATTTTGAGCAGTGTTTTGGTTCGTTGTCTTGTTGAAATATCCAGCCCCGGCGTAACTTCAACTTTTTGACTGATTTCTCAACATTATTCTCAAGAATCTGCTGATATTGAGCGACCCTCAACTTTAACCAGATTCCCAGTACCGGCACTGGTCACACAGCCCCACAGCATGATGGAACCTCCGCCAAATTTTACTGTGGGTAGCAAGTGTTTTTCTTGAAACGCTGTGTTCTTTTGCCGCCATGCATAACGCCCCTTGTTATGACCAAATAACTCGACCTTTGTTTCATCAGTCCACAGCACCTTATTCCAAAATGAAGCTGGCTTGTCCAAATGTGCGTTTGCATACCTCAAGAGACTCCGTTTGTGGCGTGTGTGCAGAAAAGGCTTCTTTCACATCACTCTCCCATACAGCTTCTCCCTGTGCAAAGTGCACTGAATTGTTAAACAATGCCCAGTGACACCATCTACAGCAAGTTAATGTTGTAGGTCTTGGGAGGTGGTATGTGGGCTGTTTTTGACCGTTCTCACCATCCTTTGCCTTTGCCTCTCCAATATTTTATGTGGCCTGCCACTTCTGGCCTTAATAAGAACTGTGCCTGTGGTCTTCCATTTCCTCAATATGTTCCTCACAGTGGACACTGACAGCTTATATCTCTGCAATAACTTTTTGTAGCCTTCCCCTAAACCATAATGTAAAACAATCTTTGTTTTCAGGTCATTTGAGAGTTATTTTGAGGCCCCCGTGTTGCCACTCTTCAGAGGAGAGTCAAAGAGAACAACAACTTGCAATTGGCCACCTTAAATACCTTTTCTCATGATTGGATGCACCTGTCTATGAAGTTCAAGGCTTAATGAGGTCACCAAACCAATTGTGTGTTCCAATTAATCAGTGCTAAGTAGTTACAGGTATTCAAATCAACAAAATGACAAGGGTGCCCAAATGTATGCACCTGTCTAATTTTGTTTTGATGCATATTGCACAATTTCTGGTAATCCAATAAAGCTCATGTCACTACTGAAATATTACTGTGTCCTTCAGTTATTTGATAGATCAATATGAAATTGCTGATCCAAACACCCAAATATTTATAAATGACAATCATGGAAATTGTCAGGGGTTCCTAAATTTTAACATACAACTGTGTGTGTGTGTGTGTGTGTGTGTGTGTGTATATATATATATATATATATATATATATATATATATAAAACCTAGT
>BLSH010368829.1:154159-174859 GCA_018402905.1 Glandirana rugosa | reverse complement strand
AGGGAGGAAGGGGGGGAATAAAAGGATGGGGGCGGAAAAATGGGGAGAGGGGAGGAAGGGAAGGGGAGGGAGGGACGGAGCCCTTTTTTTGCACTTGTTGTTTTTTTTTTAACAAGAAAATTTTTATTGAGAATAATAAACAGTTTACAGGCTTTGGTTAAAGCGCATTTGGCAGTACAGATGTGACATTTGCATACAGACAACTTACACTTTCGTGATTCATCCGAATCTAAGTAGGGGAGTAATCATACAGTATCCTACATAATGGGGGATAAATTCCTCAGTGAGTACATTATGCAAGAAGTGAAGAGGGCGGGAGGGAGGGAGGGGAAGGGAAGGAGGGGAGAGGGGTAAAAAGGCGGGGGTAGGAAAATAAGGGGGGGAAGGAGGGAAATGGATCCATAGACACTTGCTAACATTATAACATTAGGGTCCCTCAGAGGCACATCTACCACCACAAATCCCCAGGCTTCGATCCAGCCCGATCATATCTTTTCAAATTTCTCATTGCAGTTCCTGTTAATGTACGTAATTTTGTACAGTGACAGGACGGAGTTCTAGGCCGACTGCCATTGAGCGACCATGGGTGGCAGAGCATCCTTTCATCTAAGCATAATTTCCCTTCGAGCATAGAAAGTGGTATACCCCAGAAACAACTTAGTGTATCTACTCACAGGTGAGTTTCCCATAATATTCAGGAGCAATATTTTTGGGTCCGACTCAAGGGTTAAATCAGTGGCCCAGTTTGTTGGCCAGTACCCCTGCCCAGTACACATCCAATTTCGAGCATGCCCATACCATACGTATCAAGGAGGTGGCCGGTTCGCCTCATCTTGGACATGAAGCAGGGGCTGCAGGGTAGATCGCCGTTAGCCTCTTAGGGGTGTAGTAAGCCCTGTGTAGGAATTTTAATTGGAGGAATCTGTCTCGGGCGGAGATCATGTTATTGACAAAGGAGGATACGCAGCCCTCCCAATCCTCATCCGTCAAACCAAGGAGATCTTCCTGCCATTTACCGAATGCCTTTTCCGACGCCTTATTTTGGGCCAGGGAAAGTTGGAAGTATGTAGAGGAGAGAGGTTTGTTTATAAATTTAGCAAAAGGAGGGCTTCTACCAGATCAGCCTCCAGGGTAAGGGGAAGGGGAAATTGGGAGTTGAAAGCATGCCGGAGCTGGAAGTAGTGGAAGTACATCCACTGCGGCAGGGCATATGTCGTGTTTGAGCTTCATTATCCCTCTAGTGGCCCTCATCTGGGGATCTGGGATACCATTTAGATGGGGGAGGTTCGGATTAGCCCACAGGGGGGTATGGGGGAAGAACGTACCGGGCGAACGATAGTGGACTCTGGCTTTGTGCCACACCGTGATAGTAGTACACATTAGCGCTGTGGTCTCAGGGTGAGACCGAGCACCGCAGAATACCAAGTTGCTTAGGGTAGAGTATGATCCCATTATGGCCGCCTCCAAAGTCACAGCCGGGTTATCCCTGGGCTGGGAAAACCACCACCTGACTATAACCAGAACTGCCGCCCAGAAATATTGTAAAAAATTTGGTAAGGCCAGGCCACCTTGTGTAAGGAGTTACTGTAAGGTGGAGACAGCCAGATGTGGGGGTCTCCCACACCATATAAAGGATGAGATGATACTCTTTATTTTCCCAAAAAAGGATGCCGGGGGGATAAGTGGTGAATTGAAAAATAGATATAGGAACTTTGGTAGGTAAATCATTTTTATAAGGTTCACCCTGCCCACGGGGGAGAGAGGGAGAGATCTCCACTTCATGCATTTCTGAGAGAAGTTTCTGAGTAACGACTGGAGGTTAAGATTAAAGTACAAGGACAGCGGGGTGCCAATGCAAAAAGGTCCGGGGATAGCGGGCACCCTTGCCTGGTCCCTCTGGTTAAGGGGAAGGGGGATGAGAGGGAATTATTAGTGCGTACCCTCGCTTTGGGTGCCTGGTACAGGATTTGGAACCATGTGATGAACCGGGGGGCCAAATCCAAATTTACGCAGGAGTGGTACCACTGAACCATCAGGGTGTGGATCCAAAAGCAGCACCAAGTCCATTCCGGGAGAGGCTGGAGGGGGAGTACAGCAATAACAGTAGGGTACAGCCTCCAAGGTAATGAACTCTGAACATGCCCCTGGCCAATAACAACTGAAAAAGAAGGGGGACAGGAGACTATGTTCCTTGGGCTTAACAGATTGGCCAGGTGAGGACTCAGAAAAGGTTTGGTGGCACTGAAACAATAACATAGAATGTGCAAGGTCCCCAGTCAAGGTGGAGGGAGGGTGTCAATCCAGGCTGATGCCTCCTCCGGGGAGGTAAACAATCTTGCAGTCTCCCCGTCCTCCACCCGCAGCCTGGCCGGGGATAACATGCTGTATTTCAGGCTTCTGGCCTGGAGTCGCGCCCGGACTGTGTCAAAGGATTTCCGCTGGCGCTGTGTCTTAACCAAGTAATCAGGGAAAATGAGAAGCTTAGCATTCTCAAAGCGCAGTTCGCCTACTGCCTTGGCTTCCCTTAGAACCAGGTCACGGTCACGGAAGTGTAGAAGTTTAAAGATGAAGGTTCTTGGCGGTGCTCCTTGAGGCCCCCTAACTGATGGGATGCGATGTGCCTTTTCAACAGTAAAGAAGGGCGAGAAGCGAGCAGAGGGGAGCAGTTTTTGCAATAAGGTTTCAACAAAGGACCTAGCATTGGTGCCCTCGGCCCCCTCAGGGAGGCCCAGAAAGAAAAGATTATTTCTTCTATTGCGGTTTTCTGCGTCTTCGGCGTGGGCCTCTAACACCTTAACCTACGTATAAATTCAACATTTTATCTGTCAGGGATGTGATTGCCTGCAGGACAGTTGTAAGCTCCATTGATGCCGCGGAGGTGCAGCCCCTGGCCTCCATCTGGGTTGCCATATTGCTAGAAGTTTTAGGCGAGGCTATGGCACCGGCCTTACCCTGTCCCTTCCTCTTTCCAGTAATGGCCGCACGTCTAGTGGAGGGTCTCGTAGCTCCCCTCCTCATACCCCAGAGTGGCTATTTAGCAGGGGGGGAGCAGCTCAAGCTTTAGTCCCCTTGTAAAGTAACTGTTGCAGGTTGCAGTTCTCAATTGAAGCTGCTCTAGTACCCCCCAGAGAGACACAGTGGGAAGGGGGGGTCAGGAGTCAGCCCAGGAAGCCCCCAGTGCTGCCACGGCCCCCCAGAACAGGAGTTTTATGATAATCTTCCCCTCTGGAGCCCAGAGCACCAGGGTAGCTTAAGGGGGTGTGACGCCACCCAGGACAGAGAAGTCGCAGGGATGGGGGAGAGAGAGGTGGCCCAGGATCCCAGGCAAGGCCGCGGCTTTGGGGCCTAACCGCTTCCCAGCTGAGCAGGCCAGAAAATACACCCCCACAGGGGTTCAGTAACAGTCCAAGGGCAGGGATGCCACTGATCTGCCTTCCGATGGCACTCCCCGGGTCCAATGTGTCTGGATGAAAAAGCCGTGGCCAGACGGCCGGCAGGATGAGGTAGGCCGTGGCTCTCCTGCAACTGAGATGGGCTCTTTCGGGCAAATGTCAGGGGCGCCCGGGTCAGCGATGGGGTCCTCAGTCCTCCCCCCTCACTCCAGTAGTTGGATGGGGCCAGGAGACACGGCGGCCTGGGTGTCGGCGATGCGGCCCTCTGTCCGGCCTAGCTGTGCGGTGCCGGGTGATCGCGCCTCTGGTCGTTCGGCTCCCCTCCTCCTCAGAACAGTCACAGGGACTGGGGTCACAGCTGGATCGGTCTAATCTTACACAGCACCCGCAGATGGATAAAAAGTTCCGGCCCTCGGGAGCTCAGGCATTAAGCGACCGCTCCCGCCACCATCTTGAACACGCCCCCCTACACTTGTTGTTTACAAGTTAAAATCAGCTAGAAAATTACTTAGAACTCCCAAACATTATATATATATTTTTTCAAACACCCTAGAGAATAAAATGGCAATCATTGCAATACATTTTGTCATACAATATTTGCAAAGCGGTCTTTCAAGCACGATTTTTTTTTTGAAAAATTTCACTTTTTTTGAGTTAAAAAATAAAACAACAGTAAAGTTAGCCCAATTTTTTTGTACAGTCAGGTCCATAAATATTGGGACATCGACACAATTCTAATCTTTTTGGCTCTATACACCACCACAATGGATTTGAAATGAAACAAAACAAGATGTTCTTTAACTGCAGAGTTTCAGCTTTAATTTGAGGGTATTTACATTCAAATCAGGTGAACGGTGTAGGAATTACAACAGTTTGTATATGTGCCTCCCACTTTTTAAGGGACCAAAAGTAATGGGACAGATTAACAATCATAAATCAAACTTTCACTTTTTAATACTTGGTTGCAAATCCTTTGCAGTCAATTACAGCCTGAAGTCTGGAATGCATAGACATTACCAGACGCTGGGTTTCATCCATGGTGATGCTCTGCCAGGCCTCTACTGCAACTGTCTTCAGTTCCTGTTTGTTCTTGGGGCATTTTCCCTTCAGTTTTGTCTTCAGCAAGTGAAATGCATGCTCAATCGGATTCAGGTCAGGTGATTGACGTGGCCATTGCATAACATTCCACTTCTTTCCCTTAAAAAACTCTTTGGTTGCTTTCACAGTATGCTTCGGGTCATTGTCCATCTGCACTGTGAAGTGCCGTTCAATGAGTTCCGAAGCATTTGGCTAAATATGAGCAGATAATATTGCCCGAAACACTTCAGAATTCATCTTGCTGCTTTTGTCAGCAGTCACATCATCAATAAATACAAGAGAACCAGTTCCACTGGCAGCCATACATGCCCACGCCATGACACTACCACCACCATGCTTCACTGATGAGGGGGTATGCTTTGGATCATGAGCAGTTCCTTTCCTTCTCCATACTCTTCTCTTCCCATCACTCTGGTACAAGTTGATCTTGGTCTCCTCTGTCCATAGGATGTTGTTCCAGAACTGTGAAGGCTTTTTTAGATGTTGTTTGGCAAACTCTAATCTGGCCTTCCTGTTTTTGAGGCTCACCAATGGTTTACATCTTGTGGTGAACCCTCTGTATTCACTCTGGTGAAGTCTTCTCTTGATTGTTGACTTTGACAGACATACACCTATCTCCTGGAGAGTATTCTTGATCTGGCCAACTGTTGTGAAGGGTGTTTTTTTCACCAGGGAAAGAATTCTTCGGTCATCCACCACAGTTGTTTTCTGTGGTCTTCCAGGTCTTTTGGTGTTGCTGAGCTCACCGGTGCGTTCTTTCTTTTTAAGGATGTTCCAAACAGTTGATTTGGCCACACCTAATGTTTTTGCTATCTCTCTGATGGGTTTGTTTTGTTTTTTTCAGCCTAATGATGGCTTGCTTCCCTGATAGTGACAGCTCTTTGGATCTCATATTGAGAGTTGACAGAAACAGATTCCAAATACAAATAGCACACTTGAAATGAACTCTGGACCTTTTATCTGCTCCTTGCAAATGGGATAATGAGGAAATAACACACACCTGGTCATGGAACAGCTGAGCAGCCAATTGTCCCATTACTTTTGGTCCCTTAAAAAGTGGGAAGCACATATACAAACTGTTGTAATTCCTACACCGTTCACCTGATTTGGATGTAAATACCCTCAAATTAAAGCTGAAAGTCTGCAGTTAAAGCACATCTTGTTTGTTTCATTTCAAATCACTTGCGGTGGTGTATAGAGCCAAAAAGATTAGAATTATGTTGATGTCCCAATATTTATGGACCTGACTGTATATTCTAAAAGAAGATGTTACGCCGAGTAAATAGATACCATACATGTTACGGCTGTAAATTGCACGCACTTGCGGAATGGAGACAAACTCCGGTACTTAAAAGTCTCCATAAAGGGTTACCAGGTTAGAGGTGCAGAGGAGGTCTTTTACTAGAATTATTGCTCACACTCTGGCAATCGTGGCAATACCTCACATGTGTGGTTTGAACACCGTTTTCATATGCGGGTGCGACTTACGTATGCATTTTCTTTGATACGCTAACTCGCAGGGATGGAGGCGCTTTACATTTTTTTTATTTATTTATTTTTTTAGCACTGTTCCTTTAAATAAAAAATTCTGCTCACTTTTATTGCTATCACACGGAATGTAATATATGGTGACAGGTACTCTTTATGGAGGGTTCGAGGGTCTAAAAGACCCCCCATCCCTCCTTTACACTTCACTTCACTTCAGTATTCAGATTGCCAAAAACGGCGATTCTGAATACTGTCATTTTTTTCAAACCAGCGCCGCTAGCCGCCGAGTAAACCGGAAGTGACGTTCTGACGTTGCTTCCGGAATTTGACGAAGGAGACCTGATCAGAGTCGATTCCGAATTCCTTCAGGTCTCCACACAGCGGCTGGATGCGCCGTATCAAAGCACCGATCTCCCAGTGGGACGGGAGACTGGAGAACAGCGGCCGAAGGCGGCGGGGGGTGTCCTCTCCCACGGCCTGGGATAGCGTCCGAGCGGCTCCCGAGCTGGATCAGCCATTATCGCTGGATAGCCGATCGCCCAATCTAAAAACAGTACTGGGGTATAGCCTGTAGCTGCAGGCTATACCCCGATACTTCCAGGTAAAACTGCCGCCGTTTATAAACGGCGATCCGCAATAAGTGGTTAATATATATAGTATCTCACAAAAGTGAGAACACCCCTCACATTTTTGAAAATATTTTATTATATCTTTTAATGTCACAACACTGAAGAAATTGCACTTTACTACAATGTAAAGTAATGAGTGCACAGCTTGTATAACAGTGTAAATTTGCTGTCCCCTCAAAATAACTCAACACACAGCCATGTAACTCAACACACAGCCTTCAGTGCGACTTACAAACTACTTCTATAATAGAAATCAATGCAAGTCGCCTGAATTCGCCCCAAACGTAGTACAGGAACCTTTTTCTAAGTCGGAGAGACTTGAGTCGCTCCTATTAGAATGGACAAAGAAAGACAAAAATCCGGGCAGCCTGCCAAGTCTGAGAACATCGCTGATAAAAGAACCAAAGAGATACAATGTTTATATCTATCAAAGGAATTAACTCCAGTGTGTAAATGAGCTCAGTTTTACCATTTAAAGACTACATTTTTTCTGACATTTGTTGCTTACAAGTAAAAATCTGTATTTTATGCTAGATTTTTTTTGGAAAAAAATACACTTTAATGGATTAAAAAAAAACTAAGCAGTAAAGTTTGCCCATTTTTTTTTTCGTCCAAAAGTTCTGATTACCTGTTTTTTTGTATTTAATATTTAAGATTTTTTTTTAATCTAAATTATACATACAAGTGCACTGATTGGAGGCTTCTGGTGTTGGTTAATAAATGTTTAATTTAAGCAATTTTCTGTATCACTTCTAATTACTTAACTGTTAGATTTTATGAGATGAAGGAAAACAAAAAAAGAAAAAAAATCGGCCTAAGATATCGGTCCAAAAAAAATCGGCATCATATGTCGGCCATCAGCTGCCCCGATTTTTAAATATCCCCATTGGTCAGAGAAAAACCCATATCAATCTACCTCTAATCTAGAGAGTGAATTTTTTGCCCATTCTTCTTTGAAAAATAGGCCAAGCTCTGTCATATTGGATGGAGAGCTTCTGTGAACAACAATTTTCAAATCTTGCCACATATTCTCAATTGGATTTAGGTCTGGACTTTGACTGGGCTATTCTAACACATGAATATGCTTTGATCTAAACAATTCCATTGTAGCACTGACTGTATGTTTAGGGTTGTTGTCCTGCTGGAAGGTGAACCTCCACCCCAGTCTCAGGTCTGCCCTGTATTTGGCTCCATCCATCGTCCCATCAACTCTGACCAGCTTTCCTCTCCCTGCTGAAGAAAAGCATCCCAACAACCTGATGCTGCCACCACCATGTTTCACTTTGGGGATAGAGTGTTCAAGGTGATGTGCAGTGCTAGTTTTCTGCCACACATTGTTTTGCTTTTAGGCCAAAAAGTTAAATTTTGGTCTCATCTGACCAGCCCACCTTCTTCCACATGTATGCTGTGTCCCCCACATGGCTTCTCGCAAACTGCAAACAGGACTTCTTATAGCTTTTTTTCAACAATGGCTTTCTTCTTGCTACTCTTCCATAAAAGCCAGGTTTGTGGAGTGCACAACTAATAGTTGTTCTGTGGATAGATTCTCCCACCTGAGCTTTGGATCTCTGCAGCTCCTCCAGAGTTACCATGGGCCTCTTGGCTGCTTCTATGATTAATGCTCTCCTTGCCTGGCCTGTCAGTTTAGGTGGACGGCCATGTCTTTGTAGGTTTGCAGTTATTCCATACTCTTTCCATTTTTGGATGATGGATTGAACAGTGCTCCATGAGATTTTCAAAGCTTGGGATATGTTTTTATAACCTAACCCTGCTTAAAACTTTTCCACAACTTTATCCCTGACCTGCCTGGTTTGTTCCTTGGTCTTCATGACGCTCTTTGTTCACTAAGGTTCTCTAACAAACCTCTGAAGGCTTTACAGAACAGCTGTATTTATACTGAGATTTAATTAGGTGACTTCTGAAGCAATTGGTTCAACTAGATTTTAGTTGTGGGTATCATAGTAAAAGGGGCTGAATACAAATGCAAATGCAGATATTTATTTGTAAAAAATTTTGAAAAAAATGTTGAAAACTATTTATCATTTTCTTTCCACTTCACAATTATTAGCCACTTTGTGTTGGTCTATCACATAAAATATGAATAAAATACATTTATGTTTTTGGTTGTAACATAACAGGATGTGAAAAATGTCAAGGGGTATGAATACTTTTTCAAGGCACTGTATATACTCTGCATTCAGTGTATACTATATATACAGTGCATTCGGCAGTGTGCAGTATAGGGCACCACCAACACCCAAGGCCCAATTTATCTGCACCTGTTTAACAGGGACATGTAATTACAATTTTTAACAGCAGGGCCCATTCATGTGCCCAACAAGAGTAACTGTGAGGGGTTACAGTTTGCAGGCACCACCAACACCCAAGGCCCAATTTTTCTGCACCCGTTTGACTGGGGAATGTAATTACTATTTTCAAAATAATTTTTAACAGCAGGGCCCATTCCTGTGCCCAACAAGAGTAACTGTGAGGGGTTACAGTGTTCAGACACCACCAACACCCAAGGCCCAATTTTTCTGCACCTGTTTGACTGGAGCATGTAATTACAATTTTTAAAATAATTGTTTACAGCAAGGCCCAATCCTGCACCCAACAAGAGTAACTGTGAGAGGTTACAGTGTTCAGGCACCACCAACACCCTAGGTCCAATTTTTCTGCACCTGTTTGACTGGGGCATGTCATTACAAATTTTAAAATAATTTTTAATAGCAGGGCCCATTCCTTTGCCAAACAAGAGTAACTGTGAGGGGTTACAATGTTCAGGCACCACAAACACACAAGGCCCAATTTTTCTGCACCTGTTTAACTAGGGCATGTAATTACAATTTTTTTAAATAATTTTTAACAGTAGGGTCCATTCTTGCGCCCAACAAGAGTAAATGTGAGAGGTTACAGTGTTCAGGCACCACCAACACCCAAGGCCCAATTTTACTGCTCCTGTTTGGCTGGGGCATGTAATTACAATTTTATATAGTCCAGTCCCCGTGGTATATATATATATATATATATATATATATATATATATATATATATATACAGTTCTGAGTATACAGTGCAGTCCATATATATCAGTTCAGAGTATATAATGTAGTCATTGTAGTATATATAAGATAGTGGAGAATATATAGTACAGTTAGTGTAGTATATATAACACAGTGTATTGAAGTGATTAAGGGGAAAACCCGTGGCAAAATCATCTTACCCCTACCCATTCACCAAAAAAAACATTTTTTGACAAGTACTTTATTTCAAAAATTGCTCTCTTCTCCCCGATCCATCTTCTCCCAGTGCCATCTCTCCCAGTGCCGTCTCTCCCAGTGCCATCTTCTCCCTGAGCCATCTTCTCCAATGCCACTGTCGTCTTCCTCACCGCCGCTGTCTTCTACCTCGCCACCAGTTACCCACTGAAAACAAAAAAAAAAAAGACGCTCTTCTACTGATGCTGTCTTCCTCCCTTGTAATGTTTCCCCACTGTCTGACACCTCTTATGTAGCCTTGTGATGTCACAAGGGGGGAGGCTCTCTGGGTGACGTCATCGGAAGGCCACACTCCGTGGCTACATAAGAGCTGTCAGAAAGTGGGGGACGTCACAACTGAGGAAGACAGCATCAGGAGAAGAACATCTTTTTTGTTTTCAGCGGGTAACCAGCGGCGAGGAAGAGGACAGTGGCACAGAGGAAGAACACAGTGGCACGGGAGAAGATGGCTCGGGGAGAAGACGGCATCGGGAGAGATGACATCAGGAGAAGATGGATTGGGGAGAAGACAGAGCTATTTTTTTTATAAAGGACTTGTCAAAAACCTGTGCTTTTTTTTACATTTCATAGCTTTTTTGGTGAATGGGTAGGGGTACAGATACCCATTCCCATGGGGGCTGACAATCTTCCAGATTCCAATAACCCCCCTGCCCGCAGACCCCGACAACCACAGCACAGGGTTTGTTAGGAAGAGGCCATTATCATGGGACAAGGTGCTTTGGGGTGGGGGGGCACAGAGCACCAAAGCACCCACCCCCCTTGTTGAGGGCATGTGGCCTGGTACAGTTAAGGAGGGGGGGCTCGCTCGCCTCCCCTATCCTGCCTGGAGAGGCTGCATACTCGCATAAGGGTCTGGTATGGATTTTATGGAGTTCCCCTTAATGTCCATACCTGGTATGGACTGGGGGGGGGGGTGGACCCTATGCTGTTTTTTTTACTTGATTTTGTTATCTATATTGCCGGAAGCCTGCAATACATTACAGCCACGAGAAAGTTTAAATTACTTTTTTCCTTTAGAAATGTAATTTTGCTGCGGCACTGTTCTAAACATTACACAGATGCGCTACTTTACAGGCAGACCAAGGGGACCCCCCAGGCATGATATTTAAAGGACCATTTCATTTTTATTTTTTACATTTTTATTAACTGGTTTCCGCCCGGCTCACGTACATTTACTGTTGCAGAGTGGCAACGTAGTGCAAATCACTGTATATAAACAGCGATTCAGCCGGCGGTGGTGCGATCTCATGCATGCGGGTTGCCTAATACAGAAGAAGAGCGGAGAACTGCCGATGTAAACACGGCGGTTCCCCACTCTGTCAGGGGGCATAACAGTGATCGGGATCAGTTAGATCTGTCATGCCCCTGCCAGCTCAGCCCTCACACAATTAGAACTCAGTTAACCCCTTGATTGCCCCCTGCAACCACTTCCCTACCAATGACATCTATACAGTAATCAGTGGCTATTTTTGGATCTGATCGCTGTATAAATGTCAATGGCCCCAAAAAAGTGTCAAAAGTGTCCGAACTGTCCTCCACAATATCGCAGTCCGATGAAAATCGCAGATCGCTGCCATTACGAGTAAAAAAAATAAATAAAAACACCATGAATCAATTCTCATGGTTTGTATATGCGTTAACTTTTGCGCAAACCAATCAATAAACGCATATTGCGATTTCATTTACCAAAAATATTTTTAATTGTCACACTTTTTTGTTTATAATGCAAAAAATAAAAACCGCAGAGGTGATCAAATACCACCAAAAGAAAGCTCTATTTGTGGGAAAAAAGGGATGTCAATTTTGTTTGGGTACAACATCGCACGACCGCGCAATTGTTAGTTAAAGTGACGCAGTGCCAAATCGCAAAAAGTGCTCTGGTTAGGAAGGAGTTAAATTCTTCAGGGGCTGAAGTGGTTAAAATCACTGCTCCTGAAAAAACGATTGCTTTAAAAACTGTTTTTGCATTGATACATGTCCCCTAGGGCAGTACCCGGGTCCCCATACATTTTTTATGCCAATAACTTGCATATAAGCCTTTAAAATGAGCACATTTTATTTTTCATATGTGTGTCTCATTGTCTTTGATAGGGTTCGCATGTTCGTACAAATTTTTTGCCTGTTCACGGTGTTCTGGTGTGAACCGAACTGGGGGGGGTGTTTGGCCCATCCCTAATCCCAACTGGCTCCATACTCTGCCTGGATAAGTGGCTACTGGTGCAGCATCAAGCGGTCAAGGGGTTCTTTCATAAGCCTCGTACACACGCAGTGATTATCGTACAACCGCACGTCCAACTTTTCTCCAAATTGGCTGTCCGTGGTTTTGTCTACTGTAGTCAAGTAATCATCCGACAAAGCCGAACGTAGTGACGTGTCACGAGTGTATAAAGAGGACGATCAGGTGAATGTGATTTGTAAAACACAGGTTTACACTAACACACTTCCTGGATTCCGAGCATGCGTGTTTGTACTTCCAACCTTTGTTGGGCCAACTTCTGTACACACGAGTCAAAAATTGGCCAACGCCTTGTTGGCCAACAAAAGTTTTCTAGTCTTCACAGGCAACTTCTGTTGGAGGATAATTGGAAATTGGCTGTTGGATCGTGTGTACCAATGGTTGGATTATTGGACAACAGACTGTTGATTGGCCTTTGTTGGACGATTGTTGTACCGTGTGTACGGGCCTTTACAATTGCCGAACCAATGCTAACTTGCCTGAAAAAATAGACTGATTTTTACTGACATAAAATTTCTTTAATGGATATTTACTGACAACTGTAAAAACCAATGATTTTTAGAAGCTGTCAGTAAATTTACTGGTGGTTGGCAACCCTGCATTGAGGACAGATGGTAAAATCTTGTCACC
This sequence comes from Glandirana rugosa, assembly GCA_018402905.1. Taxonomy (NCBI): domain Eukaryota; kingdom Metazoa; phylum Chordata; class Amphibia; order Anura; family Ranidae; genus Glandirana; species Glandirana rugosa. The sequence goes on along the minus strand of BLSH010368829.1, from coordinate 162,108 downwards.
CCAGATCTAGGTCCTGTGCCTTTATTTGGGATGATCTCGGGGCCCAAGAGAGGGGCACCCCATGTGTGAGCTACTTGTAAAAGAGACTGCCTCGTCACCATCACCAGCTTATCACTTTTCCTTGCTACTGAACATGAGTTTTTTGTTTTTTCTTAAAGAGATATACTGTGAGTGCATTTATCTTTTTAATTTAATAAAGTCGTAAAGTTTTATAGAACAAACTGCACTCCTGTGATCCATAGGAGAATTACAGCCAAACACGCTTTGGTCGTATTTCTCCAACTCTGCATTGCCCTTTAATATGAGTAAGTACCTAAGTATAACTTAATTAAAATCTATATTATGACAGCTCACAAAAGATACCAATTAGGAGTCACATTTCTTGCGTCTCCTCTTACTACTGGTGCTACAATCTCAAGGGGGTGTCCTTAGCTGACTGATATGTCCTTTCTAGGGTAAACAGGTCATAGCCCCAATCTCATCATTTATGTTGCCTTTACTTCAAACCCTTCTAGAAATGAGCAGTTGTTTGATGAGCAAGGAGAGTCATATAATCAATATAACAAGAGAAGAATGTTTTATAATTTATATAGGAGTTAGTATCTCTAAAGATATGGCACCCTTCCTCCCACATCATGTAGATGCTGGCATAAATAGGTACAATCTTGCCACCCATTGAAGTACCACATTTTTAGAGATTGTAAAAAAGTCCCTTGTTGATCCATTAACAGTCATGTCATCCAATGATGTAGATCCATCAAGTTGTTCATCTGCTGAAATATTCACATTATTGGCCAAATAGGTCCGTGGCCATATTTGGTCAATGTCATTGCCTAAATATAGCCATGGGGTTATATTTGGGCAATGATGTCAGCTAATACCCCTGCCCTTTCGGCTCACTGCAAATAGTCTAAAGGTTTGCTGTTCAGATGAATGCCTGAACAAGCAACGTTCTTTCCAAACCTGGATTCAGACTGAGGGAGCTCTTCCTTAATTATCACTGATTTGTATAAGTAGTCTTCTAAAGCCCTTGGAGTCAATATAGTCACCCTTCACCTTCTCCTGATAGCCTGATGTTATATAACTGTACCCAATTGAGAGAAAGCATGCCAAGGCACTATATACCCCTCCCCCCCATTCCACACACCCTACCCATCTAACACTTTCTGGTTCCTACTTTAAATTTTCTTCTATCTTAATTAATTAATTAAGCCCCCATTATTTGCACCTTCTATGCTAGTTGACCAAAGTTCAAAGACCCTTGCAATATCCAATGAATTGTTGCCTCAATTTGGCAGGTGTGTGAATTCTGAACAGGCTGGATTTTCTCAAACCCAGCATTGTCCTGAACTCAAAACCCATCCCTAGTTGTCACTCCTAGAAGCAGCACCTGTGAGGGACATGGACTGTGGGTATAAATTATGCTTCAGAAAGTATTTATCACTGTAATAATGATTGAGTGGGCGGAGAGTGGAAGGAGAGTGGGAGGATAGTGGGAGGGAAGGGTTTTAATCTAACGCTACTGTGTGATATAGCCCCCTTTTTAACTTGCTTCATTTGCAGCAAAAATCTTTAAATGTTTTTAACCACTTGCAGACCGCCTGCCGACAATACATTGTGCATGGGTGGCCCGTACAGGAAAGCAGTGTACTGGTATTTTGCTGCCTGTTTCCGGGTTTAGGGCACCCGCATGCACTCCCCCTCCCGACACCTGCTGAGATTGTACACAGAGTGAGTTTGTCAGCAGGTCCCGCCCATTCATTCATGGGCGGGACCTGTTGATCAGCTGTGTCCAATTACAGCCCAGAGCCCTGTGTTGACAATCAACATAGGGCTCTATACAGAGGGAACAACTTCTCTGTTTCTTATCCCTACATAGCATGGATAAGCAACAAAGAGCTATTTAGTAAAAAGCAACACACATTACACAAATTAACACTTGTTAGGCACACATCTGAAATGTCATCTGTTTCTTTGCAGGTATGTTCTCTGAATCAACTCCACCCCAAAAACTGAAACCATGCTATCTCTTTTTGGTAAAGTCTGTTTAATTATACTGGTATGTTCTCTGAATCAACTCCACCCCAAAAACTGAAACCTTGCTGTCTCTTTTTGCTAAAGTCTGTTTAATTATACTGGTATGTTCTCTGAATCAACTTCACCCCAAAAACTGAAACCTTGCTGTCTCTTTTTGCTAAAGTCTGTTTAATTATACTGGTATGTTTTTTTTTTTTTGTTTGTTTTGTTTTTTTCTGCTTAACTATCTAAATAGCTGGCCACCATGCAATGCTTTCATTTGTCCCTTGTCTTTGACAAAATTATGGCCTGTTTACCTCTAGTGCCCCTGTTGTTCTGTTTTTTTAAGTGAGAATTTTGCTCTGCCTAGTCACCCCTTATTTATTACGTCCTGATTGCTGATTTGGAATGCACTCACTCCCTATCAATATAAATTCAATCACCTTTAGGGGGAGCATTTGCAGCAGGGGCTTATTCTCAAAGTGGGGCTATTGTATAAGTGGAAGCACTTCTGACTGTGCACTTTAGCGAATGCACAAAGCGAATGAACACAAGAAAATACTTGAATAACACCACATAAACGACAAGTGACCTTGTTTACCCCTTTAGCTCTTTCTCCTCCTAACATGCACTCTCTACCACTCCTTCTGACAACTCTGTCCTGCATCCTTAAACTAACTCTCCTTCACCCCTCTTCTCCACCTCACAGCTTATATATATCACCCTCACTTCTATCCTCTCCTTATTACTGCACTCACCAACTCCTGCTAATTCTGAATCCACACGCATAAAAATACTCCAGTACACTAGAGCATGTCACTTCATACAAATCGCACTCCCATATTACCTCCCTCACCCTTCTGCTTCTCCTAACCTCTGGAGATATATCCCTAAACCCTGGGCCTCCATCATTTAACTATACTCAACGCACCCATTACCCTGCACCCTCCGATTGCAGCCGCAATGCACACAATCTAATTCCCATTTCACTTCTTCCCAAAATCAGACTCCCTTTCTCTTGCGCCCTTTGGAATGCCCGCTCGGTCTGTAACAAACTGACCTCTCTCCATGATCTTTTTATCGCTAACTCATTCAATCTACTCGCCATTACCGAAACCTGGCTTCACGAATCCGACACTGCGTCTTCTGCTGCCCTATCACATGGTGGTCTTCTCTGGACTCACTCCCCCAGACCCAGTGCAAGGGAGGGGTTGTTGGAATCCTTCTAGCCCCACATAGCACCTTTCAAGTACTTCAGCCACCCCCTCTCTGTCTCTCTCCTCTTTTGAAGCACACTGCATTCGTCTTTTCTCCCCAGTTTCTCTAAGGGTAGCTGTAATCTACCAGCCCCCCAAGACCGGTATCAACCTTTCTTGATGACTTCTCTGCTTGGCTACCAAACCTTCTCTCTTCTGAAATCCCCACAATCATTCTTGGGGACTTCAACATCCCTATTAATACTAACTCTCCTGCTACTTCCAAACTTCTCAGTCTAACCTCCTCCTTTAACCTGAAGCAATGGATACATGCTACTACTGACTCTGAAGGCAATACCCCTTACATGGTTTTCTCTCACCTTTGCACTCCATGCAACCTCTCCAACTATCCATTCCCTCTCTCTGATCACTTTCTTATTAGTTTCACTCTCTCCCTCTCCTCCACCTCCTCTGCCTCCAGCCGCCTAAAAGCTACCCGTAGAAACCGACACCATCTCAACCTTTCTCTTCTCTACTCTGCTACTGACCACCTCTATGACAAAATCGCACCCCTGTCCTGCACCAACCTAGCCACTTCAGTCTACAATGCTTCACTTTTATCCTCCCTGGACACACTAGCCCCTCTCACCACTCACAGAATCAGGCCCCGACCCCTTCAACCTTGGCAAACAGATGACACTAGAAGTCTGAAAAAACATAGCCGTGCTCTTGAGCACCTATGGCGTAAGACTAGCTCTCAAAAAGATTTCAACCAGTATAATTCTGCACTCCACAAATACAATTCCTGCCTCCACACTGCCAAGCAGACCTACAGTATTTTATCACTCTCATTAACAACTTATCATCCTGTCCTCGTCAATTCTTTTCTACCTTCAACTCTCTACTTCGTCCTGCTCTGCCTCCATCCACTACTTCACTCACTGCCCAGGAGATCCCCAATCACTTCAAACTGAAGATTGAAACAATTAGTGAAGAGATCTCTGCTGTTCAGATACCTTCCACGCTTCACACTTCATGCCTACAGGTACAATCACTACTTCCCTCATTCAACCCCACCACTTTAGATGAGGTTGCTAAACTACTTGCTAACGTCAAACTAATCACCTGCCCGCTGGATCCTGTTCCCTCGCAAATACTACGTTCACCCTCTGACTCAATTCTACACTCTTTAACCCACATTTTCAATCTCTCCCTCTCTTCTGGCATCTTCCCCAACTCTTTAAAACATGCATTAGTTAGCCCCATACTTAAAAAGCCTTTACTGGACCCAACCAATCCAAACAACCTACGCTCCTCTTTTTTTCAAACTCCTTGAACGACTAGTCTACAATGGACTGAGCAATCACCTTGCTGAGAATAGCCTTCTTGATCCCCTTCAGTCTGGATTTCGTCCTCAACACTCCACTGAAACTGCTCTTCTAAAACTAACAAACGATCTACTAACAGCCAAAAGCAATAGACACTATTCTGTACTCCTACTCTTGGACCTTTCTGCTGCCTTTGATATGGTCGATCACCCCTTCCTCCTCCAAAAACACCATGCCATTGGTCTCCGTGACTGTACTCTTCAATGGTTCTCTTCCTACTTATCTAATCGCACCTTTAGCGTTACTTACAACTCTACTTCCTTCTCTCCTCTTCCTTTCTCCGTTGGGGTCCCCCAAGGTTCTGTTCTTGGGCATCTCCTATTTTCAATAAACACCTCCTCCCTGGGTCAGCTGATAGCCTCCCATGGCTTCCAATACCATCTGTATGCTGATGACACCCAAATCTATCTCTCTACCCCTCAGCTCACTCCCTCAGTCACCTCACGTATCACTAATATCACTAGTTAGTTTTTTTTTCCAGTGCCATTTGTGAACAGCATTGGAGAAAATATATATGTTTGTTATAGACAGCGCTGTCACCACCTACTATCTACTTATAAGTGATAAGACACCAAACATCCTTCACCTAAAATATAAAACAACATATGAAAAGTCTCTTTTCCATAAAAACCGCCCGCCAGTGCAATATTATTATATTTGTGATCTTTTTTGTGCTTCATGCAATAAACACTTGTGCTCTCCTGCACTCACCAGAAAGAATGTATCCTGTGCCATTCAGCATATAGGTCAAACACTATTTTGGATTTTACCCTCCCAGATATTGCCAGTGGTCGTCAGCCTCTCACCACTCCTGCTGTCACCTTCCAACTCCTCCTCTCACAGCAGTGGGTTCAGTCCTGGGAACTCACTGTCACAATGCCACAGAGTTCAGTAGTCTGGGGAGCAGACAGAAGGGATCTGCTAGAGCTGAGAGAAGACACCAGAGAGCACAGCAGTCTGTCAAGAGAGACCGGTGAGAGGTGAGAGAGAGATAGTGTCATGGTGGCACTGCGACAGTGATACGAGTTCCCAGGACTGAACCCACCACTGGAAGGAGGGTTTTTTTGTGGAAAAGATATATATATATATATATACATATATACACATTATATCACAAAAGTGAGTACAGCCAAGCATGGTGGTGGGATTGTTATGGTCTGGGGCTGCATGAGTGCTGCCAGCACTAGGCAGCTACAGTTCATTGTGGGAACCATGAATGCCAACATGTGCTGTGACATACTGGAGCAGAGTATGATCCCCCCCTTTGGAAACTGGGCCACAGAGCTGTATTCCAACATGATAACGACCCCAAACACACGTCCAAGATGACCACTGCCTTGCTAATTAAGCTGAGGGTAAAGGTGATGGACTGGCCAAGCATGTCTCCAGACCCAAACCCTATTGAGCATCTGTGGGGCATCCTTAAATGGAAGGTGGAGGAGTGCAAGGTCTCTAAGGCTCAATTCACATCAATGCATGTTGCTTTTCAGCGTTTCTTCACTGTTTTTTGCTGTGCTTTCTGCATTTTTTTACCTCGTTTTTGCCACGTTTTTAAAGCGTTTTTGCCATTTTTCGCATTTTGCTTTTTTTTTTTTACATTTTTTTGTAATATTATATATTTTTTTTTTTGGAAAATCTTGTTGATAGACAGATTTAAACCGCAAAACACGGCAAAAACACAATAAAAAAGCAGCACTTGCATTTTTCATGCTTGCCCATTGAAGTCTATTGCATGCAAAACGCTGCTTTTTGCATGAAAAAAAGTCCCAGATCCTTTCCAAAAATGCAGAGGCACAAAAAAGCATTGATGTGAACATGTTCCATAGGAACCCATGTTAAAAAATTCCCTGCATTTCTGCAAACTGCAAAATGAATCAAAAAACGCACTAGTGTGAATGGAGCCTAATATCCATTAGCTCTGTGATGTCATCATGGAGGAGTGGAAGAGGACTCCAGTGGCAATCTGTGAAGGTCTGATGAACTCCATGCTCAAGAGGGTTAAGGCAGTGCAGGAAAATAATGGTGGCCACACAAAATATTGACACTTTGTACCCAATTTGGACATTTTCACTTAGGGGTGTACTCACTTTTGTTGCCAGTGGTTTAGATATTAATGGCTGTGTGTTGAGTTATTTTGAGGGGACATCAAATTTACACTGTTATACAAGCTGCACATTCATTACTTTACATTGTAGCAAAGTGTAATTTCTTCAGTGTTGTCACATGAAAAGATATAATAAAATATTTACAAAAATGTAAGGGGTGTACTCACTTTTGTGAGATACTATATGTATAAAATAAAGTTCCAAGGGGGAGATGCAAGTCGTCATAGATGTTTGTGCAATGCAATCATGCCTTCCCAGGGGCCATAATATAGAAAAAAGAGATGGGATTGCTGCACAAAAAAAAATCCTGTGATGAAAAGATTAAAAATACATCAAGGTTACATGGCATTTAAGGTTGACAGTTTCGGGCTGAGAAGTAAACATGATCACATATGTAGCTATATATATATATTTCTCTCTCACAATTAAGTAATTAAGCAATCTGGAACCAACTCTGTAGCAAGAATTGCTGTTTATTTTTTTTTTTTTTTTAAATTTAGTCTTTATTGAGTTTTACATATTTTCTTTAGCAAGTTAACAAGAATTGTAATGTTACAATATAAACATGTGGCTTGATAGAGTAGTTAACACAAATTGAACATTCTTATGTAATGCATTGAGATAGTGCATACAATCTTAGGCACAAAGAGAGGTGTAATACAGCTAATTGGGGTGTCCCCCCACCCGCCACCCCAGCAGGGAGCAAACTGTGGCGGGGGGAGGTGTGTCCCCAATGTGCTCATAACTAATGGTAATACAGTGAGTAGAATTGATAGTGGAAGTCTCTAAGGTTTATCCAGGTATTGTGGTGCTTGTGGTATATGGGAGCGTTGGTTAGAAACGTTTTAGTTTTGGTATTTTAGAGTAGTTGATGGGTTGGTGTGCAGAGGGTCAGGTTGAAGCAGGGATACAGATCTGTAGGGTCCGCTTGACTTGTAGGATGTCCTGCTCTCATTCTGGTTATGTTCTTTCAGGTTCAAGGCTACTTCTAGGGTCTGCAGACCAATTTTCCCATACTTTGTAAAATCGTTGTGCAGTCATATTGGCTTTGGCGAATGCGTGTTCCATCTGGTAATGCGTGTTCAGTATTAGTATGACTTCTTGCAATTGTGGTGGCGAGGATGATTTCCATTTTCTTGCTAAAGCAAGTCTTGCGGCTATCAGGATGTGGGTTGCGAGGGTTTGCGTGTGCCCACCCCCCTGTGGGGTTAATCGACATAATGTGGAGAGAAACACGGATTCTA
>BLSH010368829.1:132882-144164 GCA_018402905.1 Glandirana rugosa | reverse complement strand
ACGTATGGTTTTTGTCACTCATTGTTCAGTGGCACCCCAACTAAATGATTTCGACCTCCCACGTTTTAGACCACGTCGAGACGTATTTTCGGTTAGTCGAAAGTCCAAAATAACAGTTTCGAATTAACTTGTTCGACTCTAATCTTCGACTAACCGATGGTACGTGTCGACGTGGTCTAAAACGTGAGAGGTCATCACAACTCGCTTGGGCCTGACATTGCAAGCCCAGGCATGGCTTGAAAACCCACAGGCACCGTGCCTGGGCCTGGGCCTGTAAAGTTTTTAGCAAGCCCAAGCCAGGCCCCAAGACGATAAAATGAGGTGCACAAACCCGAACGATTTTTGAAATGTCCGGGTCCGGGTCCGTGCCACGGACACCCAAAAGTTCGGTACGGACCCGAACGTTACAGTCCGGGTTCGCTCAACACTACTGGAGAGTGCAAAATCTGGTGCAGCTGTGCATGGTAGCCAATCAGCTTCTAATCTCAGCTTGTTCAATTAAGCTTTGACAATAAAACCTGAAAGCTGATTGGCTTTTATGCAGAGCTGCACCAGATTTTGCACCCTCCAGCTTTAGTAAATCAACCCCACGGTGACTTGTTACTCACTGTTTTTGGTATGCAAGGATCTGGGACTCCATCTCTGCCCAAAGCAATACCTCCACCATGTGTAAGATTGGAGTTGATCAGACTCAAGTGGTTTGTTAAGTGCATTTTCAATGAGTGTGCCAGTCCGAAGTGGTCTTTTTAAAGGAATGTTAGCCCACTTTTATTTAAAAGAATGGAAAAGTTCACAAAAGACATTATTAGCCCACGCAGGGGGTTCCACCATTACTGTAACTTGTACAATCAGAGTACTTCAGCCTCCTGGCTTACTCTATTGCCACACGTCTGCTTCAGGCCTCCAGCCTAGGCCTAAGATCTGCTTCTCAGACTAAAAGAGTTCCTTAGAGTCAAGCTCTGTCTTAGCTTACTTTTCAGCTCCTTGCTGCTCTGTCACAGACTAAGTCTGCCTCCTGCAGACATGCACACTCTGGCTGCCACTATGCAGCCTCTGACTCGTGCAGAGGAATGGGAGTCCACATGACTCCCATGCACAGACCTCCTGTCTGTTGGGTGGGGCCCTAAGCCATAGTCAGGTCCCAACTAATAGCCCAGCACACAGCTGGGCAATCAGCGTGCCTGTCTCTCCAAAAATCTGGTGTAAACCAGCAATCTTCCGAGTAGCACGGGGTCCCGCTGCCACAATATATTGTGACGTTATGTGAGGCGAACTAATAGATGGACACTATGGGGTTTATTTACTAAAGCGTTCAGTGGAGTAAATTTACTCCTGGGAGCTATTTAACTCTCAAAAATGGCAAATGGTGCTAAATAGAGCTACCAATGGTATTCACAATAGCTCTGGAGTAGATTTACACCGAAAATGGAATTCACTAAAGCTCCCAGGTCACAGATAATGGCCAACTCCTTACTCCAGTCCAGACCTGGAGTTGTGCAAATAGAAATAATGTTTGGAGCATGATCTGATCTCCTAAATTGTGCTAAAATATGCAGTATATTATTTAAAGATAATCTGCTTTTAAACTGTTTGAAAAAGTGATTTCTACACTGAAATATCTTAAAAAGTCTGAGAAGAGATAAATTCCCCACTCCTAGGCACAGAGCACAGCTGAGCACAACTGAGCATGCTCAGACACAAAACAACTCTCAAGATAACTCTAATGGAGTAATTCCTTGAGTAGTTAGTAAATACCAAAATGAGTGTTATTTTACACACCTTTTTTGGGAGTGAAGAGGAGAGTTATTTAGCCAAGTGCAAGTTTCTGCCATTTATTCTAATGGTACAATTGTTACTTTATCAAATAAATCCATTTCATGTTGAGATGAAATGTATCTTTCTCTCAAACCACAAACAATACCATTGCTTATGGAAATTTAAAATTAGTCCCATTTTTTTTTTTATTCTTTTCAAATGATCCTAATTTGAGCCCCAAAAATGTAATATGTGTACCAACATCAGAAATAAAAATGCCATTACCAAAAATCTGAGGATAACTTTAACCTGTACAGATCCGCGCTATAGACGAAAGACGTCTACAGCGCGGATCTGAAAATCCGGGTGGACGTCCATGGACGTCCGCCCCTTCACACGCCCCCTGCATGCTCTGGGCGGCAGCGGCGGCGGCGCGCACGTGGCCGCCGCACGCTGCGTGGTTGTGCCCGCGGGTCAGGCGGACTCGATGTCCGCTCCTGACCCGCGATCGCCTTACAGAGCTGTAGAATGGGGAACCGCCGATGTAAACACGGCGGTTCCCCGTTCTGTGACAGGGGACAAACAGATCTACTGATCCCTGTCACTGGGATCAGTTAGATCTGTTATGTCCCGACCAGCCCATCCCCCCCACAGTTAGAACACACCCAGGGAACATTGTTAACCCCTTCACTGCCCCCTGCAGGTTAACCCCTTCACTGCCAATGACATTTATACAGTAATCAGTGGACATTTAAATTTCTGATCGCTGAATAAATTTCATTGGTCCCAAAAAAGTGTCAAAAATGACCGACATGTCCGCCGCAATATCAAAGTCCCGATAAAAATCGCAGATCACCGCCATTACTAGTAAAAAAAAAAATAATAATAAAAACGCCATAAATCAATTCCCATAGTTTGTAGACGCGATAACTTTTGCGCAAACAAATCAATAAACGCCGATTGCGATTTTTTTTTACCAAAAATGTGTAGAAGAATATAAATCGGCCAAACCCAATGAATAATTATTTTTTTATTTTTTATTTTGGGATATTTATTAGAGCAAAAAGTAAAAAATATTGTTCTTTTTTCAAAATTGTCGCTCTTGGTTTTGTTTATAGCGCAAAAAATAAAAAACGCAGAGGTGATCAAATACCACCAAAAGAAAGCTCTATTTGTGGGGAAAAAAGGACATCAATTTTATTTGGGTACAACGCCACACGACCGCGCAATTGTCATTCAAAATGCGACAGCGCTGAAACCTGAAAATTGGTCTGGGCAGGAGGGGGGTTTAAGTGCCCAGTAAGGAAGTGGTTAATATAATTTTTTTTTTTATTATATAATAATTTATTTTATAATAATTAATAAATTCTATGCTCACGCAGCAAGAACCACAAAAAATCTCAGATTACATTTAGAAGATTTACTCCTGACTAATGTAAGTCCTGTATATTCCTAGACATGCAGTATCTGTGTATTTATGTGTAGGAGGCCTTGACCTGTGTAAGCCCTGTGATTTAAAAGGTAACAACTCTGCCAACCATTGGAGACATCCTGAGTTTGATTCCCAAGCACGTTGCTTTATGTAGAGATGTTGTTTGTCCTCTCTATATTGTTAAACATGACTCAGGGCCTTACCTAAATTATGACTAAATGTAGTATTTATGTGTAGGAGGGTTCCAACACCATTGCAAATCTTGCCAGATATACAAGCTAGGCAATGGGGATCCCTGCCTTTACACGCGCATGATCTTTAATGGCATACCAGTCTTAGTCCATAGGGTTCAATATTGAGTTGGCCCACCCTTTGCAGCCAAAACATCTTCAACTCTTCTGGGAAGGCTATCCATAAGGTTTAGGATGTTTGTTTATGGGAGTATTTGGTCATTATTCCAGCAGTGCATTGATGAAGTCAGGCACTGATGTTGGGTGAGAAGGCCTGGCTCACAATATCCACTCTAATTCAGCCAAAAGGTGTCCTATCTGGTTTAGGTCAGGACTCTGTGCAGGCCAGTCAAGTGCCTTCACCCCAAACTCACTCAGCCATGTCTTTATGGATCTTGCTTTGTGCACTGGTCCAAATCATTTGGTGGAGGGGGTATTATGATGTGGGGTTGTTTTTCAGGGGTTGGTTTGGCCTCTTAGTTCCAGTGAAGGGAGCTCTTAAGGCATCAGCAAGACATTTTGGGCAATTTCATGCTCCCAACTTTGTGGGAACAGTTTGGGGATGGCCCCTTCCTGTTCCAACATGACTGCGCACCACTGCACAAAGCAAGGTCCATAAAGACATGGACGAGGGAGGTTGGTATGGAGGAACATGACTGGCCTGCACAGAGTCCTGACCTCAACCTGATAGAACACCTTTTGGCTGAATTAGAGCAGAGACTGCGAGCCAGGCCTTCTCATCCAATCATCCAACATCAGTGCCTGACCTCACAAAAGCACTTCTGGAAAAATGAACAAACATTCCCATAGACATACTCCTAAACCTTATGGACAGCCTTCCCAGAAGTTGAAGCTGTTATAGCTGCAAATGGTGGCCCAACTCTATACTGAACCCTGGGCTGCCTTTATAGTTCATGTGTGTGTAAAGGCACATTTCCCACTACTTAGGACAATCTATTGTATATTACTTGTGATACTGAGCATGGCTATGGACTTAGGGCTAGTTTACACCACAGCGATGGCAAACACTTGTGCTCACTGCTCAATAGCTTAGTGGCTAGCAAAACCACCTAGCACCCAAAAGGTTGCTGGTTCACGTCCTGGATATGCTAATGCTTGCGTTGAAGTTTATAATAAACCCCTGGTTGGGTTTCTCACCACAATCCAAAGACAGGCTGGCATTTTATTAGTCTCTTGTCCAAATAGTCTGTAATATAAGCAAGTTATTTTGGGACTTTAAATTGGAAGTTCATTGCAGCCAGGGACTTGGACATTTCAAATTGTAGGGTTTACACTGCACAGGTTCATCTGGTTAGAAAACTGTTGCTTGCATCAGGTGTTTCTCAACTCCAGTCCTCAAGGCATCCCAACAGGTCATGCTTTCAGGATTTTCCTCAGATGAAACAGCTGTGGTAATTACGAAGGCAGTAAAACTGATCAAATCACTTGTGCAAAATAATAGAAAGCCTGAAAACATGACCTGTTGGGGGTACTTGAGGACAGGGTTGATAACCACTGACTTAAGCCCCGTACACACAGTACAACAGTTGTACAACCAGCTTGTTGTACGATCATCTGACTGTAAAGCCTCGTACACCTGGTTCGACGGTCGTATACAACAAGTCGTACGAACGACCGTTGTATGCAGAATCGATCGTAAGTACGCGCGATTAGAACAGCCTACATACGACAGTCATACAACAGGAATTGTATGAGCAGACTAGAAAACTTGGTAGTACCAACAAACGCTCGTACGACTGTTGTATCGTGTGTACAGAGAAGTTGGTCCAACAAGTTGTACTCTGCAAAACACGCATGCTCAGAAGTCAGGAATGGCCGGACACTAATTACATGCACCTGAACTTTCTCTTTATAAGTTCATTACACGTCACTACGTTCGGCTTGGTTGCATGTTGGTTGTACGATCGTTTAGTGCATGTCAGTATGCAAGTTACATTATCAAAAATGTGATTTGGTCCGTTTGGTCGTATGACCGTTGAACTGTGTGTACGAGGCTTTAGTACGCGTGATTAGAACAGCCGTCATACAACGGTTGTACAACTGAAGTTGGATGAGCAGACTAGAAAACTTTGGTGGTACAACAAGCGGTTGTACGACCGTTGTACCGTGTGTACAGAGAAGTTGGTCCAACAAAGTTGTACCTGCAAAACAGGCATGCTCAGAAGTCAGGAGCGCTCAGAAATGTCGTTCTGGGAAACCTACGTTCCTAATTCACAAATCACATTCACCTGAACTTCCTTGTTATACGCTCTTAACACATCACTACGTTAGGCTTGGTTGTACAATCGCTTAGTGCATGTCAGTACGCGAGACACAACAGCCAACATCCAACTTGGTCCAAAGTTGGACGTTTGGTTGTACAACCGTTGTACCATGTGTACGGGGCTTTAAGCCTCGTACACACGGTTCGGCGGTCATAAGACCAAACAGACCAAATCGCATGTTGGATAATGTAACTTGCATACTGACATGCAATAAACGATCGTACGACCAACATGCGACCAAGCTGAACATAGTGATGTGTTATGAATGTATAAAGAGAAAGTTCAGGTGCATGTAATTAGTGTCCGGCCGTTCCTGACTTCTGAGCATGAGTGTTTTGCACAATACAACTTGTTGGACCAACTTCTCTGTACACAGGATACAACGGTCGTACAACCGCTTGTTGGTACTACCAAGTTTTGTAGTCTGCTCATACAACTCCTGTTGTACGACCGTCGTACGTAGGCTGTTCTAATCGCACGTACTAACGACGCATACAATGGTTATGCGTACGACTTGTTGTATACAACCGTTGAACCGTGTGTACGAGGCTTTAGAACAGTGTTTCTCAACTCCGGTCCTCGGGACCCCCTAACAGGCCAGATTTTAGGTATTACCTTGGGGAGATGCAGACTAGAATACTGCAATCACTGAGCAGAAAATTATATCACCTGTGATGCATTTCAGTTATCCTGCAAACCTGGCCTGTTAGTGGGTCCCGAGGAACGGAGTTGAGAACCACTGCTTTAGATTTTGGTCCTGGTACTGATCTGATGAACATAGCCAAGGGTTAACACAGCAAATAGTATTGGCATGGCAGCCTCTCAGGTGAAATAAATTAGAAAAGACAGATTGAAAGATACTGGTGGGCGTGTACTTCTATTGGGCGTGTGCCAGGGCTAGCTTATATAAGGGACTTCAGTAGGGGGTGCTGGTTTGGCCTGATGAGAGGTCAGGTTTGGTGCTGTGGTTTTTGTGGCAGAAGCAATGATATTTTGCTAATCATAAATGTTTTACTAGAGCTGTTTGTTTGCTGAAATGATTGTGCATTTTGACCATCAAAAGTGGCTTGACTTTACCATGTTGTCCGATTGGGGTGTGTATTGTTTGTCTTATACTCAATGTTCTTGGTTTAATATGTGCCTTTTTTAATATGTTGTAATGCTTTGTTAGAATGACTGTTAATTATCTTTCTGTAATTTTGCAGCTAATAATGTCATGTGGGTGTTTAGTCATTTTATGAAATGTGTGTGCAGTTATGGACGGTGAAACTAAAATTGTCCACTGTAAGGTTTAGTCCAATTTTAGATTGTAAGCTCCTATGAGCAGGACCCTTTGAACCCAATTGCTGTTTATATAAATGTGTATACTGCCAATACTTTAATGCCAGTAAATATGTACATACTTGTGTTTCTGTTGGCAAAATAAAATGAAATTGAATTTGCTTGTTCTCTTTTGTAACTTTAATTTTGGGGGGTGGTGGTTTTGGGGAAGTGGATTACCTCCTCAGGACCAGTTCACACTGCTGCGGTGTCCGAGATTGGATGTGATCCGCACTGCAGTGCAAATCGCATGCGATCTGTGCTATGCAAATTCGGCCATACAGATAGTATGGCTAAATTCGCATCGCATCCTAACCAAACTCGCACAGGACCTTTTTTTTTTTTGTTATGGAGCAGAATCAGATCACATGGGTGTTCACATCCATGCAATCTGATGCCTGTCTGAATTTGCAGTTTGCAGTGCGATCTGCAAACTGATTTGGGGATCTCAGCTTTCCATTGACACAGCTAGCAGTTTGCATATAGCAGTGGGAACTATCTAAGTTGCCTGCGATGCGGGAACCTGCAGCGGATTCGCAGGGTTCCCCTATCGCACTAGTGTGAACCAGCATTGAGAAGTCCTCTTCTCATTTATATTTGCATATTCATTACAGATATACATCAGCAGGAAGTATAATGTGACTGGAAGCAGGAAGTGCTGTGTGCACATGGGCTGCAAGTGATTGTGTGGTGATGCCAAATAATGCAATGAACCCCACCCACACCACATATAGCTCCCACATGCTCCCCTACATTAATAAAAAATGTAATTTTAACTTGCTTGCGGCTATAATGTATTGTCCTCCCAATCCATACCAAGCCCTTTGGCTCAGGGGTGGATTTTAAGGGGAAGACCACTCCAAATTTTATTACAAAATGCTGGGGGATTCCCCCAAACTCCAGACCCTTTCTGTGCATGCAGCCTTGAGGTCAGGATGGGGGCAGGGGGGACAAGTGAGGGCCTGCCCCCCCTCCTGGAACAAACCAGGCCACATGCCTTTAACGTGGGGGGGCTCTGTGTGCCCCCCACCCCCCTCAAAGCCTCTTGTACCTATGTTGATTGGGACAAGGGCCTCTTCCTGACAACCGTAGTGGTTGGGGGGCTGATCGAAATGTGGAAGCTCCCCGTTAACAAGGGGGCCACCAGATCCTGGCCCTCCATGTGAATGGGTATTGGGTACATCATGCCCATTCACCTAAAAAGTTTAAAAATGGGGACATTTTTTGTCCCATCTTTTATGTTAAAAAAGTGTGTCGCAATGTACAGGGTGGGCCATTTATATGGATACACCTTAATAAAATGGGAATGGTTGGTGATATTAACTTGCTGTTTGCGGCACATTAGTATATGTGAGGGGGGAAACTTTTCAAGATGGGTGGTGACCATGGTGGCCATTTTGAAGTCGGCCATTTTTAATCCAACTTTTGTTTTTTCAATAGGAAGAGGGTCATGTGACACATCAAACCTATTGGGAATTTCACAAGAAAAACAATGGTGTACTTGGTTTTAACATAACTTTATTCTTTCATGAGTTATTTACAAGTTTCTGACCACTTATAAAATGTGTTCAATGTGCTGCCCATTGTGTTGGATTGTCAATGCAACCCTCTTCTCCCACTCTTCACACACTGATAGCAACACCGCAGGGGAAAAGCTAGCACAGGCTTCCAGTATCCGTAGTTTCAGGTGCTGCACATCTCGTAGCAAAAGGTTAGGCAGTGGCATATATATGTACAGTATGGTATATATAATACACTGCATTTATTTATTTCAGGTACTTATATAGTGCTGTCGCTTTACATATATATTGTACATTCACACGAGTCCCTACCCTCAAGGAGCTTACAATCTATGGTCCCTAAAGCCTCGTACACACGGTTCGACGGTCGTATACAACAGGTCGTACTAACGACCGTCGTATATGTAATCAATCGTTCGTATGCGCGATTTGAACAGCTGAACATACGACGGTCGTACAAGGGGAGTTGTATGAGCAGACTATAAAACTTGGTCATACCAACAAACGCTCATACGACCGTTGTATCGCTTGTACAGAGAAGTTGGTCCAACAAGTTGTATTGTGCAAAACACACATGCTCAGAAGTCAGTAACGGCCAGATGCTAATTACATGCATCTGAACGTTCTTCTGTGGTCGTACGATCATGTAGTGCAGTCAGTATGCTAGATACAACAGCCAACATACGATTTGAGACAATCGACGTCCAGTGTGCACGAGGCTTAACTCACATTCATATATATATATATATATATATATATATATATATATATATATATATATATATATTAGGGCCAATTTAAACAGGATCTAATTTACCTACCTGCATGTCTTTGGGAGTAAACTGGAAGAATCCCACACAGACACAGGGAGAGCATACAAACTCCATGCAGGTAGTGTTGTGGTTGGGATTTGAACCAGTGACCTATTTGCTCCCAGGCAAAAGTGCTAACCACTACACCACTGTGCAGACTATATACAGTGCATGCACGCTCGGATAAGGGTCTGGCATAGATTTTAAGAGGAACTCCATGCCAAAATAAACAGAAATGTTGGGTAGGGTCCCCCGCAAAGTCCGTACTAGGCCCTTCATGTCTGGTATGTATTTTAAGGGGAACCCCATGCCAAATTTTGGGAAAAATGGCGTTGGGGTCCCCCCACAATGCAAACCAGACCCCAAAGCACCCTCCCCATGTTGAGGGCATGTGGCCTGATAAGGTTTGGAGGGGGCGCACTCACTCGTCCCCAACCCCCCGCCATGCCAGGGCTGCGTGCTCGCATAAGGGTCTGGTTTGGATTTGGGGGGGGCAACACCATTTTTTATCAATTTGATGTGGGGATCCCCTTAAAATCCATACCAGACCTGAAGGGCCTGGTATGGACTGGGTGGGACCCCCAACACAATGCTTTTTCAGTGATCTTTATCTATATTGCTGGGAACCAGCAATACATTCCAGCCACGACTGATTTTAAATGACAATTTTTCCTTTACAAATGTCATTTTGCGGTTCCACTGTTATAAACATCACAGAGATCCATACTAAGGGGACCCATCAAGCACAATATTTAAGCACTTGCCGCCCGCCCGCCGCAGCGTGACGGCAGCAAAGTGGTTCGTTATCGCAAACCGACCTCACCTGTCGGCAGCGGCGATGACTAGCATTGTGAGCGCGCGCGTGCTGCCGGAGGCACGCTTGCGCGCTCACTGTGTTCCGGGAGCGGGGGGGCAGGGAGTGGGTAGTGCACACTTGATCGCCGCTGGCTACCAGCAATGGCCCCTCTGCAGTGAAAGAACGGAGGTCCGTGTATGTAAACATGGATCTCCGTTCGGACAGAGATGGAAGGGCGGTGATCACAGGCTTCCTGTATTTGGAAGCTGTGATCACTTCCCTCCCCCTGGCAGCCCAGCCCCCATACAGTTAGAACTCCCCATAGGGAACACATTTAACCCTCTCCAGGTTAACCCCTTCACTGCCAATGGCATTTCTACAGTAAGCAGTGCATTTTTAGACCACCGATCGCTGTATAAATGCCAATGGTCCAAAAAAATGTCTAAATGGTTCGACATGTCTGCTGCAATATTGCAGTGCCGCTAAAAATCGCAGATCGCTGCCATTACTAGTAAAAAATGTAAAAAATACAACTCCAGAAATTAATTTGCATCATCCCTAAACGCAGCAACTTTTGCGCAAACAAAACAATAAACGCCGATTGCAATTTTTTTTTTTTTTTATACAAAGATAGGAGGAAGAATATAAATTGGCCAAAAACAAGTAAATAAAATGATTTTTATGTTTTGACAGTTAGATTTGTATTTTAGCAAAAATGAAGAAAAACTGGTTATTTTGAATAATTGTCCCTCTTTTTTTATTTAGAAAAAATGACACAGAGGAGATCAAATATCACCAAAAGCTCTATTTGTGGGTAAAAAAGGACGCACAATTTGTTTGGGTACAATGTTGCACGACCGCGCAATTGTCAGTTAAAGCAACGCAGTGCCAAATCGCAAAAAGTGCTCAGGTCCTTAAGCGTGAATTCCTTCCAGGGCTGAAATGGTTAAAGGAATATTTTTTTTCCACTTTAACCATTATTAAAACCACTGCTCCTGAAAAAAAAAAAAAATAAGAAACTTTTTTTTTTCTATTCAGACATGTCCCCTGGGGCTAAGGCTGTTAAAATTAGAGAGAGTGGTGGTAATGTTTTTTTTTATGGCAATGAACTTGCATACAAGCACCATCAAGC
>BLSH010368829.1:122238-132872 GCA_018402905.1 Glandirana rugosa | reverse complement strand
GCAGTCGTTTTTTTTTTTTTTTTTTTTTTTATGGCAATGAACTTGCAAAGAAGTATTAAATGGAGGAATTCTGAAACCACCCTCTGAAAGTTCCATCCCAGCCAACATCAAGCAATTAGAACATGTAACCTGAGAGGCATCTTCACAGGCAAATAGAGCTCGTATGTGTGCTATTTTACTCGAGTCTGTGAGAGTTGAAGTTGTAATTGCCGTTAATTGGGAGTTATTTTAAGGCACTGCTGGAGTAGATTTGTGAGGTATAGTAAATCAGGGCCTATGTGTTGCCTCACATTTGTTCATTTGGAGTGGACTAAGGTGGAATCCGGCCCGGGCTTTACCGGCCACTGTGGCAGTGTGGGTTCCAGACTGGATTTATTTTCAAGTCCACTGGAGTTCACACTCAGGTGTTTAAATAAACCAGGAAGAGAACAAGGTTTGCTCTACCCTGGGACTTTGAGAGCGTTCAACCTGAGAGAGCTGACACACTTTGGACAAAAAGAAAGGTTTGTGCTAACTTTGTTTTGTGGGTGCTGGGGACAAGCCCCACACTGCTCAGTAAGGAATGCTGGTGTTTAGTGAGAGCCGAAAAGACAAGGATTTATTTTGCTGTTTTGTTTATTTTTACTTGCAACCTTTTATCCAATAAACCTGGCTGAAAGTCAGATTTTCATGAAACTGCTACCTGCACTGCCTTTTCCCCAGGAAAGGTGATCCCCATAGGAGCTAATCCCTCACACGCGGTGGACTCAGTGGGCAGTTTCCTAAAAAGGTGGAAGATATGCTGAAGGCCTTGCCACAAGCCACTGCGGCTCAGCGGGAAACCAACCTCCGGCTCACAAAGGCCGCTGCAGCTCAGCGGGAGGAGAGTGGCTGACAGCATGAGGCTCAGTGGGAGGAGAGTCACCAGGCCATCGCAGCACAGCAGGATGTAAATCGCCAGGTCATCGCAGCACAGCAAGACATGAATTGTCAGGAGACTAATCGCCAATTTGCAGAGGCCCTGCTGGAAATAAAGAAGGGGTTCCCAGCTCCTGTACCAGTGGAACAAAAGTTGGTAAAAGCCAGCTATTGCCTGCAGAAGCTGACACCAGCAGACGATGTGGAAGCATACTTAACCACCTTTGAGAGAGTCGCAGTGTGGCAAGGTTGGCAAAAAGACCAATGGGCTGGACTACTAGCCCCTTTCCTGACAGGAGAACCCCAAAAAGCCTATTTTGACCTGGAACTAGACAAGGCTCAGGATTATGAGACATTAAAAGCTGAGATACTCGCACCCCTCACGATGGCTGTCCGGGCTCAACGGGTGCATCAGTGGTCCAACCGCATGGACAAACCACCTCTCTCCCAAACGTTTGACATGGTCCGTCTCATGAGGAAGTGGTTGTGGCCAGAGACCTTGCCATGCCCTCAGATCGTGGAGTGTGTGGTCATGGACCGGTATCTGCGTGTGATCCCTGCTGCTTTGAGGAAGTGGGTCAGTCATGGGGACCTCAAAACGGAAAACCAACTGGTGGACCTAGTGGAAAGGTACACTGCTGCTGAAGACTTATTGAACCTGTCCGGGCCCTACTCCAAGGTATCCAGGGGTGAAAAATTGCCCGAAGGATCCAGTAAGACTGTTCCAGGGGATAGGGCGTGGGAAGAAACTGCAAGTCTGTTGCTACAGATAATGAGACTATGGGCTCAGGACCTAGAGACTGGCTAGATAGGTGAGGAAGGTCTCTGAGGCCGTTTAGAGGACTAGGTACAGAACATATAAAATGTTATTGCTGCGTTTGGGCATATTACTGCTAATTGTTCCCTGAATGATGAACCCATGCAATGTGATTATGCTATTATGAATAGACGCCTGTTTTTGCACAGGTCACATATACTGCGTCACGTCTGGCTTGCATGGAAACGCAAATGTGTGTGATTTCTGTTGATGAAAAGCTAGTCACTGCACTGCTTGACTCTGGCAGTGTTAAGACATTAGTCAAAAGCAATTGTGTAAACCCTGCAAAATTACACCCTAGCACTATCAGGGTCATTTGCATCCATGGGGACACACAGGACTACCAGACTGTGGTGGTTGAGATTGACACCCCTTGGGGGCAGTTTGACTCATTTAGTGGGGGTGGTACCTTCACTGCTTCATGAAGCCCTAGTGAGGAGAGACTTTCCCCTTATTTGGAGGTTATGGGAAGGCACAGGGAGTTTGGAGGATAGAGCTCCCCCTGCTGGGGAAGCACGGGAACTCTCACCAGACCCTTTTTACAAATGCAAGAGGAGACTGTTGGCAGGACCGAGGAAGGAGGAGACACTCTTCCTTTTCCTGTAATGGCTGGGGAGCCGGAGGAGCTGGAAGACAGCTCTCAGCTTGAGGTTAACGAACAAGAGGACATCTCTGACTCTAATAGTGAGAGTGGACAGAATGTGACACCTGACTTATAGGTCAGGAGAGTGGATATTTGCACAGAGCAATTACGAGATGTCACCCTCATTAGAGCCAGAGAGAACTTTAAGATGATGGATGGGGAACCTGTGGATTCTAATTGGGGGGGGGGGGTCTTTTCCCTACATGGCTCTTAAAAACAATTTGCTGTATCAGATGGTAAAACACGGTGAGGATGAGGTAGCCAGCTAGTGATTCTCAAACCCTATTGCAGGATGGTGCTAGATTTTGCCCATGGTTATATAATGGGGGGACTTCTGGGTATGGAGAAGACCAGGGAGAGAATAACCCAGAGATTCTTCTGGCCCGGGATGTATGCAGATGTCAGAGAATACTGTGAATCATGCCCCGAGTGTCAAATGTCTGCACCGTTGCCCCATTTTCGCTTGTTCTCCTACCCATAATTGAAGTGCATTTTGAGAGAATTGGCATGGATCTGGTGGGGCCAGTAGTAAAATCTGCCCGAGGTCACCAGCACATTCTGGTAATACTGGACTACGTGACACGCTATCCTGAAACCATACCCTTGCAGAATACCTCCGCTAAGACTATTGCCAAGGAGTTGGTCCAGGTATTTAGTCATGTGGGGATTCCAAAATATATCTTAATGGTTCAGGGCACCCCGTTCATGTCCAGGGTTACTAAGGAAGTGTGCAAGTTATAAAAAATCTTCCATCTCCATACCTCTATCTACAACCCCCAAATGGATGGTCTTGTGGAGCGATTTAACAAAACCCTCAAAAGTATGTTGAAAAAGGTGGTCGACAAAGATGGGAGAAATTGGGATTTTTTCCTACCATATCTTATGTTTGCCATATGGGAGGTTCCACAGTTGTCTACGGGTTATTCCCTGTTTGAACTCTTGTATGGTAGACATGCCAGGGGACTGTTAGATATCGCAAAAGAGATGTGGGAAGGAGAGGCCACCCTGTATGGAAGCATCATAGAGAATATCTCCTTGATACAGGATCGAATTGCAGCTATCCTGCCCCTTGTACGGGAATATATGGAGCTAGCCCAGGAACCCAGAGGAGGGTGTATAATCAGGGTGCCAAGACCCAGACTTTCAGCCTTGGGGATAGAGTGCTGGTGCTAGTCCCCGCTGTTGAAAGTAAATTCCTTGCAAAGTGGCAGGGCCCCTTTGAGATTTTAGAGTAGGGGAAGCAAACTACAACATTTACCAGCCAGGGAAAAAGAAACCGGAGCAAATTTATCATGTGAATCTCTTAAAACTGTGGAAGGACAGAGAGACTTTACTGCCCATGTCCCCGCCCCAAAAGGACCAGATACCAGTGACACCAGTCATCCCCATAATGGAATCCTTGTCAGTGGCGCAACAACATGACGTTAGAGAGTTTGTGAGAAAAAATAGAGACGTTTTCTCCCCTTTACCCGGACTGACCACAATGACCCAGCATGACATAATTACGGACCCAGGAGTCTGCATAAATGTGAAGCCTTATAGAATACCTGAGGCTAGGCACAAGGCAGTTGCAAAGGAGATCCAAAATATGTTATAGTTGGACGTGATAGAGGAGTCCCAAAACCGACGGCACTATCAGGTTCTGTAATGATTTTAGGAAGTTCAATAGGGTGTCTAAGTTTGATGCATACCCGATGCCTCGGGTCGATGAACTTGTGAACAGGTTGGGAGGTGCCCAATACATAACAACCCTAGCCCTATCTAAGGGCTACGGGCATAAGTGTGCACAGCCTATTGCATTAGGGTGTGCACCACAAAGCGCAACCAAACACAAGTGTGTGTGTATATATGTCAGAAGGGCAGAGATCAGTGTCAGTAGTTTATTTTTATTTTATTTTTATTTCTTTTTTTTTACAATTTTGTTTTTTTATTATTTTTTTACAATATTATATTTTATTTTTTTCTTTTACAATTTTATTTAGCCCTGCTGGGGGCCTTTGATGAAATATCAGGGGTCTAAACAGACCCCTGATGTTTCACTTTTGAGCCAGAGAAAGGGACCGAGGACAGAGATTTCCCCATCCCTTTCTCTGCAGCCAGGCAGCAGGGGTAATCTGCACAGTACAGGGTGATTAGGGTGTGCCCAGGCACACCTGTCACCCTATGTGTGCACGCTTATGGCTACAGAGTCAGCAAAGGAGAAGACTGCCTTTTCTACTCCCGAGGGGTCATTTCAATACAGACGAATACCATTTGGTTTACATGGGGCCCTTGCTCATTCTAGAGAATAATGGACAAAACTCTAAGGCCCCCATCGTCCCTATGCAGCCGTCTATTTGAATGATGTTGTCATCCACAGGTCCGATTGGGAATCTCATTTGCCCAGGGTACAAGCAGTGGTGGATTTCCTTCGGAAAGCAGGACTCATGGCCAACCCAAAGAGATGTGCCATAGGCTTGGAGGAGGCCAAATACCTTGGCCACATTATTGGTCAGGGCCTGGTTAAGCCACAGACCAATAAACCTGTGGCAATCCAAAAATGGCCCCAACCGCTTACTAAAAAGCAAGTGCGTGCCTTCCTGGGGATCACAGGGTACTACAGGCGGTTCATACCCGACTGTGCCACCATTGCCGTCCCTCTAACCGGCCTGACGAAGGGTAGAGGGTCGGTCATGGTGAAATGGAATCCAGAGGCAGAAAAGTCGTTTCAGAGGTTGAAGCAAGCCCTTTGTGTACAACCGGTGCTTGTGACCCTGGATTTCTCAAAGGACTTTGTTGTGCAGACCAATGTCTCTAATGTGGGACTGGGTGCCGTGAAGTGGATGTGTGACAACGGGGAAAAAATAGTCGGGTGACAAGGTGGTTCTCCAGACTGTCTCTGTATGTGACCTGTATGCTAACCTTTCAACTCCCTCATCCTGCATATTAACTCCCTCATCTTCATTCTACCACTGTTTGTTACCAGTACATTAACCACTTTGCCTTTTTTCTTCCCTCTGTGTATGACCTATACATTATTGCAGGACTTTTTTCTCAGGGAAATGGTATAGGCACTCAAAAATTTTTTATAAGTATTTTATAAGTAAGAAAAACAGCTGTGTGTCTTTAAAATGTTTGGTCTTTTTTTTTTAAATAATTTAAAAGTATTAAATACCATAAAAATGAATAATTATTAAAAGTAATTTGGGTACAGTGTTACATGACCACACCATTGAAAGTCAGACTCTTACAGGACTGAAAACTGAAAATGGCCTGGTAGTGAAGGGGTATGACAAGCTGATACTCAAGTTGTTAAAAATAATAACATATGCTTAAAAATAACATCTGCTAAAATATGTGATTATGATATAAATATTGCTCAGAGACCCTGGCATTTTGTGTTCTAACACCCAATATGGAAACTTGAGTAGTTAATCAGTGATCTAGGCCAGCGTATATTAAAACTGAGTAGCACTATACAACTACCACAAATTCAAGAACAAAAATATTGTATATTATTCTAAAGCATCTGAATTGTAATCCAAACTGCTGTCCAGGGATTGAACCACTGATGTGAAAAAAGCAATTGACCTTAATTTGATGGTGCACTTTTTCAGTATGCAATCAATTAGCACATGCATACATAAATTGCGCTGCTAAAGTCTCTGTCTGCACTAAAGGTTTCAGCAGGTAGTAGAAATTACCAGTCTGCAAAACACATAATCAGAGGGGATCTCTTCTGTGCCGAAAAAAGTGACAGATGGATCCAGCATTTAAGCATATGGTCCATTCCCTTGAGAGCTACAAGTAAATTGAAAGAAGTGTACTGTGGTGAACATACACATTATCCTCCTGGGGTGTAGAGTGGCACATATTTACTAAGCAGTCTTCTTATTTTATTCTAATAGTATGTAAAACTCATACTTTTACTAAAAGGACTAATAGCATACAGATTTTTTTGAAAATGGGCTGTAATTTAAGGATTAGCAATGAAAGATTGATATGATTTTCTCATGAAAATTCCAAAGGAAAACATAAAGTTGTGACGATGCTCTGCAAACAATGATTCATGGGATGTTTGTAGATAATTAGGTGGTGTGGTGGTACTTCTGTATCTGAAAGAAAATAGCAAAATTGACATTTTTCTCTAGAATTATGATTGACTGTTTCCATCAGGAGCTCTCAGCTGGGCCCATAAACAAATGAGTACCACCTGATTTAGATGAAAAGTGCCACATTACTGGATTCACACCAAGGCATTTTTAGTGCTTTTTGCACTAAAAATGCCTTGGTGTGAATCCAGCCTAAGGGTCCTTTCACACCAGCGGAGTCCGTTTTAGCGAACTCAGCTTGCTCAGTGGGGATTGATACCCGCTGAGCCGGCGGATGACAAGTCTGTCTCTGTACTCTGTGCAGAGATGGACCTGTCAGAGCCCCGCTCTCCTCTATGGGGATCGAATGAAAACAGACCATCTGTCCATTTTCATCCAATCAGATCTGCCAGACAGATGGAAAATAGGGTTTCCATCCATCTGGATTTAGTGGATCGGAGCGGATGTCACCGGACATGTCCCCGCTGACATCTGCCACTCCATAGAGATACATGGATCGTCCATTCAGGTTCCGCCTGAAAAACTGACAGGCAGACCTAAACAGTCTGTGCGTGTGAAAGGACCCTAAGGCTGGGTTCACACTAGTGTGAATTGAATGCGGCTTTCCCTGCATCCAATTCACATGACAGGAGAGTGTGCCCAGCTCTCAATGGAGCTGGTTCACACATCTCCGTGGCTGCTGCACAAGAGTCCTGCGCATCTTTGGCTTCCTTTTCAGGCCCGAATTCAGGCAAATGTGAGCCTGATTCATCCCTGAAATGGAGAACAGGGACGCACCAGACACTGCTGTGAGCCGCATCCAATTTAAGTGTGTACCCAGCCTTAAGGTACATTAAACCTGTAGGCACCTAGTAGGTACACTCAACCTGAATATTTTCCTGAATAATAGAGCTAAGAAACAAGGACAATGGATTCATTGGCGGTTCTCTAAAAACAGCAGGCCTCGTATTATACAGAATCCATACTCTCATGCCCAAAAAATCCAGCAGTGTTCTGTAGTGATCCACTACTCCGCTGCTGCACACATCTGCCAACATCTTCTTTTCTGACATCATTGGCTGTCTCCTTCTGATTCTTGCACTCAGACCATGATAACATGCCATGGTGGTGAAAGTCCACTTTAACCACTGACATTTTTTCCGTGGATATCCAGGGAAGCATACCCTAACCAATTGAAAAATAATAATTGGAGCCACACTTAGGGTCGTACAAAGGGTTATCAAAACTACAGATTTGATTTCACCACCAGGTCCTTTAACCCCGATAAGCTCTAATCCAGACTTTATACCCGGCTTAAGTACACATTTGAACTGGGGTGAAGAGGGAGACAAAACATTGGACGGGGACAAAAAGTCTTGACAAGTTGCTAATGCGGTCAAATTCACAGCTTCATTGCTAACTAGAGTTGAGCAAACCCGAACTGTACCGAACTTTGGGGTGTCCGTGACCCAGACCCGAACCCGGACATTTGAAAAAAAGTTTGGGTTCGAGTTCTGGGTTCGGGTATTTGATCACGCATGTTGAATAGCTGCAGGGCAGCCAATCAACAAGCGTTTCACTGGTTTGCCCTTAGAAGCCATCACAGCCATGCCTACTAATGGCATGGCTGTGATTGGCCAGTGCATCATGTGACCCAGCCTCTTTATAAGCTGGAGTCACTTAGTGCTGCATGTCACATGCTCTCTGGGTAGTGTAGGGAGAGGATGCTGCTGGCGCTATGAGGGACAGATTGCAGATATAATACCATCTCATCCTGCATTACAGAACGATCTGATTGTGGACTAGGTAGAGATTACTACTACTACTGCTTTTAGGGACAGATTACAGATCTAATAACATCTCATCCTGCATTACAGAATGATCTGACTGGACTAGGTAGAGTCTACTGCTTAGAGGGACAGATTATTGTTCTAAAATCATCGCCTACTCCTATAGGGTCAGGTTCCTGCTGTTGCTGTAAGGGACAGATTATTGATCTAAAATCATTTTACTTCCTTTTGCAGCCCTCTAGCACTTTCCAGGACTTTTTTTACAGTCATTTTTGTGCCGAAAAGTTTGGGTTCCCATTGACTTCAATGGGGTTCGGGGTCAAGTTCAGGTCAAGTTCTGCCGAACCCACGGAACCCAAACATCCAGGTGTTCGCTAAACTCTATTGCTAACGCTACCAGACATAAACTATTTACACAACCTCTATCACCATTAGAAAAGACTTGCTTTACAGCTAAGAAAACTGAAAAGACCATCTCCTTAACAAATGCATGGTTGCAGTCTAATGATAATTCCGTCACAAATAAATATAAAATGTTCTGGGAAGCAGCATTGAATACCAATTTCAGTGATGACCAGTTGCTACATGCATGTGTGTTTGCGCACAAGTGCTTGATTAGCACACATAGTCAAGAAACATCTTATCAACTTTGTCTAACTGGTATAATACCCGGACTAAAATTCACGAATGGTTCCCAATGATGTCAAACCTCTGTTGTGGTTCAGAGAAAGGCAGTCTGCAGCATATATGGTGGGAATGCAATTTGATACGCATAATTTGGAAACAAATTTGCGATATCATAAAAAGCATCATGGAAACCTTGATCCAATTGACTGCTGCTTGCTGCCTTCTGCACATCTTCAATGGCCCGGTGAAACTATATAAATGATCATTAGTGTAGCGTCCCCAAAGTATAGGTGCTTTTTGGTGAGGTCTTTTTGCTAGGAGAGGCAACATATAGTCAGCCCTGACTCTAGGTGCAGGTCTGAATGTTTTGATCTGAGCTGGGGAGTGGCTCAGGGAGTGGCTGGAGATAGAAGGAAGGAACACCCTTTGGAGTTTCCTCTCCTTTTTGAGCAGAGAAGGCTTTGGAAAGGAGCCCTGACCAATCTACAGTCTGGAATGACAGGGGGCAGGCCTCCTTAAATACAGCAGTCTGCCAGCAGGAGAGAAGAGAAGTCGGGTGGAAGTGTGGAAGATGTAGCAGAGGTTCTGTGGAGGTCTCTACCCGGGGAGGGGAGCCCCCAGTCTGGGGGGGGGGGGGTAACCTTGAGGCCTGGAGAATCAGGTGCAGCCAGGAGTGGAGTTGATTCCTGGAGCAGCACAAGGGAGTAGGAGAACAGCAGAGTTGCTACTGAGAACACTTTAAAGTATCCACTGAAGTCGATGAGTGGCAGACCCTGGGAGCTGGAGGAAAGGCTGGAGCAGGCTGGGAGAGGAATAGTGGATAGTCTGTGGAGGTCTGAGGAGCCAATGGGGGGAAAGAGTGTCACTGGGAGGAAAGCAGGTTGTGTGACCTGGAAGAGGGATGGGCTGGAGGTTGTAGTCCATCAAAGGCCCAGCTAGCACCAACGTACTAAGCTACACTTTGAGGGGGTCTTTGACCCTGGCCTGTAACGGGTGGTCTGGAGGTCCTGCTGACAGAGTGCAGGCCTCACCATGTGCTATCTGCGGTGAAGAGAGAGTAATGGAGTGAGCCTAATAAATTTCCCTTCAGGTCAGGAAACTAAGTGAAGTGCTGGAGGGAAGTGAAGGAGCAATAGTCTGCAAGAGAAGTGCTGGAGGAAGTAGAGTGTATATATATATATATATATATATATATATACGGTCGTGTATATAGAATGGTCCTATAACCAATCCTTTGGGCATCCCACAGTCACCCCTTTTCCCCATCCAAGTTAAATCCCCTAAATAGAGTTGAGTGAACCCGGACTGTAAAGTTCGGGTCCGTACCGAACTTTGGGGTGTCCGGGACCCAGACCCGGACCCGGACTTTTCAAAAAAAGTCCGGGTCTGGGGTTCTGGTAATTTTAATGAAAAATCTTAAAAATGCTGTAAAAAAGCCCAGGAAGGTCCTAGAGGTCTGCAAAAATTTTTATAAATTTCAATAAAGGGACAGGGGTAAAGAAACATCCCGTGAACAGGGTGGGAATGGGTATAAAAGGAAGGAAAACGTCTGGAGATCCTGGAAGGACCCGAAAAAATGTCGTAAAAATTCTAAAAAGTAATTTTAATGGTCTTGGGGTCTGGGCCTGAAAAAAACTTTTCAGGCCCAGGCCCAGACCCAGGGCCTGTGGGGTTTCAAGCCATGCCTGGGCTTGAAATGTCAGGCCCAAGTGAGTTGAGATAAATCCCCTAAATTGAACCTACCCCTTTTCCCCACTGACACCCTACGGGTTTCCTAACCAATATCCTGG
>BLSH010368829.1:84543-115312 GCA_018402905.1 Glandirana rugosa | reverse complement strand
TGTTTACCAGCTTACGGGACTGTTAAGTCCACAAGCGACTTGTCCGTTCGTTGGCTACAAGTACGGTTTGAGTACGAGCCGAACTTTACAAGCGGGTTGTGATACGTGACCTTTGTAAAAATATATAGACCATATTTTAAAACAAGAGGGAACAACCTTTCACGTGTAAGATTACTTAAAATCCTTCTTGACAAAGATCTAGATCAACTAACTTTAGAGGTCGGTGTTGGGGGAGACCTATGTGTAAGTCGACTAACAATTATCACAATATATTAATTCTTTATCATATTATCTCCTCATTTGGTGATTTTATTATGCTATCTGTCCAATTTAAATATTAAATTTGTTTAAAAATATTTTATATGTCAGTCTGATCATTCAGAGAGGGTAAATCAGTACCTAAAAAGTCCCATCATCATTCTGTGGGGGCAGGGTCCTACCCCACAGAGTTACTATTTCTTAATTATATAACACTATTAACAATCAGCTGAATGTGTATCCAGAGGGGGTTGTGGCTGGAGATTTCAATCAACTAGATCTAGAAACAGTTCTTCCTAAAATTCATTAGAATGTGCACTTTCCAACAAGGGAGAACAAAATTTTATACCAGATATATAAAAATGTTTCCAGTGCATAGTGTTGGGCGAACATTTCAAGCCGAGCATGAGTTTGGCATGAACATCGGTTGCTTGCCTGTTCAGCGAACACCTGAATTGTCAGGGCATTCGACCATTTGTTTGCCGAATGCCCCACAATGCACTGGGTGCCGTACAGTGCAATGGAAGCCCTGATTGGCTGAAGCAATGAAGGCTTTGCCCAATCAGGGCACATAGCACTGTCAGAGCCATGATTGGACACAGTCATGATAACTCTCTCCAATCATGGCTCATTGCTCATAGATCCACCCCACACTCTAAAAGGTTCCTTCCCAGAGCAGCCATTTGCAGTGTAATATTGGGGTGGAGATAGATCAGTGTTTCTCAATTCCAGTCCTCAAGGCGCACCAACAGGTCATGTTTTCAGGATTTCCCTCAGATGAAACGGCTGTGGTACGGCAGTGAAACTGATCAAATCCCCTGTGCAAGATAAGGGGAAGCCTGAAAACATGCCCTGTTGGTGTGCCTTGAGGACTGGAATTGGGAAACACTGAGATAGGTAGAACAGGGCTCTGTTCATTGCTTCTAGCAAGTTAGTGTGCTAAAGTGTGCTATTGCTATTCTATTGTGAGTGTAAAGTGTCAATGTAGTGTGAATATATTGAAAGTGCAGCATGAGTGTAGTGCAACCTTTCATTTTTACTGTAGTGTCAGTTTAGTGTGTCAGGGCAGGTTTACTGCAGTATATTGTAGAGCATCAGTGCACTTTTACTGCAGTATATTGAAGTGCGTTAGTGCACCTTTACTGCAGTATAGTGAAGTGCATTAGTGCACTTTTACTGCAGTATATTGAAGTGTTTCAGTGCACTTTTACTACAGTATATTGAAGTGCTTTAGTTCACTTTTACTGCAGTATATTGTGCATCAGAGCACTTTTACTGCAGCATATTGAAGAGCGTCAGTGCCGTTTTACTGCAGTATATTGCAGTGTGTCAGTGGAGTGTGTCTGTGTAGTGAGTACTCAAGTTAACCACTTAAGGATCAGCCGCCGCACTTAGACTGCAGCAAGGTGGCTCAACCCTGCAAATCGTCGTTGGTGTACATCGGCTTGTGAATGCGCTTTGTGAGGGGGGAGCCGGTCGTTCCCCGCAGTAACAGAAAGGGGATCTGCCTATGTAAACAAGGCAGATCTCCATTCTGATAGGGAAGATCACACAGATCCTGTCTTTATGCTATACAGGAAGATGGATTTGTGTGCTTCCCCAGTCACACAGTCCCCCATACAGTTCGAAAACACCTGCAGGGAACACACTTAACCCTTTGTCATTAGTACAATGACAGTGCATATTTTTAGCACTGATTACTGTGGTAATGTC
The DNA here is from genome assembly GCA_018402905.1 of Glandirana rugosa. NCBI lineage: Eukaryota > Metazoa > Chordata > Amphibia > Anura > Ranidae > Glandirana > Glandirana rugosa. The sequence goes on along the minus strand of BLSH010368829.1, from coordinate 113,341 downwards.
ACTAGTTCCCATAAAAGTGTCAAAAATGTCCTTTAGGTGTCCGATCTGTCCACGCAATGTCACAGTCCCGCTAAAATTCACTGATTGCCGCTATTACTAGTAAAAAAAATACCATAAATCTATTCTCTATTTTGTAGACACAATAACTTTTTAGCAAACCAATCAATATACCCTTATTGCGATTTTTTTTACCAAAAATATGTATCAGAATACATATCGGCCTAAACTGATGAATACATTTGTTTTTTGTTTTTTTACATTGTTTTTGGAAATGTTTTATAGCAGAAAGTAAAAAATGATTTTTTTTTTCACAATTGTCGCTCTTTTTTTGTTTATATCGCAAAAAATAAAAATGCAGAGGTGGTCAAATACCACCAAAAGAAAGCTCTATTTGTGGGAAAAAAAGGACGTCAATTTCATTTGGGAACAGCATCGCACGACCGCACAATTGTCAGTTAAAGCATCGCAGTGCCATATCGCAAAAAATGGCCTGGTCAGGAAGTGCGTAAATCCTTCCGGGGCTGAAATGGTAAAGTGCACCAAACACCACTTTCCTTTCATTATAGCGCATCCAAGTACACATTTCCCCATCTGTATTACATTTGGTTAATAAGCCCCCCAAACATCATGTCTGGAAGGTCAACAAGGCACTGTGAGGGAGCCAGCAGCATCTGTGTCCACAGGCAAAGGTGGACTTGGTCTGTCTTCAGGCAGAGCACCTTTCCTCTGTTTAGTGATATTGCCCGTGCTTTCCAGCCACAGCATGCAGAGGAGGAGGTGACTGGCTTACTAAACCATCCTTATCCTCCTCATCCTCTGTCACCCAAGCAGAGATTAGTGCACAGTCCACCGCAGCTGCCAGAGTGGCTTATATTGCCTCCTAGCAGACAGCCATCCTATACCATCACATTGTGGAGCTGTTATCTCCCTGCCCACTTCCCATAGCTCAGCTGTTTGGGCCTTTTTTAGCACACGTGCAGCCGATCGCTTGACAAGGCATTTAACTAAGAATTACCTGAACACCCCCCCGGTTCGGTTCGCACCAGAACATGCGAACAGGCAAAAAAGTTTGCTCGAACATTCAAACACCGTTAAAGTATCTGGGACCCGAACATGAAAAATCAAAAGTGCTAATTTTAAAGGCTTATATGCAATGTTCCAAGCTCAACTTACCGACCAGTCTGTTACCAAACGAATTCACCTGTCTAACAGTAGCGTTTAAAAGGCAGGGGATTAGTTACACACATTTGCAAGTGTATGCGTAAGCTGCAGGCCCCGTCAAGGCTCCCTGTATACTGCAGACCTAACTCTGTATAAGAGGCTTCACAGTGGAAGCACATACAATTGAATGGATAGATGAAGGACAGGGGGGAGGGTTGGCAGCCTCTCTCCACTCTCCTCTCCCTTCCTCTGCATTAACACATGAGTGGTCGCCAGGGGGGAGGGGGGTGGCGTGCTGGCAGCCTCAGCTCTTCCTCTGCTGCTTTCCACGCTTTGACACAGGCACTGGCAGCCACGGCTCCCTTCTCCTCTCCAGAGTGACACTGACACTGTCTGAGACTCTCCAGGTCAATGAAAAAAAAATTTTTTTCAGGAGCAGTGATCTTTATAATGCTTAATATGAAAAAAAATATATGAATAATTCCTCTAAATATTGTGCCTGGGGGGGGGGGGGGGGTTGTCCTTAGTCTGTCTCTAAAAGGGCGCATCTCTGGAGGTGTAGAACATAGCCAGAGCAATATGACATTTTCATAGGAAACATTGTCATTTAAAATTGCGGCTGAAATGTATTGCATCAGCATCAGGGGCTTGATAGCTGCTTATCTAGGACTGATTCATCTTTATAAATGTGAGCCTATCAACCGAGTCTGTGGACAGGCGCACTCTTTGATTAGTTACAAACCCTCCAGCAGCACTGAATGTCCGTTCAGAAAGCACACTGGATGCAGGACAGGCCAGTAGTTCAATTGCATATTGAGCAAATTCCGGCCAGTAGCCCATCCTCAAGACCCAGTAACTAAGTGGATACTCAGTTGGAAAGGTCTCCAAGTCTACTCTTTTCCCTATATATTCCTGCACCATATAATGCAGACGCTGACGATGGTTATTTGAACCTATCAGGCCTGGGTGCTGAGGACTGAAATTTTTTTTAAAGACATCGCTCAGCCGGTCACCTTCTCCACCACTCTGCCTTTGAACGAAGGAAGCTTTAGAAACACATTGTCCAGGACCAGCATCAGGACAGGGTAACCTCCCAGGGTCTGGAAAGGCTTTGCACAAACTTTTCTTCAAGGTATCCTGAAGATATTTCATCCTCTGCACCCTCTGCGCAGGCAGGATGAATTCTGCAACTTTACCCTTGTAATGTGGATCAAGAAGGGTTGCCAGCCAGTAATGATCCCTCTCCTTGATACCACAAATTCTAGGGTCTTTTTGCAGGCTTTTCAGAATCAGAGAGCCCATGCAGCGTAAGTTTGAGGAGACATGTGTATCCTCTGGGTCACTGAGGATGACATTATCAGGTACTACCTCCTCCCAGCCACGTACAACTCCTTGGGTTTCTGGGGCCTGAAAACTATGATCCCTTGAAGACTGCTGTGTATTATAATGCACAACCATGCTGACACAATCCTCCTCCTCCTCCTCCCATGTGTTTGGCAGCTCTGCAGGAATGCAACTGGGGTAGGGATATTTGCCTGCTGAATTCATCTGGTGGTGTACTGCTAGCAGATTGGCTGCAAGTACTAGTTGTGGCATGCATTGCTACACCTTCATTCCTCTCAGTGCAGGTTTTGGAGAGGACTGCAGGTATAGTAGGGGTTGAGATTCCATATGAGGAGCAAGGAGAAGTCCGCCTTGTTTTCTGGTGTGGATTTTTCAGGTACTCTTGCCAATGGACTGCATGGCTGGTCGTCATATGTCTTGTCAAGACAGTAGGGCCCAATCGGCTGGAGTCCTGGCTGCCCTTGACTCGCTTCAGACATAGATTGCAAATGGTACCAGTGCGATCTACTGCACATGTGCTGAAAAATGCCCACACTAAAGACATTTTGGAAGTCAGTGGTTAGGCAGCAGTGCCCTGCACCTGTGGAGCTCTGTGGTCTGATGCAATTGGGTGGCTGCCCTTAAGCTGGCCCCTGGAGGACACCCTGCTTTGTTGGAGTTGGGCCTCCTCCTCCTCCACCTCATTTTCCTCCTGTCTTCTCTCAGGCACCTAAGTACAGTCCATGTCCTCATCATCCCCTCCCTACTCAGCACTGGAGCAAACTTGGCAGTATGCAGCAACTGGGGGAACACAACTGCTAGTTTATTGTTCTTTTGTGGCATCCCCTGTCCCTAGGCTCACGCTACTCCCTTCCTCAACCTGGAAACCAACATTGGAGCCTTCAAACTGCTGCTCATCCTCCATCAGCATGTAAACGACACTGTTTGAACACCTCAGGTGACATGATGGTGGGGCTACAGTAGGGGTAACTACAGACAAGGATACGGTGGAATAGGCCACTTTGCCAGATGTGTTGGAAGTAGAGTTGAGCGAACCCGGACTGTAAAGTTCGGGTCCGTTCCGGACTTTGGGGTGTCTGTGCCCCGAACCCGGACATGTGCAAAAAAGTCCGTGTTCGGGTTCGGTATTCGGGTATTTTGCGCGCCTTTTCTATAGCTGCAGGGCCGCCAATCAACAAGCGTTTTACTCGTTTGCCCATAGAAGCCATCATAGCCATATCTACTAATGGCATAGCTGTGATTGGCCAGTGCATCATGTGACCCTGCCTCTATATGAGCTGGAGTCACGTATTCCGCATGTCACATCGTCTCAGGCTAGTGTAGGGAGAGCATGCTGCCTGTGCTGTGAGGGACAGATTGCCGATCTAATATGATCTCATCCTGCATTACAGACAGATTCCTGGCGGTGCTGTGAGGGGAAAGCTTAGCGTTCTAAAATGATCTTATACTGGACTAGGTAGAGTTTACTACTGCTGTGAGGGATAGATTACCAATCTAATATCATCTCATCCTGTATTACAGAAAGGTTCCTGGCGGTGCTGTGAGGGGAAAGCTTAGCATTCTAAAACCATCTGATACTGGACTAGATACAGTTTACTGGTGCTGTGAGGGACAGATTATTGTTCTATAATCATCTCCTAGTGCTATAATGAGAGGTTCCTGCTGGTGCTATGAGGGACAGATTATTGTTCTCAAATCATCACATACCGCTAGAGGGAGAGGTTTCTGCTGGTGCTGTGAGGGACATATTATTGTTCTAAAATCATCTCCTACTTCTATTGGGAGAGGTTCCTGGTGGTGCTGTGAGGGACAGATTATTGTTCTAAAATCATCTCTTAGTTCTATAGGGAGAGGTTCCTGCTGGTGCTGTGAGGGACAGATTATTGTTCTAAAATCATCTCCTAGTTCTATAGGGAGAGGTTCCTGCTGGTGCTGTAAGGGACAGATTATTGTTCTAAAATCACCACATACTGCTAGAGGGAGAGGTTCCTGGTGGTGCTGTGAGGGACAGATTATTCTTCTAAAATCATCTCCTACTGCTATAGGGAGAGGTTCCTGCTGGTGCTGTAAGGGACAGATTATTGTTCTAAAATCATCTCCTAGTTCTATAGAAGGAGGTTCCTGCTGGTGCTGTGAGGGACAGATTATTGTTCTCAAATCATCACATACTGCTAGAGGGAGAGGTTCCTGCTGGTGCTGTGAGGGACAGATTATTGTTCTCAAATCATCACATACTGCTGGAGGGAGATGTTACTGCTGGTGCTGTGAGGGACAGATTGTTGTTCTAAAATCATCTCCTACTGCTATAGGGAGAGGTTCCTGCTGGTGCTGTAAGGGATAGATTATTGTTCTAAAATCATCTCCTAGTTCTATAGGGAGAGGTTCCTGCTGGTGCTGTGAGGGACAGATTATTGTTCTAAAATCATCTCCTAGTTCTAAAGGGAGAGGTTCCTGCTGGTGCTGTAAGGGACAGATTATTGTTCTAAAATCCTCTCCTAGTTCTATTGGGAGAGGTTCCTGCTTGTGCTGTGAGGGACAGATTATTGTTCTAAAATCATCTCCTAGTTCTATAGAAGGAGGTTCCTGCTGGTGCTGTGAGGGACAGATTATTGTTCTAAAATTATCTTCTACTGCTATAGGGAGAGGTTCCTGCTGGTGCTATAAGGGACAGATTATTGTTCTGAAATCATCTCCTAGTTGTATAGGGTGAGGTTCCTGCTGGTGCTGTGAGGGACAGATTATTGTTCTAAAATCATCACATACTGCTAGAGGGAGAGGTTCCTGCTGGTGCTGTGAGGGACAGATTATTGTTCTCAAATCATCACATTCTGCTAGAGGGAGAGGTTCCTGCTGGTGCTGTGAGGGACAGATTATTGTTCTAAAATCATCACATACTGCTTGAGGGAGAGGTTCCTGCTGGTGCTGTGAGGGACAGATTATTGTTCTCAAATCATCACATACTGCTGGAGGGAGATGTTACTGCTGGTGCTGTGACGGACAGATTGTTGTTCTAAAATCATCTCCTACTGCTATAGGGAGAGGTTCCTGCTGGTGCTGTAAGGGATAGATTATTGTTCTAAAATCATCTCCTAGTTCTATAGGGAGAGGTTCCTGCTGGTGATGTGAGGTATAGATTATTGTTCTAAATTCATCTCCTATTTCTATAGGGAGAGGTTCCTGCTGGTGCTGTAAGGGACAGATTATTGTTCTAAAATCATCACTTACTGCTAGAGGGAGAGGTTCCTGCTGGTGCTTTGAGGGACAGATTATTGTTCTCAAATCATCACATACTGCTAGAGGGAGAGGTTCCTGGTGGTGTTGTGAGGGACAGATTATTGTTCTAAAATCATCTCCTACTGCTATAGGGAGAGGTTCCTGCTGGTGCTGTGAGGGACAGATTATTGTTCTAAAATCATCACATATTGCTAGAGGGAGAGGTTCCTGCTGGTGGTGTGCTGGACAGATTATTGTTCTAAAATCATCACATACTGCTAGAGGGAGAGGTTCCTGCTGGTGCTGTGAGTGACAGATTATTGTTCTAAAATCAGGACATACTGCTAGAGGGAGATGTTCCTGCTTGTGCTGTGAGGGACAGAATATTGTTCTAAAATCATCTCCTACTGCTATAGGGAGAGGTTCCTGCTGGTGCTGTAAGGGACAGATTATTGTTCTAAAATCATCTCCTAGTTCTATAGGGAGAGGTTCCTGCTGCTGCTTTGAGGGACAGATTCTTGTTCTAAAATCATCTCCTAGTTCTATAGGGAGAGGTTCCTGCTGGTGCTGTGAGGGACAGATTATTGTTCTAAAATCATCTCCTACTGCTATAGGGAGAGGTTCTTGCTGGTGCCGTGAGGGACAGATTATTGTTCTCAAATCATCTCCTAGTTCTATAGGGAGAGGTTCCTGCTGGTGCTGTAAGGGACAGATTATTGTTCTAAAAGCATCACATACTGCTAGAGGAAGAGGTTCCCGCTGGCGCTGTGAGGGACAGATTATTGTTTTAAAATCATCACATACTTCTAGATGGAGAGGTTCCTGCTGGTGCTGTGAGGGACAGATTATTGTTTTAAAATCATCTCCTAGTGCTATAGGGAGAGGTCCCTGCTGGTGCTGTGAGGGACAGATTATTGTTCTAAAATCATCACATACTGCTAGAGGGAGAGGTTCCTGCTGCTCCTTTGAGGGGCAGATTATTGTTCTAAAATCATATCATACTGATGTAGGGAGAGGTTCCTGCTGTTGGTGTGAGTGGTGCATTTTTATTAATTTTTTTTTGTATTAATAAATAATGCTACATAGTACATTTGCGGCCATAATGAGGAGAGCGTCAAATAAGGGACGTTGTGGTGGTGCTGCTGATGCTGCTGGTGTTGGTGAAGTTCCTCTTGCAAGGAGAGGACGTGGTCAATTTGTGCAAGCTACACGCTCAAGTGAAACACCTTCTTCAGGTGGGAGTAGCCGACAGAACCTTCAACGTTATATGGTAGGCCCGAATGCTGCTCAACGAATGGTGAGGCCAAAACCAGTACAGGCGATAGTAGATTGGGTGGCTGACAATGCCTCCAGTTCCTTTACATTGTCTCCCACCCAGTCCCTTGATGAAAGCTCAGAGTTGGCACCTGAACCCCATGGCCATCTGTCTTTCACCTCAGGCCCTTGTAAATCAGCCAAGCAGTCTGAGCCCCAAGTCACGCAACAGTCTCTTATGCTTTTTGATGACTCTCCTGGTGTGCTTTCCGTGGTCCATCCACATAGCTTTGCCCCAGAAGTGGAAGACATTGAGTGCAGCGATGCACAACCACTTCTGTTGCAGGATGAGGACATGGAAACACCAGTGCAGCATGTCTCTGATGATGATGAAACACAGGTGCCAACTGCTGCAGCTTTCCACAGTGTGCGGACTGACAAGGAGGGCAGTGGTGAAGGGTGGGTGGAAGATGATGATGAGGAGGATGATGAGGTCCTAGACCCCACATGGAATGAGAGTCATCGAGTGACGTGTGCAGTTTGGAGGAAGAGGTGGTGGTCGCACAGAGGCACCAGCACAGCAAAAGAAGAAGCAGGTTGCAAAAGCGGAGCGAGCGTCCCCTAGGCAGTACGCCTGCTACTACCCACCGGACCCAGGGACCTAGCACACCAAGGGCAGCTCAAAGGCGTTCCCCAGCGTGGTAGTTCTTCAGACAATGTGCTGACATCAAGACACGAGTGGTTTGCACGCTGTGCAATGAGAGCCTGAAGCGTGGCATAGATGTTCTAAACCTGAGCACAGCCTGCACGATCAGGCATCTAAATTCAAAGCACTTGCTGCAGTGGAATAAGTACCTCAAAATCCAAGAAAGGTCTCGGCCTCCTCCTGCTTCCTCTTCTGCTGCTGCCTCGGCCTCTTCCTCCACCTCTAGAGTGCCAGTGTCACCTGCCACCCAGCAAACAGAGCATGTTACAGCAATGCCACCATGTCCGCCTCCGTCCCCAAGCATTTCCACAAGGTCCCATGGAAGCTTACAGCTCTCCATCTCCCAAACACTGGAGAGAAAGAGGAAGTACCCCCCTACCCACCCGCGATCCCTTGTCCTGAATGCCAGCATTTCAAAATTCCTGGCCTTTGAAATGCTGTCATTCCGTCTGGTGGACATGGACAGTTTTAAAACCTGATGGCGGTGGCTGTCCCACAGTAAGTGATTCCCAGCTGCCACTACTTTTCCAGATGAGCCATCCCTTCCCTGCACAAATAAGTCAGGGACAAGATCAAGTGTGCACTGCGCAACGCCATCTGTGGCAAGGTCCACATAACCACTGATATGTGGACTAGTAAGCATGGGCAGGGGCGCTATATCTCGCTAACTGCACACTGGGCAAATGTAGTGGCGGGTGGGCCTGAGGCAGCTAGCCATTTGGGGCATGTCCTTCCGCCACCGAGGATTGCATTTCTCTTTGCCTCCTGTTGCCTCCTCCTCCTACTGCGCTTCCTCCTCCTCCTCCTCTACCACCTCCTCATCCGCTCAGCGTAACACCTTCACCACCAACTTCAGCACATCCAGGGGGAAACTACAGCAGGCTGTTTTAAAACTGATATGTTTGGGGGATAAACCCCACACTGCGCAGCAGCTGTGGATGGGCATTGAACAACAGACCAATGAGTAGTTGTTGCCACTGAGCCTCAAGCCCGGCCTTGTGGTGTGCCATAATGGGCAAAATATCGTAGCAGCTCTGGGCCTAGCCGGTTTGACGCACATCCCTTGCCTGGCACATGTGCTGAATTTGGTGGTGAACAAACTTCTAAAAAACACTACCCCGGATATGTCAGAGCTGCTGCAGAAAGTGCGGGCCGTCTGTGCGCGGTTTCATCGTTCTCACCCTGCTGCTGCTCGCCCGTCTGTGCTACAGCGGAACTTCGGTCTTCCCACTCACCGCCTCCTATGCGACGTGCCCACAAGGTGGAACTCCACCTTGCACATGCTGGAGAGACTGTGCGAGCAGCAGCAGGCAATAGTGGAGTTTCAGCTGCAGCACGCACGGGTCAGACACTCTGCGAAAAAGCACCACTTCACCACCAACGAGTGGGCCTCCATGCGAGACCTGTGTACCATATTGCGGTGTTTCGAGTACTCCACCAACATGGCCAGTGCCGATGACGCTGTTCTCAGCGTTACTATCCCACTTCTATGTCTCCTTGAAAAAACACTTTGGGCGATGATGGAAGAGGATGTGGCACAGGAGGAAGAGGAGGAGGAAGAGGGGTCATTTCCACGGTTATCAGGCCAGTCATTCACAAGTGGCTCGGAGGGTGGGTTACTGCACCAGCATAGGCCAGGTAAAAAAATTTCAAGCCAGGGCACAGTTCTGGAGGATGAGGAGGACGAGGAAGATGATGATGAAGAGGAGGAACCGTGTTCACAGCAGGGTGGCACCCAACGCAGCTCCTGGGCATCACTGGAGCGTGGCTGGGGGGATACGGAGGACACAGATGATACACCTCCCACAGAGGACAGCTTGTCCTTGCCTCTGGGCAGTCTGGCACACATGAGCGACTACATGCTGCAGTGCCTGCTCAACGACAGCCGAGTTGCCCACATTTTAACTTGTGCCGATTACTGGGTGGCCACCCTGCTTGATCCCCGTTACAAGGACAACGTGCCATCCTTAATTCCCTCACTGGAGCGTGATCGGAAGATGCGTGACTACCAGCGCACGCTGGTAGACGCGCTGTTAAGGGCATTCCCAAATGACACAGGGGGCTCTGTGGAAGCACAAGGCGAAGACGGAGGAGGAGGAAGAGGTCGCCAACGCAGCTGTGGCACCGCCAGCACCTCAAAAGGCAGGGTTAGCATTGCCAAAATGTGGAAAAGCTTTGTCAGCAACTTCTGGGTCTCCAAATTGGGCACATGGCCTGAGCTTGCCATTTATGCCTTGGAGGTGCTGGCCTGCCCTGCAGCCAGTGTATTGTCTGAACTTGTGTTTAGCACAGCAGGGGGCGCTATCACAGACAAGCGCAGCCGCCTGTGCACAGCCAACGTGGACAAGCTAACGTTTATTAAAATGAACCAGGCATGGATCCCACAAGACTTGTCTGTACCTTGTGCAGAATAAACATTTAGACCAGCCTCACACTGCCATTGGTATACTTGTTTTTTTTTTTTAATATGTCTCAATATTTTGGGGGCTACCCCAATTAGAAAAAAAAAAACAAACAAACAAATAACAGTGTTGGCTACCTCCTCCTCCTCCTCCTCCACCACTGCCACTTCCACCTACACTGCCATGGTCACGGCCTAGTCAACCTCTAGGCTCCTACTCCACATCCACCTCCTCCTCCCATTTTTATTTTTTTTTATGTGATTTTAAGTTATTTCCCTATACACATTTGTTTGTAGGGCACTTGTCCTACTCTTACCCCCCATTTTGCTTCCTTTTGCAGCCCTCTGGCCCTTTCCAGGACTTTTTTACAGCCATTTTTGTTCCCAAAAGTTCTGGTCACCTTGACTTAAACCCGAACTTTTCTGCGAAGTTCGGTCGAACCAGACGAACCCGAACATCCAGGTGTCCGCTCAACTCTAGTTGGAAGGTAAACTTGTACGAGCCTGGGTGACAGAGGATGAGGAGGATGAGGGCGGCTTTGTTATCCACTCCACCAACTCTTCTGCATGTTTTGGCTCAATAGCATGTCCAACAGCAGAAAAAAAGGAAAAGCGTGACCCGCCTGCAGAGGATGCACCACATCCGCCACCACCACTTTTCACTGAAGACGCAGAGGCTGCTTGCCCTCTTTTAGTGGCCTGGGAGCGTCTGCCTCTCCTTTGTGGCCTTCCTGGCATGATGGGTATTTTTTTAACACCGCACTACACTGTACTATATACTGTACACCCCCAAACCCCCAACTCTTCTGCATGTTTTGGCTCAATAGCATGTCCAACAGCAGAAAAAAAGGAAAAGCGTGACCCGCCTGGAGAGGATGCACCACATCCGCCACCACCAATTTTCACTGAAGACGCAGAGGCTGCTTGCCCTCTTTTAGTGGCCTGGGAGCGTCTGCCTCTCCTTTGTGGCCTTCCTGGCATGATGGGTATTTTTTTTAACACCGCACTACACTGTACTATATACCGTACACCCCCAAACGCACTGATATATAGTGTACACTCAATACGCAGTGTGTATATATATGTATACACTGGACTGTATATATTTTAAGACACCACATCAAGTAGTGTGCCATATACAGTACATCCCTAATGCACTGATATAGTGTACACTCAATATGCTGCGTGTATATCTGTATACACTAGACCAGGGGTAGGCAACCTGCTGCCCTCCAGCTGTTGCAGAAGTCCCATCATGCCTCTGGGAGTAATTCTAACTGCCAGCCTTGCAATGCCTCATGGGAAATGTAGTTCCACAACAGCTGGAGGGCTACTGATTGCCTACCCCTGCACTAGACTGTATATATTTTAATACATCAGGTCAAGTGTACTATATATCGTACGTACACCCCGAATGCACTGATATATAGTGTACACTGTGGATATATATATATATATATATATATATATATATATATATATTTATATTCTTCCACTGCCTAAACGGACGCTATATACTATACACTGAATTAGCTGTATATAGTTTAGTACACTAAAGGCATTGCATTATATATATATATTGTACAGGACGCCAAGGGTGGGTCCTGGACGGGTGCTATATATCACCAATATTTGGGTTATGGTCTTTTTGAAAGGAAAGTGGTAGTGCTCAGGGGGTCACCCGAGGGGGTGAGAAGTTCCGGGAGTAGCGAGAGCACAGGGAGGGCTGACTCGCAGTTCTCCCTACTTTTTATAGAGAGGTAGTAGGGACCCGGAATTTCGGAGGCCCTAAAGTGATATTCGGGTGGGATAGGGCCTCCACCCCTGACTACAGGGAAACCAGCACACATGGGGGTTAATAGCAGCCAGGAAGCAGCTCATAAGGAGAGGAAGTGGTGTGTAGCTGGTGTGTGAGGAGGAGCTGGGAGGAGACACCAGTGGTTTGGCAGAGCTGAAAGTGTTTGGAGACCCACGTGTGCTGGGGACTGAAAGCAAAACTTACCTGATAAGGACCGTGCAAAGTCCTGGGTTGAAGAGTCTTCCAAGAACTGTATGTTACCTTTACCTTATTTCTGTGCTGAAGATAAGCGGACTTTTCTGTTGTTAGTTTTGTTTTGCTGCTGAAAGCTTGCCTTTGTTTTGTTTATTGGAAAATAAACCCACGGACTGATTAAGTTAACGGCTTGTGCACTCAATTCCGGGGAGCTACATCCCCCCCAACTTTACAATATATACACTAGGAAAGTATATATATATATATATTCTTGCCCTACCTGACTGTATACAGATAGCCCTATCTATCTAGTATATATTTCACTACACTAACCTACCTGCACTAACTGACAGATAGATAGGGTGATCTATATACAATCTATCTTTTTTTTTTCACAATTAGCTATTTAGCTAATCTGCCTACAATCCGCAACCTAAAATTTCTATCTATCAAATGACTCCAGCACCGCCGCCAACACACACTACATAGAGCCGCTGTACAATCGACTTTATATAGAGTGGGGCATGGATTGAGGCTACTGAGCAGTGATTGGCTAAAGGCACACTGCCTTTAGCCAATCATAGCTCTCACAGCAGGCCGCCCACTAATTGGCCAAAGCGTGCAGGTCATGTGCATGCTTTGGCCAATCAACAGGCGGCATTCCGCTGCCATTGGAATGCATTATGGGTACGCTAAGTTCCCGCGAATGCCCCATAATGTTTGCAATGGCGCAAACTGACAAACCCCCGATGTTCGAGTCAAACATCCCTACATTTAACCTTCAACCACTCAGCCCATCGGCAAGACCACATGAAAGCCACACAAAAGGGACTCAATTCTGCTCACTCCTCACCTTTCAGGTCTACCCCCGCTATATCTCATGAACTCTCAGCAGCTTTCACTGACAACATTGCCTTCCACATTATGGTACAGAGCTGGAATGGCCTTACATGCACAGAAATAGCGACTGGGAACCTGCCATTGTGGTACAGCACATTCTGCAAATTCAAGGATGGGGCAGAATCTACCAGACAGAAAGGCAGGATTTATAAAGCCAGCAGCTTTGACTAGCTGGAATTTAGACGCTGGGCATGTGGGTGACAGTGACTGTATTTTTTTTTCACTGCAGCAGATGGGCAGAGAAATTTGCCTGCTATACTCTACAACTGGTGGTGTGCTGGAGGCAGATGTTCTGCACCATAATGGCAGGTTCCCAGTCACTATATCTGTGCATGTAAGGCCGTTCCAGCTCTTTACCATCACGTGGAAGGCAATGTTGTGGCAATGTTGGGCAAGTCAGTCAGCTGCCAGATCCACATTACTGCTGATATAAGGTACGAAAAGCATGGTTAGAGACCAGTGGTGTATCATCCATGTGTGCAGGGTGTTCACTGCACATGGGCCCCCCAAAGGGGGGGCACTGTGACCCACACTGCACACATGGATGATCATCCCTTGACAGCTGAGAATGTTCGGTGTGGCAGAGGAACAGTTTCAAGCACCAATCTCTCTGCATGGCTTTTCAGCTGCTTCTCCTCCTTTCCCTCCCCCAATGTCCGCTGTGTCCTCCTCCTTCAGCCCCATTGTTCTCCTTCAGCCCCCTGTCCTACTCCTCCTTCAGCCCCAGTGTTCTGGGGCCCCCTGTCCTCCTCCTCTGACCTGCTGTATGCTTCTCCTCTGCCCCACCTCGTCCCCCGGCAGCCGGCTCCCTCCTCTCCTCTCCCGCTGGCTGCTGTGGAGGATATGTCAGGATGGAGAGTGGAGGAAGGGACAGGTAAATACTACATACTACCCACCTCCATACACTCCATACTCCTCTCCTGCACATACTACCCACCTCCATAAACTCAGCACTCCTCTCCTGCACATACTACCCACCTCCATACACTCCGCACTCTTCTCCTGCACATACTACCCACCTCCATACACTCTGCACTCCTCTCCTGCACGTACTACTCACCTCCATACGCTCCACATTCCTCTTCTGCACATACTACCCACCTCCATATAATCAGCATTCCTCTCCTGTACATACTACCCACCTCCATACTCCTCTCCTACACATACTACTCACGGCCATACACTCCACACCCGTGTACATACTACCCACCTCCATACACTCCATACTACTCTTCTGCACATACTACCCACTTCCATACTCTCCGCATTCCTCTCCTGCACATAATACCCACCTCCATACACTCCATACTCCTCTTCTGCACATACTACCCAATCCCATACACTCAGCACTCCTCTCCTGCACATACTACTCACCTCCATACTCTCGCACTCCTCTCCTGCACATAATACCCACCTCCATACACTCCATACTCCTCCCCTGCACATAATATCCACTTCCATACACTCAGCACTCCTCTCCTGCACATACTACTCACCTCCATACTCTCCTGCACTCTTCTCCAGCACATACTACCCACCTCCTTATAATAAGCATTCCTCTCCTGTACATAATACCCACCTCCATACTCCTCTCCTACACATACTACCCACCTCCACATACTTCATACCCCTCTCCTGCACATACTATCCACCTCCATACACTCCACACTACTCTTCTGCACATACTACCCACTTCCATACACTCCGCACTCCTCTCCTATACATACTACCCACCTCCATACACTCCATACCCCTCTCCTGCAAATACTACTCCCGCCATAAACTCCACACCCCTCTCCTGCATATACTCCCCACAGCCGTACACTCTGCACTGTACATTCCCTATTTAACATTAACACATTCTGCAATGTAATCTCAGACTCTATTAAACCACACCCCTTTAAGCCACGTCCAATATTTCAAGCAATTTAAGCCACGTCACCGCATTTTTTTAAATCGATGCCTGGGGCCCATTTTTTATCTTGCACACGGGCCCACTCATTTCATGGTACGCCCCTGTTAGGGACGATAGTTTATTCACAGCACACTGTCACTGGGTATCTCTTCTTGCAACTCAGAAGGATGCTGCACAGGGAAAGTCGACACATGTGTCATACATATGATGGTCAGAGAGACTGCAGAAATACTACAGGAGATAGTCAGAAACACTGCAGAAATACTGCATGAGATGGCCAGAAACTGTATACAGACTACAGGAGATGGTCAGAGAGACTGCAGAAATACTGCAGGAGATGGTCTGAGAGACTGTAGAAATACTACAGTAGATGGTCAGAGAGACTGCATAAACACTACAGGAGATGGTTAGAGACTGCAAAAATACTACAGGAGATGGTCAGGGACACTGCAGAAATAATACAAGAGATGGTCAGAGAGACTACGGAACTACTAGAGGAGATGGTCAGAGAGACTGCAGAAATACTACAGAAGACAGTCAGAGAGACTGCAGAAATACTACCGGAGATGGCCAGAGAAACTGCAGAAATACTACAGGAGATGGTCAGAGACTGCAGAAATATTACAGGATATAGTCAGAGACTGCAGAAATACTACAGGAGATGGTCAGAGAGACTGCAGACATGGTACAGGTACCATGGTGCGGTGATAGATTTCCCCCCTCCACATCTCTGTAGAGGGGGAGATGTTGCAGATCAGTGTACACTGCTCTAGAACTGGGGGAGCATGTTCTCCCTCCTCCTTCTAGAATACACCTGTTCAGTGTGATCCCTGTCCCCTCCTCTGTATGCAGGTGTGGCCAGACCCGGGCTCCTCTGCTCACTTTCCCTCCAGGACTCTCACTCCCATCAGCAGCAGTGTCCCGATCTGGACAGCACGCAGGTCCCTTCATACTCCTGGCCAGACAACTCAGCAGTATCCCAGTCCAGACAGCAAGTCCTCTCCTAGTCTCTTCCTTTGTCAGCAGAAAGCCGGGAAGTACAGTACTTGAGGGGGATGCGGAGCAGCCCTGAAGGAGTAAGTTACATCTTCCTCCTCTGAATGCCTGGTCCTTCAAGCACCTTATTGCTTGTTAGGATGCTAGACAGGCCTAGCAACCAATTGTTTTGACAGGTGGAACTTGGGAGACTGGTGCATTTACAGGGGGAAGCCAGTAGTTCCACCACTGGCACAGACTTAAGGGACAGCTGCTTTGAACCCTGCGTTAAAGACAGCCTTGATCGGGCACCTCTTCTCCTCCCCCAGCAGGACCCTGGCTGCAGCTGCTTCTGCCTTCTCCATTTGCCCTCAGCTTTTTTTCTCTTGCCAAATGCGAGCAGGCGAGTGGAAATTTTGAGAACTGGCTTTTAGACAGGAAATTCAACATTTGGTTGAGTGGTGTACAGGAAATGATTTAATACTTAATAATGCAAAAACTAAAGAAATAATAGTGAGTTATAGGAGATCAAGAAAGATCAGTCATTGCACAGGATATATAGGTAGTGAGAAGAAGGAAAGGGTGGACACTATCAAATGTTTGGGTGTGCATATTACAAGGGAATTGTCATGGTCTCAAAATACTTGTTTTCTAGTGAAAAAAGCATAGCAGAGACTGTTTTCCTTAGGTAATTTAAACAGATTGGATGAACGTTGAGGCTTCTGGTAAATTTCTATCATTGCACCATTGAGAGCATTTTTCTCCACTGTGCTGTAGTATGGTTTGCCAGCTGCAGGGCAGAGGATAAGAAATGCTTGTGTCGCGTGGTGAAAACCGATCAGTGGATCATAGGTGCAGATCCACAGGATCTGGACACAGCATATGCCAGCCGATTAAAAAAGCAGGCAAAAGCTATATCCAACCCATCTGGGTTACAGGGTGTTTGCCCCATTGACATCAGGGAAAAGGTATAGGACACTCAAAATGCACACTAATCATTGGAAGTTTGGCCTTTTCCTTAGGGCTGTATTACAGTATAAACCCACCATATACAGTATATCACCACCACACCAATTACAGTGTCCCTGACCGCTGCCACACCAGTTGCAGTATCCCTGATAATTGCCACAAAAGTTGCAGTGTCCCTGATTACCACCACACCAGTTACAGGGTCTCTGATCACCACCACATCAGTCACATTGTACCTAAACACTACCATACCAGTCATATTGTCCCTAATCACTGGCACACTAGTTACAGTATCCCTGATCACTGCCACACCAGTCATATTGTCCTAGATCACTACCAGACCACTTACAATATCCTTGATCACCACCACACCTGTGGCAGTGTCACCAGACCAGTGTATGCCAGCAACAGTGTTCCTGATCACTGCAACATCAGTCAGAGTGTTGCCTGCTGCATATGCTGATCCTGGCCTGTTTATTGACCATGTTTCTGCCTGCTGCCTGAACTGACCCATCTGCACATCCTGCTGACTACTTTCCTGCAAGACACCAGTCCAAGCCCTCCCCTGTGGATAATTGCACTCCTGGAACTAAAGGAGCTCTTTTGTTCTTCCCTTCTTCATCCTCCTGTACTTCCTGGCCAGTGAACATTGCATTTCTGGGGCAACCATGTTCTAGAAGCTATAGAGGTTACCATTACAGTACATTGGTTTTGAATGTTGTGGTTGATAGATGATATAAGAATTGCAGAACTATAAATAGGTGGACAAACTATTCTCATACTCCACTATAAATATAGTAGAGACTGCCGCATGGACTGACCATGTGATGTCCTGTACAGTATAGTGGAGGAGGAGATGCATTGGAGCAGCCATTTCTCTACTACAAACTCATCAGCCCTTGAGTAGAAAGTAAATAGTGGTGGGAATTAGGTGCATAGAAATTCACCAGGGTATACAGCTTGCAATTTACATTGCCTTGAAAAAGAATTCATACCCCTTGAATTTTTCCACATTTTGTCATGTTACAACAAAAAATGTAAATGTATTTTATTGGGGTTTAATGTGATAGACCAAGACAAAGTGGCACATAATTGTGAAGTGGAAGGAAAATAAAAAAATGATTTTCAAAATGTTTTACAAATAAATATCTGAAAAGTGTGGCGTGCATTTGTATTCAGCCCTCTTTACTGTGATACCCCTAACTAAAATCGAGTGGAACCAATTGTCTTCAGCAGTGAACTAATTAGTAAAATTAGTCCACCTGTGTGTAATTTAATCTAAGTATAAATATAGCTGTTCTGTGAAGCCCTCAGAGGTTTGTTAGAGAACCTTAGTGAACAAACAGCATCATGAAGGCCAAGGAACACACCAGAAAGGTCAGGGATAAAGTTGTGGAGAAGTTTAAAGCAGGGTTAGGTTATAAAAAAATATCCCAAGCTTTGAACATCTCATGGAGCACTGTTCAATCCATCATCTGAAAATGGAAAGAGTACAGCACAACTGCAAACCTACCAAGACATGGCCGTTCACCTAAAGTGACAGGCCGGGCAAAGAGAGCATTAATCAGAGAAGCAGCCAAGAGGCCCATGGCAATTCAGGAGGAGCTGCGGAGATCCACAGCTCAGGTGGGAGAATCGGTCCACAGGATAACTATTAGTTGTGCACTCCACAAATCTGGTCTTTATGGAAGAGCGGCAAGAAGAAAGCCATTGTTGAAAGAAGCCCAGTTTGCAGTTTGTGAGAAGTCATGTGGAGGACACAGCAAACATGTGGAAGAAGGTGCTCTGGTCAGATGAGACCAAAATTTAACTTTTAGGCCTTAAAGCAAAACGTTATGTGTAACGGAAAACTAACACTGCTCATCACCCTGAACACACCATCCCCACCGTGAAACATGGTGGTGGCAGCATCATGTTGTGGGGATGCTTCTCTTCAGCAGGGACAGGGAAACTGATCAGAGTTGATGGCAAGATGGATGTAGCTAAATACAGGGCAATCTTAGAAGAAAACCTGTTATAGTCTGCAAAAGTCTTGAGACTGGGGCGGAGGTTCATCTTCCAGCAGTACAAGGACCCTAAACATACAGCCGGAACTATAATGGAATGGTTTAGATCAAAGCATATGCATGTGTTAGAATGGTCTGGTCAATGTCCAGACCTAAATCCAATTGAGAATCTGTGGCAAGATTTGAAAAAAGCTGTTCACAAAAACTCTCAGTGTAATCTGACAGAGCTTAAGCTACTTTGCAAAGAAAAATGGGTAAAAAATGTCACTCTCTAGATGTATAAAGCTGGTAGAGACATACCCAAAATACTTGCAGCTGTAATTCAGTGAAAGGTGGTTCTACAAAGTATTGAATACCAATGCAGGCCACATTTTTAAGATAATTATTTGTAAAATAATATAAAAAAAATGTGTCATTTTCCTTCCACTTCACAATAATGTGCCACTTTTGTGTTGGTCTATCACAGGGATATGCAATTAGCGGACCTCCAGCTGTTGCAGAACTACAAGTCCCATGAGACATAGCAAGACCCTGACAGCCACAAGCATGACAACCAGAGACAGAGGCATGATGGGACTTGTAGTTTTGCAACATCTGGAGGTCCGCTAATTACATATCCCTGGTCTATCACATACAATCCCAAAAAAATACATTTACGTTTTAGGTTGTAACATGACAAAATGTGAAACATTTCAGGGGGTATGAGTACTTTTTCAAGGCACTGTCTTTAATGGCAATTAAAACTCACCTTTTTGTCTTTGGTGCACAGGCCATATAGATGAACGGGAAATTTTTATGTGAGCAATGGAGAGTTGTGTTCGTTTGCAAGTGAGTTTTCTGGATGATAAAGTTGTCACATTGCAAGGCACAAGCTTCCTGGCAATTACTTGGCTGGGTGATTCAACCCCTGAACATTTAGGGAAGCTATTTTAAATCCGGTAGAGGTAATAAAGGATTTGATATACTGATATCTTGTCAGTCAAGAGCCAATAGTGGTCAAGTTCTGTACCAAATAACAGATGGAAAACATAGAAATGAGAATGTCTTGGCCTGAACGTATAGCGGAAAAAAAACTGGATGGTAAAAAGGGAGGATTCGTGGGAGGGGTCTAGATGCAGATAAAGGTGCACATTTGTGTCTTGAGGGGGATTGAGGCAAGATGTAATATTGTCCAGGTACAGGGGGAATGCCGTGGGTTAAAAAAAATAAAAGTAGAGGAATGTCACCAGGTGCTTCCTGGTGATGGCTTCCTATTTTTCTGCTTGTTGGAAACTACTTGCAAATCTTGTTGCATCAAGACAGGAATAGTGATATAGATGGGGATATTTCTGGGATGATTCTCCATTTCCGTAAGAGTTCTTCATCTACTGTCACAACTATTGATGGTGTGTCGTTGAGACGTTAAGGTGGAAAGCCCAGCCCCATTGGTACTGAATTTGGTGATTCCTCAGTGCATTGGTTAATCAGAGTAAACTTTTGCAGAGCTGCAAAGTGTGTTGGGAGAGGTCAGAGAACACCAGCAATTAAGATAATTGCTGCCAAATGATTTCAGGTTTGCAGAAGGTCGGCAGTATTTTTTTCTTTGACATGGTAAAAATGTGTATGTAGTATGACATCTGGGGACATTGTTGGAGATATGTAAGGGTTTTGGGAGGCGATGAACCCTGTCAACCACTAATTTCTCATCTGGATTTTAGAAGATCATGGATATATCCAGGTAGCTGAGCAAGTTGCGCAGACTCCAATATTCCCCAGCGGGATCTGTCTTCTATAGGTCTGTCACTCAGTTTCCTCTTTTTAATTATCTGTTTAAGTCAAGCATTAAAGGAAGATGCAAATTCCCCCATGTTATTTTTCAGATGCTCAACTTTGTCCCCTAGATCTTGTACTTCTTTAAATTTCTTTGTGCAAGTCATTATGTAAGATTGCAAGAGCGATCTTAATGACATGGTTCAAATCGATGCAACTCTGACTTTGCGATGTCGCACCAATTTGAGAAAGGAGTTCCTGAACTATTTTTTAGTGACTTCAGGTGCGACTTGCATAGACATCTGTGCATGAAGTCACACAGTTGTCAGCCAAATCATACCTGAAGTCACACTGGCATGTGAAGTGTCATTTTCATGAATTCAGGTGACATCACCTTTTTACCTGAGCCAGCTTAAACTAATTCAGCCAAATGACAAAATCCCATAGTATGTTAAACAAAGCCAACTTACTCCTTCAAATACTGCACTTAATTTCTGCTCAAAGCATCCAATGCAAACTTTATCTTGTTTTAAAGTACCCAGATTTCAGCTCTATATATAGCAGCCTGATCTGGATTATATAAAGTAGCACTTTGGATTTTCTAGGCAAAAGTCTAGATTTTGTATAGGGCATGGGTTTAAGATACTAAAGGAAAATAAGCTGTTCACTTTTCAATGGAATTTTCCATTAGCTTGGTAAATAAGGTGAAGATTTGCTCCCTGCCATTATCTTATGCAAAAAAAATACTGTTTTTTTTTTTTTTTTTTTCCTTACCATCCTTTCCTTGGGTGTTTTTTGGAAAGTTCATTTTTACCACCGTTACTAACCTAAGGAAAAAATCCCTTGCAAAGTGAACAGCCTATTTGCCTTAAGTAAATCAACACCCAGGAGAGAACCTACTGGCCAAAGATGGATGAAAAATGGATTATATGGCTTTTCTATGTTTTAGTTTAGCAACAATACTCAAATGCTAGAAGCTGTCATGGATTTGAAAGTTGTATTCAATAGCAATATGTATATCTGAACAATTTGGACCTTTTCCAGTGAACATGTAGACTGTGTTCCCCTGATTGATCATTATTTCCCATTCTTGTAGCAGATTTTTCAAAGCACCTTTCAAGCCAACATTAGTGCAGGAAATTGGTTCTACATCATTAGCATAGACGTGGGAGCTGCACTGTTTAATAATATTATTCTTTATGCCTGGATATCTGAATCTCATACAACTCTCATACAGCAAGAGTATGGCCCTGTATTAAACATTTATGCAAACTCAAAGGAAGAGGAAATAGTCACAGTTTTGGAGCCCAGAATTCATCAATATATATTTATATCCAGTGGAGCATTAAACATGATTCCTCGTGTTGTTTTGTATTTTATGTAAGAATGTATTTTGTCTTCCATCCTTTGCAGCATCAATGTGATTTTCAGCTAGTCTGTTATGTATATACATGCACATACACCAAACAATTGTAGTCTTAGCGATCACCCCTCCTATCCCTTACACAGCACTGTTCCCTCAGCTTCCTGTACTTACAAAATAATAGTCATACCACCTATAGCTTTAGTAATAACCTCTCTAAGACCCCATACACACTATTAGATTTTTTGCAGATTTTTGTCTTCGGATTTACCAAAACCATGTAGTGTAAGGGCCTACCTGATTGCATACAAATTCAAACTCTTAAGGTTTGACCTCATATTATATGGTTTTGGTAAATCTGAAGGCAAAAATTTACAGAAAATCTATAGTATGTTATGTTGCACAAAGCATTGTTTATTCTGAAGGTCCAGATACTATCCCCACAAAAAGCATATAGGTTTAACAATCCTTCCTCCTGCTTTCTGATATATGTGGTCAGATACAAAAAATGCTCCTGCCTGTATGCTTAAGGCTGGGTTGACACTATTGCAAATTGGATGTGGGTTCGATCATCCAATCATATGCATGATATGGGTATTCTGAGGTAAAGTGAAGCTTTACATTATTTAGTCAATTCTGAACCAACTGCACTTACAGAGTGCAATTGCACTTTGCAAAGTACACAGACTATTGGTCAAATAGTCAGACAGACAACCACTCCCGGGTAAGGGCTAATCACCTACCGCTGATACCAGGTGCTCTGTCCAGACCGTGGGCTGTGCAACAAGTAATGAGAAAAGAGTTCACGGCACTCCGGATTAAGCGGTGAAAAGCAGTGTAGGCTTTATTGGAAAACTTACTGCATGGTGTAAAATTAATCCATAATTCCAACGAATGCACAAATACAAATCCAGTCACAGATCAAACAGGTACAAGATGAGATAGACATGTTTCATCAATCTATGTTTGCTTAGTCATTATTCAACATATCATTGTTACACAGACTATTGGTCTTTAGTAAATCAACCCCTATAAATTCAAAGGAAAGAAAAAGGTGCTCCTCCTTGTGTAATACAGTATCTCACAAAAGTGAGTACACTCGTTAGTGTTAGAAGGTCTCAGGTGTGTTTAAAATTTGGTGTTATCGCTCTCACTCTCTGATACTGGTCACTGGAAGTTCAACATGGCATCTCATGGCAAAGAACTCTCTGAGGATCTGAAAAAAAGAATTGCTGCTCTACATAAAAATGGCCTAGGCTATAAGAAGATTGCCAAGACCCTGAAACTGAGCTGCAGCACAGTGGTCAAGACCATACAACGGTTTAACAGGACAGGTTCCACTCAGAACAGACCTCGCCATGGTCGACCAAAGAAGTTGAGTCCACGTGTTCAGCGTCATATCCAGAGGTTATCATTGGGAAATAGATGTATGAGTGCTGCCAGCATTGCTGCAGAGGTTGAAAGGGTGGGGGGGTCAGCCTGTCAGTGCTCAGACCATACGCCGCACACTGCATCAAATTGGTCTGCATGGCTGTCATCCCAGAAGGAAGCCTCTTCTAAAGATGAGGCACAAGAAAGCCCGCAAACAGTTTTCTAAAGACAAGCAGACTAAGTAAATCGATTTCTGGAACCATGTCCTGTGGTCTGAAGAGACCAAGATAAACTTATTTGGTTCAGATAGTGTCAAGCGGGTGTGGTGGCAACCAGGTGAGGAGTACAAAGACAAGTGTGTGTTGCCTACAGTCAAGCATGGTGTTGGGAGTTTCATGGTCTGGGGCTGCATGAGTGCTGCTGTTGGGACTGGGGAGCTACAGTTCATTGAGGGAACCATGAATGTCAACATGTACTGTGACATACTAAAGAAGAGAATGATCCCCTCCCTTCGGAGACTGAGCCGCAGTGCAGTATTTCAACATGATAATGACCCCAAACACACCTTCAAGATGACCACTGCCTTGCTAAAGAAGTTCAGAGTAAAGGTGATGGACGGGCCAAGCATGTCTCCAGACGTAAACCTATTGAGCATCTGTGGGGCATCCTCAAATGGAAGGTGAAGGAGCGCAAGGTCTCCAACATCCACCAGCTCCGTGATGTTGTTATTGAGGAGTGGAGAGGACTCCAGTAGCAACCCATGAAGCTCTATTGAACTCCATGCCCAAGAGGGTTAAGGCAGTGCTGGAAAATAATGGTGGCCACAAAAAATATTGACACTTTGGGCCCAATTTGGAGGTTTTCACTTAGGGGTCTACTCCACTTTTGTTGTCAGAGGTTCAGACATTAATGGCTGTGTGTTGAGTTATTTTTAGGGGACAGCAAATTTACACTGTTATACAAGCTGTATACTCACTACTTTACATTGTAGCAAGGTGTCATTTCTTCAGTGTTGTCACATGAAAAGGTATAATAAAATATTTACAAAAATGTGTGGGGTGTACTCACTTTTGTGAGATACTGTATATAAAAAAAGCCCATCAAACATGTAATTAGCATAGGAACTGCAGCACATTCCTGTGCCAATTACATTTGGTGTCTCTGGAGTGCGATTTGAGCCATGGATTTGTATGGCTCAAATCGTACCACATTCGCACCAAATTCGCACAGGACCCTTTTTTTGTCCGCACCAGAATTCTGCAAATTGCACTGTATTTGGCAAACTGATTTCAGGGTATTATTAACTTAACATACACTCCAATTGTTATGCATCCCTACTGAATATCTATTTGGAAGCTGTTTTATCACAGTCACGTGATATTTTAAGTTCTTTTAGGGTTTTTATGTGCAAAGAGAGATCACAAAAATACTTAAAAGTATAACATTTATTAAAAGTAAGGACAGATACAGATAATATTAGAAAATATAATAAGAATACTTAACTAAAGATGCTTGTTTCCCGCCACGGGTCCCGTTTACCGTTACACGCAACATGGCACAGGTGACCACAGACGGGTGCCTCCACGAGGCAGCTCTGATGTGAGACAAAGACCTTATAGGTTTTGGCTGTGGTATATAGGTCTTGTATTTAGGAAATGGTCAAGTCCACCTTCAGAGCAAAATTACCTTCTAAGGACAAGGGCGAATTCCTGAAGGCGAGGTGGGTGGCTTGTCCATAGTGTCACCTTCAATCACATTCCAATGACATGAGTCAGCTAAAAGTTACTAGAATAACCAATATATTAGAAGCTTTATTAGATATTTGTTAGGCCAACCTTAATATGGAATATGAAATATGCAATTCCCCTATCACTCCACCCCCTGACTCACAAATATCATACATTAATGCCTATAACTGTACATAAAGGCTAAATGTCAGGATTGGGAGGAAAGCACCTGATAATTGAAAGCAAAAAGAATAATGAATGTATTCTCCAAAATAGGGGATCTAAAGTGTATCTATCTACAGTGTAGATAACTATTTTTCTTTCCCTGTCTGATTTACCTGCACAGAAAATCTCATTCGGCTATGTTAGGGCTGAAAAATATAAAAATATCCAAAGTTCAAACAATACTAAGAAAAACTATACGTTGGACTAACAGAAGAACACCAAACCTTTCCTTTCAAAAGCACAGGAGTGGATATGAACTTCAAACTTTATTTTCCAAGAGTTTAAAAATGTAGAAACGTGTCTATTATTGTAGTTTACTGTATATCCAATAACTACGGCATTTGTAATGAGTATATTCTTCAATAAAAATTATTGAAACGAAAAATGTAGAAACTTGTCAAAGTTCTCCATACCTGGTGATGGACAGCAGTCTTAGACATTTGGTTACCAGATTGCAGCTGCAGCACAGCAATTTCAATGCTGTAGAACTGAAATAAACTGTAGAATACAAAGTCCATATCCTCCAGACTAATGCAGCTCACAAGTCATAGACGTGCAGGCACATAACAACATGGTAGCTGGAACTTTACAGACAGTTCAGGCCTTTGACCATCAGAGCAGATAAAACAGGTCAGGTACTTCACCATCAGAACAGATGGAACAATTCAGGTACTTGACCATGATAGTGGATGGAACAGTTCAGGTACTCGACCATCAGAACAGGTGGAACTTGCACCAACAGTTTAGCTTCTGATCAGTGGCAAAGCCTTTATAGACAGTTGCTGCTGTCAAAAGCATGTGTCTCCTTTATCCAATATGCTTGTGGTTGATGTCAAGGCAAGTGTGTTACCGAGACTGTCAGTCAAAAATTCCATAACTAACAATAATGCCCATATAGCCCATCATAGATTTCTGAACAGCTAAATTCATGGTCCCTAGTGACCTTGCCTAAAACTAAAAGAAATACTCAACTTTTTTTCATTCAGGGTGAAATATTGGTACAGGAACATCACCTACTACTCTGCATCTAAACTAAACTATGTCCAACCATAGGCCCAACTTCAAACTACTTAAAGTGGATGTAAACCCGATTCATGAAATTTTGAGCTGGGCACATATATCTGTAGTGTTTTCTTATCTCTCTTCAAAGCACTAATTCATATGTGTTTATGCTGCTCCATTCTTCTGTTATCAGCATGATAACTTCTGACAAGTTCTCCGAGACGGGATATAAAAGCAGCTGAAAATTTGTGTCATGGGAGGTTGCTATAAATAGATTAGCAGAGAGCTTGTCTTGTCACAGCACAGCTCTGAAAGTATCTTCGGTATTTTGCCTATGTGGAGTGGGGGTGTGTGCCCTTCCTCCAATCAGCTGTCACATAGTGTATGACAACACTCCACTTGTACTGCTGAAATAAGAAGAAAAAATCTTACACGATGTGCATTTTCTAAACAGTATATAAAGCTAAAGACAGCAGATATGCATGTAAAACGTATGTAGGGAGATTTGTTTCATCCCTGTGCATCATTTGAGGCTGTTCACTTCACTGGGTATATGTAAGGGTTTACATCCACTTTAATGTGTGCGTTTCCTCTTCTATTCCAGTCTCCTCCCACACTCTAAAAACATTCTGGCAGGTTAACTGGCCATTTTCTACACTGACCCCAGTATGTGCGTACATATTACCCATACATATATGTCACCATATTCTACATGCTAGTCCCAAACCCAAGCAATCGGGGAGAATCAAGGAAAACCAAACCTGGGAACCTATTTCATTTCATTTCATAAATATTTACCAAGAGAATTCAATCAAGTGTATCAATGTATATATCAATATTTACAGAACCTTATTTTGAAGGACTTGCTTTAAAATTTGCAAACATTGCAGTAATCATGATTATCTCTAATAGAAACCAACAACTACGAGTGGCCATAAAATTACCTTTTCCATAATGAATGACATGATTAGCTTGAATTCAAATTGTCATTAATTTAGAAAAATATATTACAAACCAAACACCAGTTGTGTGTAAAAGCTTTAACTTTTAGTATCAACCATTTCTCTTCCTGTACTGTGCACATCCTGTGGATTCTGTTTTTTATGGACACTCCAACAGTGGTTCTGCATTACAGTTCAACTACAATGATTATGGCAACATATACAAAAGTAGATGCTGCTATATAATCAAGCTAAATACACACAGGAATGGACGATACAAAAAGATATACTATGGCTCACAAACATGACTACACCCCTCACATTTTTGTAAATATTTTACTATCTTTTCATGTGACAACACAGAAGAAATGACCCTTTGCTACAATGTAAACTAGTGAGTGTACAGCTTGTATAACAGTGTAAATTTGCTGTCCCCTCAAAATAACTCAACACACAGTCATTAATGTCTAAACCACTGGCAACAAAAGTGAGTACACCCCTAAATGAAAATGTCCAAATTGGGCGCAATTAGCTATTTTCCATCCCTGGTGTCACGTGACTTCATGGAGCTGGGGGATGTTAGAGACCTTGCACTCCTCCACCTTCTGTTTGAGGATGACCCACAGATGCTCAATAGGGTTTAGATGTGGAGGCATGCTTGGCCAGTCCATGACCTTTACCCTCAGCTTCTTTAGCCAGGCAGTGGTCATCTTGGAGGTGTGTTTGGGGTCATTATCCGGTTGGAATACTGCCCTGCGGCCCAGTCTCCGAAGGGAGGGGATCATGCTCTGCTTCAGGATGTCAAAGTACATGTTGGCATTCATAGTTCCCTCAATGAACTGTAGCTCCTCAGTGCCAGCAGCACCACCATGCTTGACTGTAGGCAAGACACACTTGTCTTTTTACTCCTCACCTGGTTGCCGCCACACACGCTTTACACCACAGGTGTCAAACACAAGGCCTGCGGGCCGAATCCGGCCCGCCAGGCCTCGTCATGTGTGAGCGCATGCACGGCCGGTCTCCAAGGGAACGTCTGCTCTCTCTCCTCATTCACTGCATTCACACAACAGCATCCCTCTAGCGGCGCCGGCTGTTTGTGCGGCCGCTCTACAAGGAAACCTTCGCTCTCCTCAGTTCTGTTTGTGAACTGAGCGCATGTGTGGTCGGCCTGGCAGAGCTGTCAGCGTTGGAGGTTCCTGACAGATCCAAAGGCTATCGTTTTTTTTTTTTCTTAATCCAGCGGGCTGCAGCTTGAGAGTGGGCTTTTTGAGAGGCAGTGCTGATGTTAACCAGTACAGGACCGCGCTATTGACAAAATACGTCAACAGCGCGGACCTGAAAATCCGGGGGGACGTCCATGGACGTCCGCCCCTTCACACGCCCACTGCGCGCACTGGGCGGCGGCGGCGGCGCGCGCGCGCCGCCGCCGCACACTGCGTGGGCGTGCCCGCGGGTCGGGCGGACTCGATGTCCGCTCCTGACCCGCGATCGCCTTACAGAGCAGTAGAACGGGGAACCGCCGATGTAAACACGGCGGTTCCCCGTTCTGTGACAGGGGACATGACAGATCTACTGATCCCTGT
>BLSH010368829.1:65183-84374 GCA_018402905.1 Glandirana rugosa | reverse complement strand
AGTCCTCACGCGACGCATAGCTCACGTCCCAAGTCCTCACGTAACGCATGCCTCACGCGATACGTGTTACACGTTGTAGAATAGAGGTGAGAAGAAGGACCCAAGACTGGAGACGTGGGAGGTGAGAGGAGGGTAGAAGACGGAGGTGTCGGGAGTGGCGAGGTGGGGGGTTTTTTTTGGAGAGTGTAGACGTGAGAGAGAATGGAAGGTTGGACCGGGAAAAGACCATGGAGGGGTATACCCACCGGGGGGGAAGGACACATAACCCGATATCAACCATGGTGGGACACATCCTCCTAGAGCCACGAGTCGTACAAATCGTGGTCATGGTGACAAGCAACGTCGCACGACCGTGCAATTGTCATTCAAAATGCGACAGCGCTGAAACCTGAAAATTGGTCTGGGCAGGAGGGGGGTTTAAGTGCCCAGTAAGGAAGTGGTTAAATAAATACACAATAATACATAAAGGGCAGAACTGAACAGTGGTACTGGTGCTAAACATGCTGAGCACCGAGATCCTCCTACACAGGGTGGTACCAACTATAGCCCAATACACAGGAAGGGGGGGCCACCCATATGGGGAGGTACCAGAAAAGGGCCAGGTTGGAAGGTAAGAGAGAGTGCAGATGTGAGAGGTTTTTTTTGGGGGGTGGAGCGGTGAGGGCTGTGGAGGCAGAAGATGGGAGGAGAGTGGAGGGTGCAGAGGTCAGAACCCAGGAAGAAGAGTGGAGATAAGATGTTGCACATTGTGCATAGCGCACTCCGTACGCAATGCACTCCTGAACCCTGCACTCGATACGCAGCGCACTCCTGAACCCTGCACTCCATACGCAGCGCACTCCTGAACCCTGCACTCCGGACGCAACGCATTCCTGAACCCTGTACTCCATTTGCAGTGCACTCCTGAACCCTGCACTCCATACACAGCGCACTCTTGAACCCTGCACTCCATACGCAGCGCACTCCTGAACCCTGCACTCCGTACGCAACGCACTCCTGAACCCTGCACTTCATACGCAGCGCACTCCTGAACCCTGCACTCCATACACAACGCACTCCTGAACCCTGCACTCCATACGCAGCGCACTCCTGAACCCTGCACTCCATACGCAGCGCACTCCTGAGCCCTGCATTCCATATGCAGCACACTCCTGAACACTGCACTCCGTACGCAGCGCACTCCTGAGCGCTGCATTCCATATGCAGTGCACTCCTGAACACTGCACTCCGGTTGCAGTGCACTCCTGAGCCCTGCATTTCATACACAGCACATTCCTGAACCCTGCATTCTGTGCGCAGCGCACTCCTGAACCCTGCACTCCGTACACAGCGCACTTCTGAACCCTGCACGCCGTACACAGCGCACTTCTGAACCCTTCACGCCGTACACAGCGCACTCTTGAACCCTGCACTCCGTACGCAGCGCACTCCTGAACCCTGCACTCCATACGCAGCGCACTCCTGAACCCTGCACTCCATACGCAGCGCACTCCTGAGCCCTGCATTCCATATGCAGCACACTCCTGAACACTGCACTCCGTACACAGCGCACTCCTGAGCGCTGCATTCCATATGCAGTGCACTCCTGAACACTGCACTCCGGTTGCAGTGCACTCCTGAGCCCTGCATTCCATACACAGCACATTCCTGAACCCTGCATTCCGTGCGCAGCGCACTCCTGAACCCTGCACTCCGTACACAGCGCACTTCTGAACCCTGCACGCCGTACACAGCGCACTTCTGAACCCTGCACGCCGTACACAGTGCACTTCTGAACCCTGCACTCTGTACGCAGCGCACTCCTGAACCCTGCACTCTGTATGTAACACATTCCTGAACCCTTCACTCTGTATATAACACACTCCCGAACCCTTCACTCTGTATGTAACGCATTCCTGAACCCTTCACGCTGTATGTAACGCATTCCTGAACCCTTCACTCTCCATGTAACGCATTCCTGAACTCTTTACTCACACTTCACTGTACGTAGCATACTCTTGACACCTGATGCATGGGGGGGGTGCTTTGAATGTCTGCTTATAATTAATATGAGAATAATACAATTCCATGCCAGTTTAAAAGGAATGTAACACACTGCTGGTATCATCCACAAGAAAACTTAATTGGAGACTGCTCAGACAGAAGAACAGCATAGTATTTGGTCTGAGCAGTCACCAATAAAGTTTCTTGTGGACAATATCAGCGATGTGTGACCCTCCTTTCCGGACTTGCATCATCTGCTACAAAAGTGTGAGTGGACTCTGCTCTGGTCTGCACCTGCCCTTCACAGCACTGCAATGGTTACATACCATGGCAGGTGGAACGGTAAACTTTGGATATACTGACCAATTCCATGTCACTTTACAGTGGTATATGGACCATAAACTACAATCAAATAACCCAAAAATGTCCAAGAAAAGAAAAGTTTATGCAGAGGGAAGGCAATTTAAGGAGAGATGGGAAAGTGAATGTTTGTGTTTAATGGAGACAAGCCGGTATGTCTTATTTGCTACGAGGCAGTGGCAGTGATGAAGGAATACAATTTACGCCGGCACTTTGAGGCCAAACACGGAGCCAAATTTGCTAACCTTAGCCACCAGGTAAAGCAACAAAAGGTCCAAGAATTAAAAGGTAGCCTGCATTCTCAACGGAATATTTTTGCAAAAATGACAGAAAAAAATGATGCAGCAGTGAAAGCCAGCTATCTTGTGGCTGAAGAAATTGCGCGAGCTTCAAAGTGCTTTTCGGAAGGTGCATTTGTAAAGCAGTGTATGCTGAAGGTATGTGAACAGGTGTGCCCTGAGCAGAGACAGGCTTTTAACAATGGCAGCTTGTTAAGAAACACTGTCACAGACCGAGTCAGGGACCTAGCCTGTAATCTTACAACACAGTTGGCTGAAGAGACATGCAGTTATCTAACATTTTCATTAGCTGTTGATGAAAGTACTGACAATACTGATAAAGCTCATCTAGCCATTTTTGTAAGAGGTGTGAAGGAAGACTTGTCTGTCAGTGAGGAGCTCTTGGATGTGGTCGCCATGTATCTGACAACAACTGGGAGGGACATCTTCAATGCAGTGGAGGAATCTGTAAATAAAATGAAATTACCTTGGGAAAAGTTGGTGGGACTTACTACTGACGGCGCTCCAGCAATGTGTGGAGAGAGAACTGGCTTGGTTGGACTGTTAAAAGAGAAAATGAAAAAAAGTAACTGCCACACGCCACTGATAACTTATCACTGCATTATCCACCAAGAAGCTCTGTGTGGCAAGGTTCTGGAACTGGATAACATAATGTCCACAGTCACGAAAACAGTGAATTTTCTGAGTGCAAGGGCCTGAATCATCGTCAGTTCCAACAATTTTTGAAGGAGGTGGGCATGGAACACACAGATGTGCCATAGAATTCAGAAGTAAGGTGGCTGAGTAGGAGCACTGTTCTCAAGAGATTTTTTGAGCTTTTGGAAGAAATTACTCTTTTTATGCAAAGTAAAGGGAAGCCCTTGTCAGAACTGTCAGTTCCAAACTGGCTGTGCGATTTTGCCATGTTGTGTGACATAACAGAGCATCTCGCCCAACCGAATCTGAGGCTGCAGGGCCGCAAACAAGTCATAACCTCAATGTATGAGGCAATAACAGCTTTCCAGGAGAAACTGCGCTTATGGAAGTCACAGCTTGAAAAAGACAGTCTTGCCCACTTTCCTATCTGCCAGAGCATCTCAACCTCATTCCCAGGTGCTTTTTCATGTGCTAGATTGGGTACCAAAGTGAATCGGCTGATTGATGAATGCATTCGACGCTTTCCTGACTTTAAAGAACAAAACTTTACCTTTACCAGCTTTGCCAATCTCTTCAACATCGATGTTGACAGTGCACCACATCACCTTCAAATGGAATTAATAGAACTTCAGTGCAACAGTAGTCTGAAAGCAAAGTTCCAGGATGCGACAGTCGACGACTTTTACCGTCTCCTCCCCCCTGCTTTGATACCACAGCTCCGACTTCAAGCTGCACGTGTTCTGTCCATGTTTGGGAGCACCTATCTATGTGAACAGATGTTTTCAGTCATGAATCTGAACAAGACCAAGCTCAGATCACGCATCACTGATGATAACCTCCATGCTGTTTTGCGGATTGCTACAGTGCAAGACCTAACGCCAGACATCGATGGACTGACCTCAGGAAAACGATGGCAGCCATCTAGTCAGAAAAGTTAAAAAAAAGTTAATGCCTTGTGTTTGCCATATGTGGAATAAACAGTGTTTGGCAATATTTGTATGTTTACAAAAAAAAATAAAAAATTACTGTCTGTGACCAAAAATCATTTTTCAATAAATTGTACAATAATTGTACATTTGAATATCTGCTTGCCATTATTCTTCCTATGTTTCTGCTTTCAGAGCTAGTTATTACTTACATTATTACAAAAAACAGTAATAATTGAATGCAGTGACAATTATTTATGATAATAAAGAGTGGACACATAGTCCTACAGATACAACCGGCCCTTTGAGGGCAACCAAACTGCTGATGCGGCCCCCGATGAATTTGAGTTTGACACCCCTGCTTTACACCATCTGAACCAAATAAGTTTATCTTGGTCTCATCAGACCACAGGACATGGTTCCAGTAATCCATGTGCATAGTCTGCATGTCTTCAGCAAACTGTTTGCAGGCTTTATTGTGCATCATCTTTAGAAGAGGCTTCCTTCTGAGACGACAGCCATGCAGACCAATTTGATGCAGTGTGCGGCGTATGGTCTGAGCACTGACAAGCTGACCCCCCACCCCTTCAACCTCTGCAGCAATGCTGGCAGCACTCATACATCTATTTCCCAAAGACAACCTCTGTATATAATGCTGAGCACGTGTACTCAACTTACATAGTTAGTCAGGTTGAAAAAAGACACAAGTCCATCCAGTTCAACCAAAAAAAAAAAAAAAAAAAAATGTATATACATATATATACATACATACACATATATATATATATATATATATATATACACATACACACACACACACATACAACCAAATAATCCCATATACAATCCTTCACCCAGTTGATCCAGAGGAAGGCAAAAAACCCCAGCAAAGCATGGATCCAATTTGCTATAACGGGGGAAAAAATTCCTTCCTGATTCCCCGAGAGGCAATCGGATTCACTTCTTTGGTCTACCATGGTGAGGCCTGTTCTGAGTGGAACCTGTCCTGTTAAAACGCTGCATGGTCTTGGCCACCAGCTCAGTTTCAGAGTCATGGCACTCTGCTTATAGCCTAGGCCATGAATGGGTGAACCAGACCCGAAGAGCATGGTTTGGACTGGGGGGGGACCCCACGTGATTTTTCGTATATTGCCGGGAACCGGCAATACATTACAGCCACGATTTTAAATGACACTTTTTCCTATGGAAATGTCATTTTGCTCTGGCTATGTTCTACACCTCACAGAGATATGCCCTTTTACACACAGACTATGGACACCCCCCAGGCACAATATTTAAAGGAATTTTTTTTTTCTCTTTAAGCATTATTAAAAATCACTGCTCCTGAAAAAACAATCAATTTAAAAACTATTTTTTTCATTAATACCTGTCCCCTAGGGCAGGACCCGGGTCCCCATACACTTTTTTTTGGGCAATAACATTGCATATAAGCCTTTAAAATTAGCACTTTTGATTTTTCATGTTCGGGTCCCATAGACTTTAACGGTGTTCGAATGTTCGCAAACTTTTTGCCTGTTCACATGTTCTATTGCAAGCCAAACCAGCAGTTTAGACATTAAAGGCTATGTGTTGAGTTATTTTGAGGGGACAGCAAATTTACACTGTTATACAAGCTGTACACTCACTACTTTACATTGTAGCAAAGTGTAATTTCTTCTGTGTTGTCACATGAAAAGATACAATAAAATATTTACAAAAATGTGAGGGGTGTACTCACTTTTGTGAGATACTGTACAACCACGTTATGTTTGGATATTTTTATACCCTCCAAATCATTAAAAATATGTAAACCATAATCCAAATCTAATATAGTATTACTATTGATCAGACACTAGTATTTCTCTTTATTGTTTCAAATTCATGCAGGATCAAAATTATTAGCTGCTCT
This sequence comes from Glandirana rugosa, assembly GCA_018402905.1. Lineage (NCBI taxonomy): Eukaryota > Metazoa > Chordata > Amphibia > Anura > Ranidae > Glandirana > Glandirana rugosa. The sequence goes on along the minus strand of BLSH010368829.1, from coordinate 78,261 downwards.
GTTTACAATCGGTTCTAACAAAAATTGTCATTACATTCATATAAACAAACAAAATATCAACAACAAAAACAACGCAAGTTATCAATGGATGCTGCAATCTTTGGATTTAGTTCTTGGACATCAAACCATGTTAGACAGGTGAATTGATGTGGTTTAGTACTACCTAGAAACTAAACAAAATGAAAGGTCTTAGTGGGTTATCATTACATTTCCCACTTAGAAATAAACAAATGGTTAGCACAAAACACATATTCAAAACACTTTCACAAAATACAAAACATATTGACTGCACTCTTTTCTACCCCTATTAAATGAGCTCATATTAATTAATTAATTAACTAATTATCACCACATGGATTTTCATTGAAGGACGTCCATCAAAAGTTGTCAATAATTCACCATGGTTAAAATTACATTCACAATAACTTTTAGTATGTTCATCACATTGTGCACAAACATTATACATCACCAAATCCATACTGATTAACAATCTAGGAACAGATCTGGTTCCTTCTGTATTAACAAAAAACAAATAAAACAATCATCAGTGTTGTATTCTATAGTATCACACTTCAATACAATCACCCATAAGGACAATACAAAGTAAACATACATATTCATCTCCAGTGCTCATTTGCTATTGTCCTATCTCATTCTGTTAAGTAAAAATATTCTAAACCTGGTCTTTACTGGTCAACTATCTTGTCAAATGACTTCCATTAAAGGGAATGACCAGGTATTTATCAGTGGGTGGATCATTCTCCCTTTCCATGCTCAGTAGGGAGGAGTGGATATTTAAACATTTAAATAATTATAATAATCATGGCTACATTTTGGAATTTAAAGGGTGTCAGCCTCAATCAGATATTGTCTTTATTTTTTCAAACAATCCTTGAGTTTCATAGCAAAACCTAACCATTTCAACTGGGATTTTATTTCTACAACATAATTAAACACTTCCTTTACCTAGTTTTTCACATCTACTACTTTTGAACATCACGTTATACTAGTCAATTCATAGCTGGTCAAAAATTAACACAATATCCTACATTTCACAGGCACATTCCTTCACACAGGTCTTCTCACACAGGATGTCTCACACAGGATATCTCACACAGGATATCTCTGCAATGGTACCTTTTATTGTAAGTTTATTATACCCCGGTGAAATTGTTTAAATTCGGGTTATTGTCCAAACCAGTCTGTCCAAAATGTAGCAGAGATCATGGGTAGAGTTGAGCGAACCCGAACTGTAAAGTTCGGGTTTGTACCGAACTTTGCGGTGGTCGGGACCCGAACCTGAACTTTTGAAAAAAAGTTTGGGTTCGGGTTCTGGGTTCTGGTATTTTTTCCCGCTTGTTGAATAGCTGCAGGGCAGCCAATCAACAAGCGTTTCACTGGTTTGCCCTTAGAAGCCATCACAGCCATGCCTATTAATGGCATGGCTGTGATTGGCCAGTGCATCATGTGACCCAGCCTCTGTATGAGCTGGAGTCATGTAGTGCTGCATGTCATATGCTCTCAGGCTAGTGTAGGGAGAGGATGCTGCTGGTGCTGTAAGGGACAGATTATTGTTATTTCCCTATACCCATTTCTTTGTAGGGCACTTGTCCTACTCTTACCCCCACTTTTCTTCCTTTTGCAGCCCTCTAGCACTTTCCAGGACTTTTTTACAGCCATTTTTGTGTCCAAAAGTTTGGGTCCCCATTGATTTCAAGTTTGGGTCCGGGGTCAAGTTCGGACCAAACCCAAACCCAAACCTGAACTTTTCCACGAAAACCCGAACCCCAACCCAAACATCCAGGTGTTCGCTCAACTCTAACCATGGGGATCTCATCCACATGCTGTGGAGATGTCCCAAGTTACACAGATACTGGACATCTGTTCTTGCAATAGTCAATAGAGTATTCCAAACAGACATCCCTTCTGACCCAAGGCACTGTCAGCTGGGAGTTTTTGATGATATTATACCAGCTGCCTTTTCTAGGGAAGCTGTTTCCAGAGCCTTGTTTCAGGCACATAAAATTATTCTCCTCCATTGGAAAAGCACTTTCCCTCCATCCCTTAAGGAATGGCTAGACCATATGGGTACTACTTTAAGATATGAAAAGCGTATTTACCAGCACCGTGGATGCCCTGCTAAATTTGAGAGGGTTTGGGGAGGTTGGCTTGAAGCACCAGGCATGGCCCCAGTAGAAATCATTATAGATAGGATATTGGAGTAGAATGGTTACTCAATGCTGGTTATCACTATCTGACTTTGGAGCGTGCAATATTAATGCTTTATTGGCACTGTCATTTCTGTTTTCAGCCACTAGTTAGTATGTTCTCTTTAGTGAGCTCTATGCAGTTGGAAGCTGTAATTGCCTATTTGTTTTACTACTGTTTTATACATTACACCTTTGCATTCTTTCATGAGTGGTGTGGGAGATTAGCTCATGAGGATCGCTTTTCAGAGGAAAAATACTCAACAGGCAGGCCAACTTCTTTAAAATCTGGCGGGTTGCCAGGTTTATTGTAGAAGGTTTGCAGGATCAAACAAAAAAAAACAGAAAACAAAACTTCGCCGTCTGACGCTAAACTTAACAATCATGATTCCTCACTATACGGTGTGGGACTGGCCCTGACACCCACAAAACATGAGCACTAAGCAAACCTTGTTTTTGAGTCCAAAATAGCACTCTCTCAGCTTTCCTCCATCGAGATCCAGAATCGAGCTCTCTTCTGTTCTGCAGGTAGAGAGGGCTTTGGGTGGAGCAGAATGTTTGGGCCGGAACCAGCTCTGCCACGCTGGCTGGAAAAACCCAGGTCGGACTCTCTGGTCGCCTCTAAGTGATTGCATGCGAGGCGACAAGCATCGCCTGTCCATTATGGCACCTCGCATAACGTCACATATCTCCCCCCTCTGCTCAGGCCCCTAGGCGGAGCAACTGTCCCAACTATGCAGTGGGCCTGGGAAAGACCATCAGTGTTATTTTGAAGCCTTACAGCCAGGTGTTCCACTGAGAACTTAAATGGCTGTAGGGCCAGGAACCACCTAGTTATCCAGCTATTTTTCTCCCAGTTGTTACACATTCACTTAAGAGGGGCATGCTCGGTGCCTAGCCTGAATTACCTTCCCAGTGGACAGCATTTTAGGCCCACTTGATAGCCAGGCACTCCTTCTCCACAATGGCATAATTCCTTTCATGCCTATTAAGCTTCCTGCTTAAGTAGATGACCGGGTGTTCCTCACCATCTCTGATTTGGGACAGAACAGCACCTAGCCCCATGTCAGAGGCGTCGGTTTGAACCACAAAGTCCTTTGTGAAATCCGGGGTCACAAGTACCGGCTGTACACAAAGGGCTGTACACAAAGGGATGAAGCGTAATACCCTGCAATCCATAGGAAGTCATGAACCTGTTTCTTGTTTATTTTGTTTGTTTCTTGGGGCCACTTTTGAATGGCCTCAATCTTATTGGTTTGGGGCTTGATCAAACCACGACCAATAACATACCCATGGTATTTGGCCTCCTCCAGACCTATGGCACACTTTTTTGGGTTGTCTGTTAAACCTGCTACCCTCAGCGAATCTACCATTGCCTGCACCCGGGGGAGATGTAATTCCCAATCGGGGCTGTGGATGCCCACATCATCCAGATATGCCACTGCATAGGGCCAATGTGGCCTCAACGTTTTGTCCATCATCCTCTGGAAGGATGCAGGGGCCCCATGCAGACCAAATGGCATTCGCTTGTATTGGAAGGACCCCTCGGGGATAGAGAAGGCCGATTTTTCTTTTGCTGACTCCGTTAGGGGGATCTGCCAGTAGCCCTTAGTTAGGTCTAGGGTTGTTATGTACCGGGCACCTCCCAACCTGTCCACAAGTTTGTCAACCCACGGCATCGGGAATGCGTCAAACTTAGACACCTCATTCAGCTTCCTGAAATCGTTACAGAAACTGATAGTGCCATCGGGCTTTGGGACCAGCACTATGGGACTCCTCAATCACGTTGAACTCCAACATGTTTTTTATTTTCTTCGTCACCACCTCTCATCTAGCCTCAGATATCCCGTAGGGTTTTACATTCACGAGTACCCCTGGTTCCGTAATTATGTCATGTTGTATTACAGTGGTCAGTCCGGGTATGGGAGAGAAAAAGTCTCTATTTTTACTTATAAATTCTTTTACATCATTTTGTTGTGTCAGTGACAAAGACTCAGTTATGGGAACGTCTGGGGTCAGGGGTAGCCTGTCCTTTTGGGGAGTGGGCACTGCCAATAAACTCTCTCTGTCCTTCCATGGTTTTAAGAGATTAACAAGGTAAATCTTCTCCATTTTCCTTTCCCCTGGCTGATAAACTTTGTAGTTCACTTCACCTACTCTTTCCCTAATCTCAAAGGGACCATGCCACTTTCCTAGGATTTTACTTTAAACCGTGGTGACTATCACCAGCACTATGTCTCCGGGCTTGAAAGTCCGGGTTTTGGCACCCCGATTATAAACCCTTCTCTGGGCTTCCTGGGCTTGCTCCATATGCTCTCGAACCAGGGGTAGGACTGCTGTGATTCGATCCTGCATCAAGGAGATGTGCTCTATAATGCTTCTATATGGGATGGTCTCTCCTTCCCACTTCTCTTTTGCGACATCTAGCAGCCCCCTGGGATGTCTACCGTACAAGAGTTCAAAGGGGAAATGCCCTGTAGAGGCCTGCGGAACTTCCCGTATGGCAAAAATGAGGTGCGGCAACAAAAAGTCCCAATTTTGCCCATCTTTATCCACCACCTTTTTCAACATTCTCTTGAGGGTCTTGTTAAATCTTTCCACCAGACCATCAGGGGTGTTAAACAGAGGTATGGAGATGGGAGATTTTGTAGAACTTGCACAATTCTCTGGTCACTCTGGACATGAACAGGGTACCCTGGTCCATCAAGATCTCTTTAGGGATCCCCACCCGACTAAACACTTGGACCAGCTCCTTTGCGATAGACTTAGCGGAGGTGTTCTGCAAGGGTATGGCTTTCGGATAACGGGTTGCATAGTCCAGGATCACCAGGATGTGCTGGTGTTCCCAGGCAGATTTTACTATTGGTCCCACGAGATCCATGCCAATTTGCTCAAATGGCACTTCAGTTATGGGAAGTGGGACAAGGGGACTACGAAAATGGGGTGACGGGGCCGTCATTTGACATTCAGGGCACGATTCACACTATTCTTTGATATCTGCATACAACCCATGCCAGAAGAATCTCTGGGTTATTCTCTCCCTGGTTTTCTCTATACCCCAGATGTCCCCCCATTACATGACCATGGGCCAGATCCAGCACCATCCTGCGGAAGGGTTTGGGTACCACTAGCTGTTCTACTTCATCTTCCCCATGTTTTACCACCTAATACAACAAATTATCTTTAAGAGCCATGTAGGGAAAAGACACCCCCAATTAGGGTCCACAGGTTCCCCATCCATTACCTTTACATTTTCTCTGGCTCTAAGGAGAGTGACATCCTGTAGTTGCTCTGTACAGAAGTCCTCTCTCCGGAATTCTAAGTCAGGTACTACATTCTGTTCACTCTCACAGTCAGGGTCAAAGACATTTTCTGGATCATTAGCCACCAGCTGGGAGCTATCTTCTGGCTCCTCAGGCTCCCTGGCCATTACAGGAAAAGGAAGAGGATCACAGTCCTGCCACCAATCTCTCCCTCCGTTTGGCAAAAAGGGTCTGGTGAGAACTCCCGTGCCTCCTCAGCAGGGGTAGCTCTTTCCTCCAGGCTCTCTGTGCCCCCCCCACAACCTCTAAAAATGGGGAAAATCCCTCCCCACTAGGGCTTCATGAAACAGGGAAGGTACCACTCCCACTGAACGGGTCACTCTGTAGAAAGGGGTGTCAATCTCGACCAGCTGCGGATTTACACAGCTGCTTTTGACCAACGTTATCACACTACCAGAGTCAAGCAACATAGTAAAGGGTTTCCGTCAATAGCAATAACACACATTTGCTTCTCTATGCGACATGAACATAATGCTATACATGCTACCGGTGCAAAAAGAGAAATGCGTCTTTTCATATAAGCATTATCACATTGCATGGGTTCATCATTCAGGTGACAATTGGCAGCAATATGTCCCAATGCATGACATCGGTAGCCCTGTATGTGTTCTAGTCCTCTCAAGGGTCCCCAAGACCTTCCTGGCTTCTTTGGCCAGTGTCCAGCTCTAGAGCCCATAGTCTCTCTCACCACAGCGTTCTTATTGCTGTGGGATTATTTGCTGTGAATTCACAGCGCATCTAGTGTGAACCCAGGCTTAGTGCAGATTATTCTTCAGTGCAGGTGCATCCACTCTTTCCTCTCCAGATCAGTTTTCTGTCTGCTTTTGTATGCCCACGTCTTCAAAACTCCTCCAGGCTCTCTCTATAGGCTCAGAAGAAAAGAAAGGAACCTTCTCCTTGTGTAATATGTAATATGCAAAAAAACACATCAATCTTTATTTAAAATTACACTCACAGGGTGCTTTTTCTTTTATTCACATATCAACCTGCCACACTGGATGCGGATTTTATCCATTTAGATCCACAGCTGCCGGCTAACACGTTGTCACCAAGCTATATGCTTCTTGAAAAGGGTGTACACAAGAGTACTTCTGCTCATGATTTTTATAAGCCTAAACGGACTAGGTGTTTTTTGCTATATGTATTTTCTTGAACTCTCTGGATGGACTTTTTTGAAAATCATATCACTCTGTAAAACGGTCTGGGAACTAATGTTGGGAACAAGGTGACATTATGGTAGCCGGTAACAGTGGATCTGAATGGATGAAGTCTGCATGAAGTGTGGCAGGTTGATCTGTGAATGAAAGAAAAAGCATTCTGTGAGTGTAATTTTAAAGATTGATGTGTTTTTTTATACATATTACACAAGGAGAAGTGCCCTTTCTTGTCTTCTGAGCCTATAGAAAGAGCCTGGAGGAGTGTTGGTAGAGTTGTGCTGAACACCCTCAGTCCGGTTCGCACCAGAACTCCCAATCATGGAATAAGTTTGGATCCAAACTGTAAACCCTATTAAAGCCTATGGGACCCGAACTTGAAAAATCAAAAGTCCCCATTTTGAAGGCTTATATGCAAGCTATTGGGTATAAAAAGGGTATGGGGCCTTGGTACTGCCCTGGGAGACATGTATCAATACAAAAAACTTTTTTAAAAAAGATAATTTTTAACCATTTGCCGACCAGCCGCCAGTCGGCACATTCCCGCGAATCGCTGTACCTGTACGGTGGCCCTATAAATAGCTATAGCAGGCGTGCATGTGCCTGCTGCATGGTGGGGGAGTTGATACGCATGCCCAGTGGCCACAATGTTTGCTGGCCATCCGCGATTGTGGGAAGGAGAGGCAAAATGGGGATCTGTAAATGTATGTCATTTGACATTTAAATTGATTTTCCTGGCTGCAATCCATAGCCAGCACCTTGTACCCATGTTGATGGGGACAATGGCCTTTTCCCCACAGCCCTGGGTGGTGGTTTTGGGGGTCTGCAGACAGGGGCCTTATCAGAATTTGGAAGCCCCCTTTAACAAGGGGGGCCCCAGATTTTACCGTTCCCCATGTAAATGAGTATGGGGTACATTGTACCCCTACTCATTCACCATCAAAAGAAATTAAAACACAGTTTTTAACAATTCCTTTATTAACCACTTCAGCCCCGGAAGGATTTCACACTTTAGGACCAGAGCACTTTTTGTGATTCGGCATCACGTCGCTTTAACTGACAATTGCGCGGTCGTGCGACGTTGTACCCAAACAAAATTTGCGTCCTTTTTTTCCCACAAATAGAGCTTTCTTTTGGTGGTATTTGATCACTTCTGCGTCATTTCTGGTCACCGCTATAAACAAAAAAAAAAAAGCGACCATTTTGCAAAAAAAACTATTTTTCTCACTTTTTGCTAAAATACAAATCCAAAAAAAAAAATATAAAAAACATTTTTTTTTCATCGGTTTTGGACGATTTATATTCTTCCTCATATTTAAAAAAATCGCAATCTGCGTTTATTGATTGGTTTGCGCAAAAGTTGCCGCATTTACGAATGATGAGAATTAATTTCTGCGGTTTTTATTTATTTATTTTTTTTTACTAGTAATGGTGGCGATCAGCGATTTTTAGCAGTACTGCGATATTGCAGCGGACATGTTAGACCATTTTGACACTTTTTTGGAACCATTGGCATTTATGCAGCGATCAGTGCTATAAAAATGCACTGATTACTGTGTAAATGTCATTGGCAGTAAAGGGGTTAACCTGCAGGGGGCGCTCTAAGGGTTAACTGTGTTCCCTCAGTGTGTTCTAACTGTATGGGGGCTGGGCTGGCAGGGGGAGTGATCATGGCTTCTATATACAAGAAGCCTGTGATCACCGCCCTTCCCCCTCTGTCAGAACGGAGATCTGTGTTCACTTAACGGACCTCCTTCCTTTCACTGCAGGGGACCATCACGGGTAGCCGGCGGATATCAAGTCCACCCTACCCGCTTCCTGCCCCCCCTGGAAAACAGTGAGTGCACGAGCGTGCCTCCGGCAGCGTGCGCGCGCTCCCAATGCTAGTTATCGCGGCCGCCGTCACAATAACAAGCCACTTTGCTGCCATCACGCTGCGGCAGGCAGTCGGCAAGTGGTTAAAGAAAACAATGTCCCCCGATGTAGATCTATTGTCAGCTACGACTCCCGTCGCACCGCCAGACACGAAAGAAAAAAGCTCCGCCCATGACGAAGGCTAGACGCTGACTGCCTGCTCTGCTGTTGGACAGCTCTTAAACAGGTAAGGGGCGGAGCCACCTGGCGACATCACCTACATGGGGGGGACATTGTTTTTTTAATTTTTTTACTTTCAATACAATTTTATTTAATATGCAGGGTTAAGTATACAAAGCAAATCTGAATCAGAGTACAACTTATGTTGATAATAAGGAAATGAGCATGAAGAGACTACATCTGAAGAAAATAAAGAAAAAACAACTCAAATAGTTCTTCCCCTGAAAAAGACCAGTGAAGAAGCTTTAGTTTGGACGTAACCCCCGGAACCCCATTTGGGATCAAACTGTGCCTCAGGGGCATAACCACCTTCAGATTAAAATAAACTTTGGAAGTTATGGAGGGGAACAAATAACAGTTGGAACGATAAATGAACAGATCTCAATTTCTGTAGTAGTCCGTAGGTACACAAGTTATTCATAGAAGGTAGAAGAAAGAAGAAGGGGAGAGACCAGAAGGGGAAAAGGAGAAGTAAAGGAGAGAAGACGAGCAGAGGGGAGAGGGAGAAGAAGGCAATCAACAGTCAGGGACTAAAGGTTGATCATGCCGGTGTTCCTGGATACACCTACAAAGAGCGCCCAAGGTTCCCAGATGGGTTTCTTTCGGGTGGGAGACAGTGCTGGACTGGCTTCCTATGTTTCGAGTCTGTGTGAGAGTGGTCGTAGGAGCATACCCCCTCTCAGTGCGTGTAGCTGACTGGGTGTAGAGGAGATGATAGACCCTTTTACAGGGCTAGGGCTGATGCCTCTGGAAAGGGCTTGGAGACGCCATTTCCACGCTTGGATCCAGGGGTGAGTAGAAGGAGTGCCCAGAGTCACAGATCTAAAATGAGTAAAGTTTTATTTTGCTTGTGGTGTTTGCAATGGGTTCAAGCCAACACTTTTCGGGGATCAGAGACTCCACCTTCCTCAGGGCTGAGGCACGCCCCTCCTTCCTCCCAGTTGCCACTCGTGTTTGCCGCCGGAAGGAGGGGCGTGCCTCAGCCCTGAGGAAGGGGAAGTCTCTGATCCCCCGAAACGCGTTGGCCGGATCCCATTGCAAACACCACAAGCAAAATAAAACTTTACTCATTTTATATCTGTGACTCTGGGCGCTCCTTCCACTCACCCCCGGAATCAAGGTTCCCAGGTGGCTTAGAATTTATGGACTGTATCTGTAAGGATACTGGATAATTTCTCTTGGGACATGATCCATGAGATCTTGTGTTTGGTCTAAAGAAAGACACCCTGGGTTGCTTCCAAGCATCAGCTATAGTCAGTTTAGTATCTACTAGTATAAAGTGGATTAATTTGCGGGTGTGTTTGGGAATCTTGGGGAGATCAGCATTGAGGAGCACGATGGCTGGAGAACGAGGAAGTAGACCATTAGTCACTTTTGTTGATTATTACAAAAACCTTACTCCAGAATGATCTGATCTTGGGGCATTCCCACCATATGTGGGGCATTGAACCTACTATTTGGCATTCCCTGAAGCACAGAGGGCTAGCTGATGGCAAAATAGCCGCCAGTTTGGAGTAGTTAGGTACCACCTAGTCATTACTTTGCGACCGGTTTCAGTTAATGGGACCTGGGTTAATACCCTTGTAAGATCTGGAACAGGCTGCATTCCATTTCTCCAAGTCCCAATCCAATGGAAGGTAGTTTTCCCATGCCAACATAAATGGTGCTACTGGTAGGGAGAGCTAGTGACTGGTAGATGACAGAGATGCCACCCCTTTGATCCATAGCTTGTCCACACCACTGTTCGTATGGAGGTAATTGTAGGAGGTTTGCTTTATTTTTCCATATATTCTGGAGGATGTGAGAAATTTGTCTGAATCTAAAATGTTCCGTGGTAGGGAGCTCCAGTTTTCTTAACCAATGATCCAAAGGACCCGTTGGGAAGTGGCCAATTCGGTACAATCCCTTGTCCAACCACCATTTGAAAGATTTGATGTCGAGACCTGGTAATAAGTCAGGGTTGTGAAATATGTGAGCAAGAGGATGGCTGTCCGAGACCTGGGTGGAGGAATTACGCAACTTGTCCCAGAGGGCTAAAGCTTGTGTGAGAATGGGGGAGAGGATGGTCGGGCGGTCTCTGAGGGGGACCCAAAGTAGAAAATCTAATGTATGTGATGGAACTGCTTGTCTCTCTATCTGAACACAGTCTGTTTTTTCAGTTTTGGAGTACACCGTTGAGAGTTGAGCTAGTCTGGCTGCCTGATAATACCACTGAAGTCGAGGGAGACCCAGCCCCCCTTTGGACTTTGGTTGGAATAAGGTTTTTCGAGGTATTCTGTTGCTGGAACCTCCCCAAATAAATTTGACAATTTTGCTTTGGAATGCCTCCAAGTGGTCTTTCTTTATAGAGATTGGGAGGGATCTGAATAAGTATAAAATCCTGAGAAAAGTCATTTTGATTGAGTGAATTCTGCCCAACCAAGAGAGCTCACCTTTTGCCCAGGTCCTTAAGTCCGATTCGAGTTTCCTATTCAGTGGATAGAGATGATCGATTTTGGCAGAGGGGGGGATCCCTAAATACCTGATGAGGGATTCACTCCAGGCAAACTTCAATGAGTTTTTTAAGACTACAACCTTGCCGATGGCAGTGATATGTTTAGGGCTTGGGACTTGGTGTAATTTACTCAAAGGCAGGATATTCTTGAAGTCATCTAATAGCTTACAGAGGTTAGGGAGAGAGGTGATTGGAGATGTAATGAATAGGAGGACGTCATCCATGAATAAGCCGCATTTGTGGGTTTGGTTACTGCATGACACTCCTTGGATGTTCTGGTTGTGACATATGGCAACCGCTAAGGATTTGATCGCAATGGCGAATATTAGGGGCGAGAGTGGGCATCCCTGTCTTGTACCTCTTGCTATATGAATGGGTTTGGAGTAGAGTTCTTGCAAGCATATTGTGTTTATTGGGGAGGAGTAGAGGGCATGAAGTATCCCTGTGAAGCTTTGACCAAAGCTCCAGCACTCCATGAGAAAAAATGTAGGGTCAGGTTCTAGCGAGAGTGACATGCCTTTTTGCTTGGGTCCTTTGTCCCAATTAAATTGTACAAGTGAAATTATGTCTATTGCCCTCCTGATTTGGTCTGGACCCTGTCTGCCTGGTATAAAACTAACTTGATCCTTATGGATATAAAGATCAATGAAGAATGCTAAACGGTTGGCAAGTCTCTCAGTCAAGATCTTTATGTCACTGTTTATAAGGGATATAGGCCTGTAATTACCCACCTCTTCTGGATTTTTATCAGGTTTCGGGATGACAGTTAAGTATGCGGTATTAAGTTGGGGATCTAGGGGAGTCATTGGAATGAGCGTATTGGAACTCTATCCTTATTTGGTTGGGGTCATTTATGTAATCTCCGGGGAGTATGGAGGTGAATCCCCAATGATTTTGGCCACCTTCTAAGTGTATAGGAAATCTTTAGCCAACAGCTCTATTCGGCCGCTCGTTTCAGTGTTGCATGTTGCTACAGCAACCTGTGTTAGTCATCCCGTATATAAACAGCGGCTGGTGTTAGTGACGTTACCCCTAGCTGAAGAAGTCTACGCCCACCTGGCAAGACGTAACGCGTATGAGGGGTAGGAGTCACGTCCTGGCGTCACCAGCAGCTTGTAGTAAGGAGCCCGGTCCGAGGGTTTCCCAGCGGCTCCATTCAGATACGATGTGAAGTGATTATGGCCAGCACTTGCCTCGAAAGTGCCTGCTAATGTGAGTGTGAACTTTTTTATCTTTATTATATTTCAATAGTTTTTATTGAGGTACAAAACATAACCAAAGATAGACAAGTATAGTTGCATGTACATCAAAATATCCATTAGGATAAAATAGTGCAATCTCACAATATTATTGACATCAGGCAAATGACTAGAGACAAAGAAATGCACCTTACAATGAAAAAGCAAGCAAGGTGTGCAGCGTCCGGGAGAGGAGGACCCCCCGGCCCCCAAGACCCGCCTGAGGCCAAGCGTGCTCAGGACCCAAGGAGTCCCCCCCCCCACCGGAGAACACAGCCCACTCATTGTTTGTGATGAAAAATAAAAAAAGAAGGAAAAAATAGGCCAGAACTGTAAAAAAGTCCGACCACCAAAAAACATTGTACAAGATTATCGAGAAATCAGACAGGTGAATTAAGCCTGTACAACTGTGTGCTCAACACGAAGGGCAAACATTCCAATGAGGACCTCCCTGAGTGGTCACATAGGTCGACCGGGATCAGAGGCCAAGGCCACGAGAGGAAAGAGCCGGCCGGAGTCACCCCAATGGGAACATACTGTGGCTCCGGCCTTCAGCTCCAACCCCCCC
>BLSH010368829.1:28253-39472 GCA_018402905.1 Glandirana rugosa | reverse complement strand
CACTTCACCACCAAAGAGTGGGCCTCCATGCGAGACCTGTGTAGCGTATTGCGGTGTTTTGAGTACTCCACCAACATAGCCAGTGCCGATGACGCTGTTCTCATCGTTATTATACCATTTCTATGTCTCCTTGAAAAAACACTTCGGGCCATGATGGAAGAGGATGTGGCACAGGAGGATGAGGAGGAGGAGGAGGAGGAAGAGGGGTCATTTCCACGGTTATCAGGCCGGTCATTCACAAGTAGCTCGGAGGGTGGGTTCCTGCACCAGCATAGGCCAGGTCAAAAATATTCAAGCCAGGGCACAGTTCTGGAGGGCGAGGAAGATCATGAGGAGGAGGGGGAACCGCAGCAGGGTGGCACTCAACGCAGCTCGTGGGCATCACTGGAGCCTGGCTGGGGGGATACGGAGGACACAGATGGTATACCTCCCACAGAGGACAGCTTGTCTTTGCCTCTGGGCAGCCTGGTACACATGGCTGACTACATGCTGCAGTGCCTGCGCAACGACAGCCGAGTTGCCCACATTGTAACGTGTGCCGATTACTGGGTGGCCAAACTGCTGGATCCCCGTTACAAGGACAATGTGCTGTCCTTAATTCCCTCACTGGAGCGCGATCGGAAGATGTGTGACTACTAGCGCACGCTGGTAGACGCGCTGCTGAGGGCATTCCCAAATGTCACCGTGGGCTCAGTGGAAGCACAAGGCGAAGGCAGAGGAGGAGGAAGAGGATGAGGAAGAGGCCACCAATGCAGCTGTGGCACCTCAGAAGGCAGGGTTAGCATGGCCGAAATGTGGCAAAGCTTTGTCAGCAGCCCGCCACAACAAACCACCAGCCGACAGACAACGTCTTAGCAGGAGGCAGCATTTCAGCAACATGGTGGAAGAGTATGTGTGCACACGCCTACACGTACTGACTGATGGGTCTGCCCCATTCAACTTCTGGGTCTCCAAATTGGCCACATGGCCTGAGCTTGCCGTTTATGCCTTGGAGGTGCTGGCCTGCCCTGCAGACAGTGTATTGTCTGAACGTGTGTTTAGCATGGCAGGGGGCGTTATCACAGACAAGCGCAGCCGCCTGTCCACAGCCAACGTGGACAAGCTAACCTTTATTAAAATGAACCAGGCATGGATCCCACAAGACTTGTCTGTACCTTGTGCAGAATAGACATTTAGACCGGACTAACACAGCCATTCGTATACTTGTTTTTTTTAATATGCCTCAATATTTTGGGGGCTACCCCAATTATAAAAAAAAAAAAAAAAAACTGTGTTGGCTACCTCCTCCTACTCCTCCACCACCGCCACTTCCACCTACACTGCCACGGTCACGGCCTAGTCAACCTCTAGGCTCCTACTCCACATCCACCCCCCTTCCCATTTTTTTAAATTTGATTTTAATTTATTTTTTCCCTATCCCCATTTTTTTGTAGGGCACTTGCCCTACTCTTACCCCCATTTTACTTCCTTTTGCAGCCCTCTAGCACTTGCCAGGACTTTGTTACAGCCATTTTTGTGCCGAAAAGTTCGGGTCCCCATTGACTTCAATGGGGTTTGGGGTCCGGGATAAAGTTTGTGTCGAATTCGGTACCGAACCCGGACTTTTTCCCAAAGTTCGGTCGAATCCACCGAACCCGAACATCCGGGGGTTCGATCAACTCTAATCAGGTGGTAAACGGTGGCTGCAACGCCCATTTACCGCGATCCATGATGCCCGGTGGTCACAGATGCTCCCGGGTGTGCACCCCAGGGGGCACATGGGAGCACGATTCTGGGAGGATGTTATAGTACGCCCTCCCAGAACAATTGTTCCACCTTGCGGCCCTGTTTCTATATGACATGGTCGACAAGTGGTTAATGTAACTGCCTACTTCAAACCTGTCATTTGAATCAAAAAACATAGGCAAGTATTCTTCTTCACATTACTCTTTCTTGTGAAGAAAAAATAAAGAATATAAATTAAATTAGACATGCTATCTGTCAGCAAAAAAGAATCGAACTGAAGCAAAAAGTGCATTATATGCAGAAAATGCGGGAAAATAACCAAAAGAAAAGAAAATATTACACCACAAAATACAGGACTTACTAGAAACTATAAATGGGGATAATCCCTAGACCATTGGGGGTTGGTGGGGGTCATGTGGCTGATATTGCCACTGACGGGCATGTTGCTGTGGGGGTGGGGGGGTGGCTGTGGAGGTGGTGGAGGCACATACTCAGAGATATGAGTATTATCTGTAATATGGCCTCTCTCCCCCTTGTTAAGCAGCTGGATGATCAGCTCCTCACACCTGCCCCTTTTGTATGGGGTCATGAGGCGCAGCTTGCTGGCTGTCAGAGAGGCAAATGATTCAATCTCATCAGGGTCCCTCTGTAGCCCCATTGAGGCCTGGCTCAGAAAAGATGAAGCCGTCTCCACAAGGTTTCTTGTCTTGCGCTCTCTTTTTGCAGCAGGATGTAGTGGGGGTATCTGGGACTTCCAGCTGAACACACTTTTCTGTGTATGAAAATGTGACATTATTAGAATATATTTGTTTGTGTTGGTCATCAATCAAACCAAATTTACATTTCCTCACTGTTGCTAATCGAATATGTAGAAATAGAAAAGACTATCATTCTGGCAAGAGCATTTGGATTTATCCTTCAAATCATTTTTGGTCACAACTGTGTTTTGATATGGAAACAACTTTGTTAAGGCTGAAATATTTTTTCAATAATGTTTAGTTATCATCACCTGTGTCAAGATGGGCTCCTCCACATCTTCATCTTCAGGTTCAGGAACTGTGCTTTCAGCAGAGGTGGAAGACAGGGTGGAAAGAGATGACCTGGGGTCAGCCTGCTCGGTGAGAAACCGCAGGCTGTCAAAGTACCACAGCCTGGGGACATACACGTCATCTGCTGCAGCTCCTGACCTTTCAGATTCTCAGATCTTATTCAGTTCCCTCTTAAATGTGCTCCTGAGGTTGGCAATCTTCTGACGCACATATTTATAGTCAGCATCAGGGGTAACCGTTTTACACAGCTCTGCCAGTTCCTACAATGCTGCCTGCCTTAGGTTTTTATTGGAGTGCTCTTTACTTGTGATCCTCCAGAGACATGGTAGCTGGTGGTACTGGTCTATGAAATGGGGCAGAAACTCGGATGAGGTAAATTTATCACTCATGATGCCTGCAAGACGCAACACAAGACAAAGCATAATGCAAGTTTATCTGGCTTACCCATAAGCTGGACCCAATATAGGCCCGAATCTAATCAGTAGAGCCCATTAATCCTCCATCTAGGCCCCAATCTTAGCAGTAGAGCCCTTAATTCTTCCATCTAGGCCCCAATCTAAGCAGTAGAGCCCATTAATTCTCCATCTAGGCCCCAATCTAAGCAGTAGAGCCCATTAATTCTCCATCTAGGCCCCAAACTAAGCAGTAGAGCCTATTAATCCTCCATCTAGGCCCACATCTAAGCAGTAGAGCCCATTAATCCTCGATCCAGGCCCCAATCTAAGCAGTAGAGCCCATTAATCCTCCATCTAAGCCCCAATCTAAGCAGTAGAGCCCATTAATCCTCCATCTAGGCCCAAATCTAAGCAGTGGAGCCCATTAATCCTCCATCTAGGCCCCAATCTAAGCAGTAGAGCCCATTAATCCTCCATCTAGGCTCCAATCTAAGCAGTAGAGCCCATTAATCCTACATCTAGGCCCCAATCTAAGCAGTAGAGCCCAATAATCCTCCATCTAGGACCACATCTAAGCAGTAGAGCCCATTAATCCTCCATCTAGGTACCCAATCTAAGCAGTAGAGCCCATTAATCCTCCATCTAGGCCCCAATCTAAGCAGTAGAGCCCATTAATCCTCCATCTAGGCCCGATCTAATTAGTAGAGCCCATTAATCCTCCATCTAGGACCCAATCTAAGCAGTAGAGCCCACTAACCACCTATGCCCCAATTTCAAGCTGAACCTTTGTTTTCTACCCAATTTCGCGCTTTGCAGATCGTTTGTCCTCCACTCCCAGATCGTACCTAGAGTCATTCCATCGAACGTGCGATCTGGCTTTATACACTGCGCATGCGTCGAACTCCACTCTCAGGTGCGTCATGACACTTTGGGGCGTGAACGGCTCTCCTATCCTGCATGTGACACACTCTGCGGAACATTCGTGCAGGATATGGTGGATTCATATGGAGGAGTTGCAGCCAGCCCCGCGGTGGTGGAGCTCATAGGAGGGGGAAAGCCACACCAATGACCAAGGCTGAGATAGTGGGTATCATGGAGAGGCACAATTACGACTGCAAACTGAGAATTATGAGAGGCCCAACAGCCGAAAAAAAATTCATTTTGGAGAAGGTCATCGCATTTCTCCAGAAAGAATATGGTGTGGAGCGATCAAAGGATCAAATCCGACAAAGATGGTCTGATCTGAAGGACTGGGAACAAGACCAGCTAGATCACATCCATCATATCCTTAAAAAAAGTAAGCAATAGTTGTGTCTAACCAATATGTATATGGGTACATTATGTGTTTGTATATATGTTCTTTGTAAAAGTAGCTAGAGAGAATTATATCTAAGCTTAGAAACTGTTTGTTTGTATGACTTGGGATTCACAAGATGAAGGTAAATCTAAAGCATATATGAAGAATGTAAGTTATTCCTGTTTTTAGACATTCCTTTATATTTTGTACATATAGTCTTTTTAAACCTTCAACAGGGAAAATGAAAAAAATGCTCCAGGCAAACCACCTCAAGGGACAAAGGGAGGCTCCCATCCCTCGGCCAGCAACAGTGGAGGAAACAAGGCCACCTTCCCTAAAAAAGGTAAGTGCAAAATTAAACAACAAACTCATTTAGCCTCAGAAAGGGGTGTTGCTAGGTGGGCAAAAGGGCAGGGGCTTCAGGCTGAAATTAAGGGTTAGCTATCACTTGCTTGTTGCTGCCTGCCTCGTCAGTGCCCATTAATACAGCCTTGCCAGTGCAGACATGGGGAGAGGAGAGCCCCTGGTGCTTGCAGTCACACAAAGTCCTGCCTGCTATGATGGATGTCATACATCAGAAATCCCCTATGAGATGGGGGGGGGAGCTGCAGTTTAACAATGTTGGCACTTGTCAAGTCTTTGCCCCCTGGAAAATGGCATCATGTTCCTTTTTTATGCATTTTTGCCAGGAAATCCTCCAGAGTTCAGCATGGTCCAATCAACGAGTGACCAAGCAAGTTTACCACAAGAGCAAGTATAAGGTTGGTACACTAATTTAACATGTATGTTAGAAACAAATGTGACTTTGGGAGGATTAATTAATGTTGTATTGTACTTTTTTTTAGAGGAAATTGAGTGTGAACTAGTCCCCCAAGATCTGAGTTTGGAGCCATGGGAACTGTCTCTTGAACCCAGCACAGGTATTGGATTACTTGGCGAAAAATCCACCGACATGAGTCACAGTGAGGGCCAAAGCAAGCCTGAAAATGAAGAAGGTGTTGGTGAGCTTGTTCTTTGCGCAAGTAAGTATTCTTCTAATATTACTTCTTCTATATTGACATGTCGAGTATTTACATCTCAAAAGCAAACACCCAGTACATACACCAGCAGAGTATGTAGTGCCATAACATTAGTATGGATAAGGAAAAGGTGGAAGGAGCTGTCTATGTAGATAAGTACCATAGTTTTGGAGACCCAGACACCAGGACCAAGATTACATATTAGTTGCAGTGTGCACATTCATAGTAGTGTAGGTATCTGAAGGGCAAGCAAGTCGCACCCAACAATTGACTGGGTAGGTAATTATTTCATGAGGTTTACAATTAGCTTGACCATAAATCACTATGTAGGGCCTCAGCCACTTGACCATCATTGCCTTACATTTTACTCTTATTACCAGGTCAACAACTTCCACATTGCACAATTTACAGAATGAGTACAGGCGGTCCCCTAGTTACAAACATCTGACTTACAAACGACTCCTACATACAAACGGAGGGAGACAACAGGAAGTGACAGGAAATCTTCCCCTAGGAAGGGAAATTCACTCCTGTAAGAGTTATTATGGGAAAAAGGGGTCTCCACTGATGCTTTATCACCAAGGTTTGTTTCCAGAACAACCCAAAATTTTCAAAATCCAAATATTATTGGAACAGGAAGTGAGGTGATATCTTCTGAACAGAAACATAGACAGCAAAACAAACATTGCAGGGGTGTTAACCCTTCCCTATGCTATCCAAAATGCTTAAAAATATTTTTTTTTGGCTGGAGCTACACTTAAAAAATGTAGTGGTTCCAACTTACAAACAAATTCAACTTATGAACAAACCTACAGTCCTTATCTTGTTTGTAACCCGGGGACCGCCTGTACTGATATGTTGCAGTGTTTCAAGGAACTGGAGAAAATCAAGGAGTCTGATACTGCTTTACAGTGCAAAATGAGAGATTTTGTGGACATGCTTGCAAAATTCTAATTTCCTCTTGACTTGCCTAATGTGTTTGGTTACAACTGTTGGCTCATGTTTTTTTTTGTTTTTAAAATTTATACCCGTTGTTTGTACTTTTTTACAAAATTTTACACACTTTGAAATGTGAATGCTTTGTTAACTTCACTCCTCAAGGTACAGTAACAGATCCTGTTTTCAAGATTTAACTCTGTTGAAACAACTATGCTAATTACTAAGGCAGTGAATGCTAACATCATCTGTGGCAAATCCAGAAAACATGATCTGTGGTTGCACCTTGAAATTGAATGAGCACACATCTAGAGAATTCTCACTGAGATTTGGTCCATGATCCCATTCCTAAAAGGTGTTTACTTAAAAACAGCAACATTTCTAAGCCCCCAAATCACAGTGTCTCAACATGTGCTATATAACATCATGGGGTATCCAGCTGTGCGTTTTGGGGATGCAGCCCCTTTCCTCTGAACTAGAGTAGCTTGGACAAAGTGGTTTGCACCACCAAAACGCGTCAACTGATACCATCATGGGTTATGAGCCGATGCGTTTCTGGGGTGCAACCCCCTTTTCTCAAAGCTACTCTAGTTCTGAGACACACAGTCTTGGGATACTGATGTCTAGTTTGCCCTTCACTATACCACCAACATTGGAAGTGACTGACTTTTTGATGTGTACTGTATTATAAAGATTTTAGATATACCTGGTTAACCAAACAAATAGGACGAATGCATAAATATATACATGTTAGACACAGTTGGTTTGTTTAAACACCTTACAATGCACCTGTGAATGTGCTTGGAGTAAAAGGATTTGTACTAAACAGTGTATGGCTTCTTATTTCCTTGATTGATACCTGTGAATTTAATAAGTTGATGTATTTACATTTCCAATTTGCTCTTACATGTTGGCTACTCCTGCATTTGAGCATGAAAATTTTGAAGTAGTTGTAAACGCATAATGTTTATTTTCTTCATGTATTCCATGCATGAAGAACAAAAACATTGTGTGTGTGTGGCAGACCCCCAGCACACCATAATACTCAGCTGAAGATGATATTGTCACCTCATGTAGAAATGAAGGTACCATTTCTCTATTGGAGCAAGTGTCTTTTGCAAACTAACATTTTGGAACATATCTTATACATAGAAGAATGACAGACTACAGTAGTTCTACTGAATTAGTACTTTATAATACAAAAAAGATAGTTTAGACAGGATCAGGTAGAAATTGCTGCCAAGACACTGCCCCTCTCCCCACAAAATATTCAAGGTATTTCTGCCTTAAATCCTGTGCATTTTGGGAGGGCAAGCCAGCACGGGCATTCTCGATGCCCGCCATCGCAAACAAAGAAGGATGTCCTTCAGCCACTATACTAGGACCTGGCACTGCAGGGTCCATGTCACTTGGCAGGGAGGTGATGTAGCTGCTAGCATTTTTGCATAGAAAATTGTGGAGGATGCAGCAGCACAAAACAACGTGATTGATTTTGTATAATGCCAGGTTTCAAATTGGTGTCAAAAACAGAAGATTGAGGGACGTGACCTGCCGTGAACAGAGATGGACGCATCTCCGTGAGCTCGGACTAATCCACCGCCATCCAGCGCCCTACGAGCTCAGTGAGTCCGTTTTTCACTACATCCCTACCCCTTCCATCCCATACCCCACAGCAGAAGGGTTATTGGAAAGTTAACCCGCGCAAATAGGCACCGGATTGCGGCCTAGTACACCGGACAATCAGCCGGCAGCAATCTCAGGAACAATCCCTCATCAGAGCTGCCTAGCCACCTATCAGGCACCCCTCTGGAAGCCCCACATTGAGAAAGCAATCCGCCTTAAAAAAGAACCGCAATCCGACGCCGGCGGCACTCGGAGCGGAAGCGGCCCAAAATTTAGTCCGAGGCTTCAGTGAGGCCTCCGCGGCCGCCATATTGGGACTCCCAAAAACGAGCTGAGAGACTCCCACACCTGTCCCAAGCACCTAGAGGCCAGAGGAAGCTTCAACCCATCAGCACAGAGGGACAGCTTACATCCCTGAGGATCCACTTAACCCCTGCAGCACTAACTGGTATCACAGAGGTCCCCACCCGGCGGCCATATTGGTGCACCCGAACCTTCCTTAAAATCACCTCAGCCACCAACAGGCCCAGAAAACATCTACAGAAAATACATCCCCAGCTCTGACTCAATTAACTTGCAGTAAACACTAAAGAGACTTCCTTGCCTCAACCCAAAGAACCTACCTCTAAAAAACTGAATCTAACAGCAATTCTACTGGGACCTTTCCGCACATCAAATTTACCACAACAAGAGATCCCAGCCTCCAGTTCTCTATCGGCAACCCGAACACAGCCCGCCAACTAACCAGAGGCCGAGATGGCCACCAGACCCTAAACCCAGCACACCATTACGGGCCATAGGAACCGCCGCCAGCAGTTCGCAACCCAACACTGAGCGAAAGCCTGCTCCAGACACACCCCACGTTTAAAGCTATAGATGGCCAGCAAAAGAAAAGAAGAAAGACCAATACAAAAGCTTACAGCCTACATGTTCCAACCCGCAGATCACAGATCCAGAGACACCATTACTGCAACCTCAAGGGACCGCTCGCCTCATCACCCAACATCCCCCCAAAGAGAGATCCCTGCAGCAGAGACGGAACCTATCTTGGACAACGACTCCACAGAAATGGACAGTACCCCACCAAATGCTAACGGCATACTCACCAACACCTCGATAATGGGGAACCCAGCCAAGGCGAGAATGAGACTGGACACCCCAGAACAAACCGCCAAAGAACTATGCCAGTTGCCTCCTCAGTCACACATCCCCACCAATAACACATACGCCATAGCTCTATTCCCAACTACCAACCAACCAGTTATGGACACTCTGCTTAAAGAAATGTTGGTATCACTAAGGAACACAATACAATCAGATATGATATCCATGATGCACCAATTCAAACAAGAAATCACCTCTGTTAGCAACAGTGTATCTCAAGTAGAGAACCAACTGGCTACATGCTCTGCCACGGTCAATGACTTAATAGACACCCACAATGACCACAAGGAAGAGCATGACTGGATAAAGGACAAGCTAGCAGACCTGAAAGATAGATCTCGCCGGAACAATCTGAAAATACGAGGAATATCTGAAGAAGTACAAAACCAGGACCTGACCGCATATATCTGCACCCTATTTAAATCCGTCTGTCCAGAAATCAAAAACTCAGAGCTGGTCATCGATCGAGCTCATAGGCTCCCCAAGCCATCTCACCTACCCAACTCCACCCCATGGGACGTAATACTCCGAATCCACTTTTACCACGTGAAAACTCAATTCATGACGAAGGTCCGCACCATGGGAACACTACCTGATCCATACTCCCGCCTACAAATATATGCGGATCTGTCCCAACACCAGAAGAAACGCAGACAGCTCAACACCATTACCGAGGCTCTACGGAACCATAAGCTGGTCTACCAATGGATCAACCCAGCAAAACTACTAGTTACTTTTCAAAACACCAAATACCTCATCACATCACTTAGTGACGGCATGCACCGGCTGCGATCATGGGGAATTATCCCTGAAGGAGAAGGTCAAGATCTGAACCCCCGCGATGCTGGTCATGCACCAACTACCAATCCTCTACCACAACGCTCAAGTCAAAAGCAACATCCTCGCTGACAAGTGTTGCGATACAAGCAAACACATTGGCCCGGAAAGATGTCAAGAGCTCCAGGTCACCTTAACTTTTCACCCCAGTTAACAGTTCTTCTGCGCCTCCGTTTGCGCTGGTTCTACACTTTGTTTGTCTTTTTTGTTTCCTCATCGTTACCAGTTTGCTCCAGTACACCAAAACTTCCACCTGAACTATCGCTAATATCGGACTATGGGTATAAAACTATTATCCATCAGCACCAAAGGACTTAATCATCCTGCAAAAAGAGCATCCCTTTGGAAACTTGCAGTTCAATCCAACTGCGATGTCCTATGTGCACAAGAGACTCATTTCCGCTCATCACAACCCCCGAAATGTAGCCACAAACTGTTTCCCCACAACTTCATTGCTTGCGCCCCCACAAAGAAAAACGGGGTCCTCCTAGCCATCAAACATACAATATCCTTTAAACTCATAACTAGAGTTGAGCGAACCCGGACTGTAAAGTTCGGGTCCGTACCGAACTTTGGGGTGTCCGGGACCCGGACCCGGACACGGACTTTTCAAAAAAAGTCCGGGTTCGGGTCCGGTGTTCTGGTAATTTTAATGAAAAATCTTAAAAATGCTGTAAAAAAGCTCAGGAAGGTCCTAGAGGTCTGCAAAAGGAAGGAAAATGTGGGTAAGGGTGGGACAAGTGCCATACAAAGAAATGGGGACAGGGAAATAACTTTAAATATTTAAAAAAAAATAAAAACATAAAAATGCAAAAATGGAGATCATCTTCAAAATGGGTCTGAAAAGTATTAATTAACATTAGAGACCATAGAACTGTTCTAAAATCATCTTCAAACTGTGTCCAAAAAGTATAAATAAGCCCGGAGTACCCATATCACTGTTCTGCAAAATGTGTGTATCACTTTAAATCAAACCGTCAATCATTGCACATCTTTTATTCACACTTCTTTTTAAAATGTGTGTATCACTTTAAATGAAACCGTCAAACATTGCACATCTCTTCTGCAAAATTTCACTGTGTGTGTGAACTTTATTAACACGTGTTCTCTACACGTTACAAACTGTCAAAGTAAATTTCACTATGTGTGTAAAATTTTTCTTCACACTTATTTT
>BLSH010368829.1:0-26545 GCA_018402905.1 Glandirana rugosa | reverse complement strand
ACTTTTTTGACACAGTTTGAAGATGATTTTAGAACAGTTCTATGGCCTCTAATGTTAATTAATACTTTTCAGACCCATTTTGAAAATGATCTCCATTTTTGCATTTTTTATTTTTTTATTTTTTAAAAAATATTTAAAGTTATTTCCCTGTCCCCATTTCTTTGTAGGTCACTTGTCCCACCCTTACCCACATTTCCTTCCTTTTGCAGACCTCTAGGACCTTCCAGGACTATTTTACAGCACTTTTTGTACCTAAAAGTCCGGGTCTCCATTGATTTCAATGGGGTTCGGGGTCCGGGACAAAGTTCGGGTTCTGTCCGGACCCGAACCCGGACTTTGTCCCGAAGTTCTGCCGAACCAGCAGAACCCGGACTTCTAGAAGTTCGCTCAACTCTACTCATAACCAACCTCTCAGATGATAATGGCCATTATATCATTCTAGTTTGCTCCTTAAAAGCCCTTCAGGAAGACCTAGACACGCTATCAAAACCCTTTCTATCCTGGATGGGGCGCCTGGCCCTATTTAAAATGTACAAACTCCCCCAGCTTCTTTATCTATTTTGATCACTCCCCATCCCCATACCTAACTCCTTCTTCTCAACAGCACAACGCATCCTTGGTCAATTTCTCAGGCAGAGAAAAAGACCACGCTGCTCGTGCACCATACTACAAAATCACAAAAATGAAGGAGGAGCTGGCCTAGTAAATATTAAAGATTACTATATGGCAGCCATTTTAGCTCAGCTTAAAAATTGGCTATTCCCTTCCTCATATCCACCTTGGTGTGACATTGAGGCTACTTATGTAACTAACAACGACTTAGGCTCCTGGCTACTATCGGATACAACCCACCACACAGCCCCCACTTTAAAAGCTGCCACTGCAGCTTTCCAATACCTCAGAAATAACACCGACACAGACGCAACACCCACATATCCTCCCCTGCCTTTATCCGTACTCCAACATCACATCCCCAACTTATCAATCCACCAATGGGTATCAAGGGGAGTACGAAACATGTCCATGCCAAGGCCCATCCATAAACAAGCTTGGAAATATCTACAAGACAATACTTCAAAAAAAAAAAAGGAATCTCCTTCTTCTACAACCTCCTCCACAACACACAAGCCCTCCGCAAAACCTCCCCCATTCTTAAATGGGAAGAGGATCTAGGCCAATCATTCACCCCCCAACCAATGGTCTACAGCACTACGCCATACCTATAACTCCACGAAATCAGCAAACTTATGGGAACTAAATCTCAAAATCACGCTAAGATGGTACATCACTCCCATCAAAGCCCAAGCAATGAACCCTACATCCTCCCCACTATGCTGGAGAGGATGCGGAGAACAGGGAGTAAAATATTCATCCTGCTCACCACTATCAGTGGGATGCCCATCCAAAGGTCCCCTGAACTCGCGCTCCTGCACATGGGTATTACAACAATCCCGCCCCAAGCAAGAAAAATTGCCATCAACATTTTGTTAGCTACAAAGTTGATCCTAGCCAGAAATTGGCTTTCCTCAGATATCCCGACCCTAGAACACATCACACATATGGTCCAAACCCACATCACATATGAAACTATTTATGCAATATCGGAAGGAATGACAATACGAAAATTGTCAGACTGGTCATTATGGCACAATTGGTACAATCTCAATCTCAACTCCAAACCTACGGCTTAAAGCTCTTTCACACCACCCCCTTGAGCTCGGATCTGAACGCAGGGGATGAGGAGGGGCCCTTCCGACCACAGTATTAGCTCCCTACCGGGGTGGTTGGTCTGGGTCTCGCTCCCTTCCCTCCAACAGACACTAAAAAGCAGGAAATCAATCTAGGCTTTTTTTTTTACCCATATCCACATCCCTAACACTATCTAAAATCTTTTTCTGTATACCATAAAACTACCGGAACAACAATATATTATACTCTCTCTTTATTATTTTCCTTATCCATACACCTGGTACTTTGCAATGTTAAATGTTCTTTATAACATTTACTTAAGAATGCTTGTTTTTGCATACTGTATCTCCTCCGATTTCTGTAATCATGAAAACTCAATAAAGCTTTTTGAAAACCAAAAAACAAACAGACGATTGAACAATATGCCAAAGACAAAGACATTCTCCACTATCCTTCTGGCATGAGAGAGTCAGTAATTGAAGATTCTCTGCTCAGGGGAGAGGTTGCGCATAGGAAAGGCTTCATGAGATGGTCCCCAAAGCAAAAGCCTCATCTGCCACAAATATAAAATTGAGGCCCTCAACATTTTGGTCAACAGGTGTCAAGTTTAGGGTGCCATTCAGGAGCCACCTGTAGATCTCTGTCTGCATAATTAATCCTCCATTAGAGTTACGCCCGCTCTTCCCAACATCCAACTAAAGGAACTAGCAATTAGCAGAAACAGTGAGCATCACTATGCTGCAAAAGCTTTTATAGTTAAAATAATAAGAGCCAGAGTTGGCTGGTGGGACAATATTCACATGCTTCCCATCAATAGCACCCCCATAGTTGGGAAAATCCCATTGGTACAGAAACTGGTCTGCAACTTCCTGCCATTGCTCTGGATTAGAAGGAAACTGTGGAGAAACCAAAAAAAATCACAAAATTACTACTTCAGCACATAACATTGCAGTCATATTTGACACAAAATGCTTTGGCAACATAAGGATAGACTTAAAAGAGGATGCAAAGACCAAAGTCTAAGGTCGACTTATCTATTTCCTCACCCCCCTCTGGTGCTCCATTTGGCAAATTTCAGGGGGGAGGAGGTAATGGCTAGATGTTTTGGACAGGCAACCCTCTCCAGTTTGATAAGAACTTGCTACAGGAATTTGGCCACTCCCTCCTCTATTGCCAGCTCAGTGGACAGGTAAGAAGTGTCATACTCTAAAGCTGGATACACACTATACAATCTGGATCACATTTTTACATTAAGATTGAACCAAACAATATAATATGAGGTCAAACTTAGGAGTTAAAATTTGTATGTAATCATGTTTGTACATGGTTTGGGTAATTATTAAGGAAATCTGACCACAAAAGATGGAGAGTGTGTATGGGAGATTAAAAGTCAGCAGATGCAGTACTTGGATCTGCTGAATTAGCATTTGTTTGGAGGGCAGAGGGTTCAAAATGAGCTTTGGCATAATAATAAGGTCTCTTGCACTCTGCATAATTTGGAACACACAAATAACATTTGAAACGTTTGTTGTTGCTTTTTTTTGGGGTAAGGCTCAAAATGTAGCTGGCCAAAAACATTGTTAAGTTACCAGGCTAGATGAGTATGGACACAGGATAACATGCTGGGGAGGTTTCTGTAGAAAAATAGGCCTGTAGCCCAAAAAAGGAGCCATAAAACCTTAGTCAAGTCAAGTCAAGCTTTATTGTCAGTTCTTCCACATGTACAGTACATACATACAGGGAACTGAAATTACATTTCTCTTGGATCCATGGTGCTTACAGGTAGTTCTAACAGTGGAGCCTAAGATCTAAATCACATAAATATAAAAATATAAAATACACTATATAATTCAACTATACAATAAAGAGTACTAATAAAAATAAGTGAATTAAAATAAAAAATAAAAAAAAAACACAGCGCAAGGCACATGGCAGATGGAGAGCAAATCAGTAAAGTGTACATCAGTGCAGGTAACAGAATTAGTGCAAAAATGGCTGAATCAGTCTGGTAACAAGTGGCAGAGTGACAGAGGGCTCCAAAGCAGTTCTTTAAATTAAGTTGGCATATGAGGTAGTAGAGGGTTATAGTTCTATGCCTGAGGCAGAAGAGGGAAGGGGGGGCAGGTTCAGGAGCGAGTTCAGCTTCCTGACAGCCTGATGAATGAAGCTGTCCTTCAACCTGCTGGTCCTGGCCCATAGGCTCCGCAGTCTCCTTCCTGATGGCAGCAGGCTGAAGAAGCTGTGTGATGGGTGATTGGGATCACCCGCAATGCAGAGGGCTTTGCAGGTGAGACGGGTTCCATAAATATCCTGGAGGGAAGGGAGAGAGACACCAATGATCTTCTCAGCTGCTCTCACTATGCGTTGTACAGTCCTCTGGCAGGAGGCGTTGCAGGCCCCATATCACACAGTGATGCAGCTCATCAGAATGCTCTCGATGGTGCCTCTGTAGAAGGTGTACATGATGGGGGGCGGGGCTCTGGCTCTTCTCAGTTTGCGGAGGAAGTAGAGACGCTGCTGTGATTTTTTGGCCAGTGCTGTAGTGTTGTCGGTCCAGGAGATGTCCTCTGTGATGTGCACACCCAGGAACTTGGTGCTACTCACCCTCTCCACAGTAGCACCATTGATGGTTAGAGGAGCATGCTGGGTGAGCGCTCTCCTGAAGTCAACAACAATCTCTTTCATCTTCTTCGCATTCAAAGAGAGATTGTTGTCACTGCACCACTCGGCCAGGCGTCTCACCTCGCTCCTGTAGTTTGTCTCATGACTCTAATGAGACCCACCACAGTCATGTCATCTGCAAACTTAATGAAGAGGTTGGAGTTGTATAATGGTGTGCAGTCGTGGGTCAGCAGGGTGAAAAGAAGGGGGTTCAGCACACATCCTTGAGGGGCCCCAGTGTTCAGTATGATGGTGCTGGATGCAGGGGCGGACCAAGTGGGGGGCGGGTGGGCGGGCCGCCCCAGGTGCCACACTTTGGGGGGGTGTTCAGTGTCACTGTCAGTGTCATCTCTCTAGTGGGGTCCCGCTGTGCGCATCTCGAGGGCGGCAGGAGCCCCTCAGCCCTGGCTGCTCTTTTTTTTTAGGTGGATTGTTGGAACGAACTTGGTTGGTTGTAACACCCCCCTCTCAGCGTCACAGTGGTATGGTCTCTCTGGTCTGCGTGCGTCCGTCACTGACTGCTCCGCCGCTGCGCTTCCACTTCCTTCTGCCTCCGCCTCTGCCCGCCGCCCTCCACTCACCGCTGCGCTGTGTTGTAGAAGCAGGCTTGCCTTGAGGTGCGCCCGCCATGTGAGTACTCTGTGGAACTTGGAATGTCCGTCTCGTCGGTCTCAGTCTGTGGCCCGGCCCCAGTGGCATCACTATGGGGATGCAGGGCCCCAGCGGGGGGTGCGGTAAACACCGAGGCAGGGGGTCACACAGGGTGATGCCTGCCAGAGGGGTGACACCATGAGGACTGTTGTTGTTGGAGGTTGGTTGGAATGCAGCTGCTTGACACTATTAAGAATGGTTGGTATTTAAATAATGACCCCCTATGGTTGTGACAGCGGGAAGTTCATCAGATAACAGAGTTGCTTGTATTTTGACATGTGTTACAAGTAATGGTATTACCAGCATACATACATATTTGTGCAATAAATATTCTTGAAAACATTTCAAATTTATGTGGGTGTTTTTCATTTTTTTTGGGGGGGTGCCAGATATAGGATCTGCCCTGGGTGCAAAATGCTCTAGGTACACCCCTGGCTGGATGTGTTACTGCCGACCCGTACTGCCTGAGGTCTTCCAGTTAGAAAGTCCAACAGCCAGTTGCACAGTGAAGTATTGAGCCCCAGCCGGACCAGTTTGTGAATAAGCTCTTGAGGGATGATAGTATTGAATGCTGAACTGAAATCTATGAACAGCATTCTGACGTGTGAGTCCCTTTTATCTATATGTGTAAGTGCTGAGTGGACAGCCGTTGCAACAGCATCGTCGGTCGAGTGGTTGGACCGATATGCAAACTGGAAGGGGTCCAGGGAGGGGGGGAGGGCAGACTTGATGTGGTGCATGACTAGCCGTTCAAAGCACTTCATAATAATCAGAGTAAGTGCAACTGGGCGGTAGTCATTGAAGCAGGATGGAGACGGCTTCTTCTGGACTGGGATGATGGTGGTGGCTTTGAAGCATGTGGGTACAACAGCCTGACGTAGAGAGATGTTGAAGATGTCTGTGAAGACATTGGCGAGTTCTGCTGCACAGTCTCTCAGTACACGCCCAGGAATTTTGTCAGGACCCGGAGCTTTCCGTGCATTGATCCTGCTGAAGGATCTCCTCACACTGTCTGGGGTCAGCGTCAACACCTGGTCACCAGGAGGAGGTGGAGTCTTCTGTGCAGTGGAGCTGATTTGCTTTTCAAAGCGAGCGAAGAAGGCGTTCACCTCGTTCAGCAGAGAGATGTTGCTGTCACACATCCTCGGTGGGGGCCTGTAGTCCGTAATGGTCTGTATTCCCTGCCACAGGCTCCGAGTGTCTCTGCTGTTGCTGAATTGATGGGCTATCCTCCTGGAGTACTGTCCCTTAGCCTCTCTGATGCCGCGGGACAGGTTGGCCCTAGCTGTTCTCAGGCCCACTTCATCTCCAGCTCTGAAGGAAGCATTCCGCGTCTTCAGGAGTCTGTAGACCTCCCCCGTCATCCATGGCTTCTGGTTGGCCCGTACAGTGATGGTCTTTTTGACAGTTACATCATCAATACACTTGTTGATGTAAGCACTGACAGTCTCTGAGTACTCTTGGAGGTCTGTGATGTTATTGTATGTGGCAGCCTGCTTAAACATATTCCAGTCAGTTTACAGCATGCATAAGGCCAAAGAGGACATTCACAGCATATTCTAATATTGCCAATTATGTCTTCAAAAAAAAAAGGAAAAAAACAACATTAGCAAGCACAAACACATAGAATCTGGTATTAATATCAAACCAACCTTAATATAATCCTTCTGCAGCACTTGAATAATGGCTTAGCAGGTCTCAGGAATAATGACTCCAAGAGCCTGGGGGGGAGATCCCAGTAGTACATTTGAGATCCTGGAGGCTTCTCTCTGTCGCCAGGTACCGCAAGGTGGCTATGAGCATTTGCTCAGGAGTGATGGAAAGGTGCATGTATGTGTCCTGCTTCTGGATATAGGGGGACACCAATGCCAAGAGGTGGTTAAAGCAGGGATCCGTCATCCAGAGGTAATTCCGAAAATCATCCGGATTATTCTCCTGGAGCCCCCTGAACAAAGGCATATGACATAATTGCTCACGATTGAGCAACCAATTTTTGGTCCAACAGCTCCTCTTTTTCCTCTTCTTGCAAAGGACTTGGGTCAAAGCAATGTCTCCTAGCCCAAAAACAGCAATATTTCTCTTCCTACTTTGCAATATGGCTGGTTGACGAATGACCGTTCATTAAAGATCTGAAAATCGTGAATCAACGTTCACAAAACTTCTGCTAACACGAAATTAGCGGAAGGGGCCCAAAGGGTGAAGCACAAAAGTTAACTTCCTCAAACGTAGCACATCACTACGTTGGCCTGTGTCGAAAGACAAATTTCATACAGTCAGTACACTGTATAATGTCATGGACAGACGCTTTTGACAAAAATCAGAAGCACGGTCGTATGACAATCGAACCATGTGTACGAGGCTTAACGGTCTGAAAATCGGAAGATTGGTCGTTGTACGAAAATTCCCGTCCAAAATTTGCATCGTGTGTACAGGGCTTAACTGGACAATCAGAATACACAATGCTTTGTGCAACAAAAGAGAAGTGATTGCTAAAGCTACAGATGGTATTACTATTTTGTAAATATAGGAATCTGAGTGAACAGTGCTGTGTAAAGTATAGGAGGGGTGATCACTAAGACTACAGTTGTTCTGTGTATGTGCAAGTGGAAGTAAAGCATGTATATACAAACAACTATAATTATAGTTGTTTGTATATACATAGCAAAGCACAGCATTTGCCATATTCACTTTGTATTGGAGCTAGTTTAAAGCTAGAGTACACTCCTCACATTTTTATAGATATTTTATTATATTTTTTTATGTGACAACACTGAAGAAATGACACTTTGCTTCAATGTAAAGTAGTGAGTGTACAGCTTGTATAACAGTGTAAATTTTCTGTCCCCTCAACAAAACTGAACACACAGCCATTAATGTCTAAACCGCTGGCAACAAAAGTGAGTACACCCCTAAGAGAAAATGTACAAATTAGGCTCAAAGTGTCAATATTTTATGTGGCCACCATTATTTTCCAGCACTGCCTTAACCCTCTTGGGCATGGAGTTCACCAGAGCTTCACAGGTCACCACTGGGGTCCTCTTCCACTCTTCTATGACGACATCACGGAGCTGGTGGATGTTAGAGACCTTCTGTTTGAGGATGCCCCACAGATGCTCAATAGGGTTTAGGTCTGGAGACATGCTTGACCAGTCCATCACCTTTATCCTCAGCTTCTTTAGCAAGGCAGTGGTCATCTTGGAGGTGTGTTTGGGGTCGTTATCATGTTGGAATACTGCCCTGCGTCCCAGTCTCTGAAGGGAGGGGATCATGCTAAGCTTCAGTATGTCACAGTACATGTTGGCATTCATGTTTTCCTCAATGAACTGTAGCTCCCCAGTGCTGGCAGCACTCATGTAGCCCAGACCATGACACTTCCACCAACATGCTTGACTGTAGGCAAGACACACTTGTCCTTGTACTCCTCACCTGGTTGCCGCTACACAAGCTTAACACCATCTGAACCAAATAAGTTTATCTTGGTCTTATCACACAACAGGACATGGTTCCAGTAATCCATGACCTTAGTCTGCTTGTCTTCAGCAAACTGTTTGCGGGCTTTCTTGTGCACCATCTTTAGAAGAGGCTTCCTTCTGGGATGACAGCCATGCAGATCAACTTGATGCAGTGTGCAGCGTGCGGTCTGAGCACTGACAGGCTGCCCCCCACCTCTTCAACCTCTGCAGCAATGCTGGCAGCACTCATATGTCTATTTCCCAAAGACAACCTCTGGATATGATGCTGAGCACGTACACTCAACTTCTTTTGTTGACCATGGTGAGGCCTGTTCTGAGTTGAACCTGTCCTGTTAAACCGCTGCGTGGTCTTGGCCACCATGCGACAGTTCAGTTTCAGGGTCTTTTCAATCTTCTTATAGCCTAGGCCATCTTTAGGTAGAGCAACAATTCTTTTTTTCAGATCCTCAGAGAGTTCTTTGCCACGAGGTGCCATGTTGAACTTCCAGTGACCAGTATGAGAGAGTGAGAGTGATAACACCAAATTTAACACACCTGCTCCCCATTCACACCTGAGACCTTGTAACACTAACGAGTCACATGACACTGGGGAAGGAAAAAGGCTAATTTGGCTCAATGTGGACATTTTCACTTAGGGGTGTACATACTTTTGTTGCCAGGGGTTTAGACATTAATGGCTGTGTGTTGTTATTTTGAGGGAACAGCAAATTTACACTGTTATACAAGTTGTACGCTCACTACTTTACATTGTAGCAAAGTATAATTTCTTCAGTGTTGTCACATGAAAATATAGCATAAAATATTTACAAAAATGTGAAGGGTGTACTCACTTTTGTGAGATACTGTAACTGTGCACTTCCACCTTGCAAAATTAGGGTTGTTGGTTCGAATCCCAACCGCAGCACTACTTGCCTGGAGTTTGCACGTTCCCTGTCTGTGTGGGTTTCCTCTGGGTACTCCGGTTTCCTCCCACACACCGAAGACATGCTGGTAGGTTAATTGGATCCTGTCTAATCCTAGGTTCACATCTCTGCATTTTTGTGGGTTGCGTTTGTGCGGATACAGCATGACATTCACTTGAATGAGCTGCTGTGCTTGCATTTCCTATAGAAAAAGGAGCATGCACCTTTTTCAAACGTGGCCCACAGGGAAATCGTATGGTCATTTGACCATGCAATTTCCCTACGGTTTCCGCACCTGTAAACATGCTGCATTTTTACATGCATGGACGTGCCATTCAGAATTAATGCAAGCCCCATGCATTTTCACTGCGGGTGGTTGGAGATACAGGAATCATTGCAATTCCCACACCTGCAGCCACAAACATAGGTGTGAACCAAGCCTTAATTGGCCCTAGTATGTGTATGTATGATTGTGAGTTAGGGACCTTAGATTGTAAGTTCCTTAAGTGCTGGGACTGATGTGAATGTACAATATACAGTATATGTGAAATGTGCTTCATAAAATTGATGGAGCTATACAGAATACGTACCTGTAATAATAAATTAACTTATTTAGAGTGTACTATGAAGAAATGCTATGTATTTTGACAGGCTCGGCTTGATAAAAAGGAAAGCCTTGGAACTAGGGTTGTTACCTCATCCCTTTAAACCCAAACACATATGCATTACACGGGCTCAGTTGTTGATTAAGGTGGTAATTAAACTCACTTGGTGACTTATCTGCATTTAATTAGCCTCAGAACTTGGGTAATTCATATGTGTTCGCGTTTAAAGAGATAAGGTGGCAACTCTACTTGGAACATAGGTGGGTTTCATCTTCTTGAGAACATATATCCCCCCTTGCTTTTATGCTATCTCATTTTATCAACACTATTTGTATAAGTATCATTCTGTGCAGTATATTCTTGCCTTCTGCCTCCAAGAACCGATGCTGTTTACTTTAGTTATACAGCATAGAGTTGATGTACTAAAGGAGTCACGTTGAAAGGGAATTTCCCCTTAGCTTAGTGACTGAGATGAAGCTCTGCTGACTTCAATCATCCAATCATTTACAAACAAAAATGTGTATATATATTTTTTTTCAAATACCCCTTATCCGAACTTCATTGGATATTGTTTGAATTTTCACTGCATTTACTAATCTAATTGAAAACTACCATGCAAAGTGAAAATTCACTTACCAAATTTGATATGCTTTACTCTTTTAGTAAATCACTTCCCCACATATCTAGTAAGGTATTCTGTCAAGAGCCATATTGTGCAAACCTTTTTGTTTTCATTCTGTAAATGGGATTTCTATAATTTACTCCTTGTATAACATACTGTATATATGTTGTGCAATGTTCTTAAATGTGTGGCACTTTTTGAGGGAAGACAGCTTACAAGTTTTATTATCATGTTGTTGGAGACCACATGAAAGGGAGGCACTACACAATGGAGAAGAGACTAGAAGGGTTATTGTATTCATTTTAGGAGAAGCTGGAGGAAGAAGTAATATTGCTGAAAATGCACCATGGGGCTAAGACAGATTCTTGGCCCCTGGTGACAAATAATCTCACCTATGGTTACATGGATGAATAAAGTATAGCTAAAAGCAACCATTCTTTTTCTATTTTCATAGAACCAGCTGAGCGGTGTCTCATTAGTGAGATTTCCCTTCACTTTCTGTCCTATAGACTCAATAGGAAGTAATAAAATATCTTTAGTGAGAGGTTATATTTCCAATATGAGTGATTTCCCCTCTTACACATTTGTCACAAGAACAGGAGTGTTTCCAGAATGTGAGTTCTGCAATGGCAGCTTCCATACTTTATTCATGACAGGTTTCCTTTATTAAGTCATTAACCCGTAAAATGGAAATTCCTTTTATATATATAGAATACTCTATAATTGATCAATGTAAATAAATTGTGGTTTTGAATATTTCCAACACTGTAGGCCAGATTGGTTCAGTAAACCTTTAAAAGCACAAAATATCCTTGATAAATTTCTTCTGTGGATAGCATTATGCTGAAAGGCTAATCATTTAAAAAAAAACACAAAATTATGTTTTTTTTCAAATACAACCATCTAATTTAAACGAGAGAGGTGCTGTCCTCATTTTGTTCTTACTTTTTCTCTCTGCAGCACAGTAGGTAGAAAGCTGAAAGACTGCTGTGGTTTATTTATAGGAATTCTTCCCACACCTTATGTAACCTCCACTTTTACTGAAGGTTAAAATGTCTCAACAAAAGAATAATAAAAATTGGAGTGTTTGAAGTAGTTTAAAGTCTGTGGTATCACTAATAACAAAGAGGTTAATCCAACCGGAGCCCAGGGACCTGCAGCATGATGCTCTGCAGTGTATTCCAGATCCCTTATGGGCACGATGGTTTAATAAAAATGCTCTGAGATTTTCTCAGCAGATAAAAAAAGCAAAAAGGAAGCAAGGCAAAATGTGGTGTATGGAACAGAATGATTAAAATCCCAATGACCTTTTGGAGACCAACGTGAATAAAATGACATTGCCACGAGACACTTGAGAGGAAGGAAAGGACAATGTTAAAAGGCCTGGTTGAATAAAAAATAAACACCGATACATTTACATGGATATCATAAAATATATTTAACCACATAATGGAAATAGGGTGATGGTGTCACATGCTAAAAGACATGTGCAGGTTAAGGATGCTGGCTTCTCACAACTAAACTTAAAATGGTTCTTCTATGCATTAAGATAAGAAACCTTCTGCGTGCAGCAGCCGTCCTCAGCCCCCCTAATACCTACCTGAGGTCCATCTTGATGCAGGAGTGTCTCGGCTGACTGGGACTTCCCTCCTCATTGGCTGAGACAGCAGCACAGTGCCATTGGCTCTGGCTACTGTCAATCAAAGACAGTCTGCCAATGAGGAGAGAAAAGGGGCAGGGCTGGGTGAAGGCTCCATGTCTGAAAGCACACAGGGAGCTGTGACTCGACTCAGGTGCCCCCAGAGCAAGCTGCTTGGTGTGGGGGCACTCAAGAGGAGGGAGGGGCCAGAAGTACCGAAAAGGGACCCGAGAAGAGGAGGATCTGGACTTCTCTGTGCAAAACCACTGCACAGAGCAAGTAAATATACACATTTAATAATTTTAACAAAAAAAAATAGACTTTACAATCACTTTAAAGTGATTGTGAAGGTAGAAGTTTTTTTTATCTTAATGCATTCTATGCATTAAGATAAAAAGCCTTCTGTGTGCAGTAGCCCCTCTCAGCCCCTCTAATAGTTAACTGAGCCCCATCTAGATCCAGCGATGTTGTAGGAGTGTCTTGGCTGTCCAGGACTCACCTCCTCATTGGCTGAGACAGCAGCACGGCGCCATTGGCTCCTGCTGCTGTCAATCAAAGCCAGTTAGCCAATGAGGAGAGAAAGGGGCAGGCTGCGGTTCCATGTCTGAATGGACACAGTGAGCTGTGGCTAAGCTCAGGTGCCCGTATAGCAAGCTGCTTGCTGTGGGGGCACTCAACAGGAGGGAGGGTCAGGAGCACCGAAGAGGAGAATACATAGAACGCATTAAGATAAAAAATCTTCTGCCTTTACAAGTCCTTTAAGCAGAGTCCCACTTTGACAAGCAAACAAATTTATTATACCTATGAGTCCCATAGGAATACCATAAGAACAGTCAAAAATGATTTGTAAAAAGGCTAAAACAGGAACAAGGTCCACCAACCAAATAAAAAAAGCAACCAGTGGCTGATTCAGCCTACTTCCCCCAAATGGAGACGTCGAGGATGGGTCCTCGGCTGTGGCAGAAGGCTGCAGAGGTGTCACTGTGCTAGACTCTTAGACTCTTCTTGATTGCCAATAGGAGGAACATGGGCCCTGGTGACGGCCACCACTCGCAGCACTGTAGTGGAAACCGACTGGAGGAAGCTGCATTTTTCCTTTGTGGAGACACAACGTATGGGAGAAAGGCTTTGGCGATGATGTCACAAGCCGTGCCGGAAGAAACCAGATGCAATTCACTGGGGAGATGAGAGCCTGGAACGTATTGCTGTGTACGTGGTCCTGTCACTATTACAACGCGTTTCACGTGCCTGCGCCTTGTCATGTCATGACTTGTCTGGTGCAGTGCATCGCATCTGGTTTCTTCCGGCGTGGCTTGTGACGTCATCGCCAGCCACCTTGCTCCCATACTCAGCGTCTCCATGAAGCAAAACTGCAGCTTCCTCCGATCAGCTTCCACCACAGTGCCGCGAGTGGTGGCCATCACTATGGCCCATGCTCCTCCTATTGGCAATCAAGAAGCACCTAGCACAGTGACACCTTAGCAGCCTTCTGCCACAGCCGAGTACCGATCCCTGACATCTCCATTTGGGGGCAAGTAGGCTGAATCAGCCACTGGTTGCTTTTTCATCTGATTGGTAGACCTTGTTCCTGTTTTTAGCCTTTTTAGCAATCGTTTTAGACTGAGGTTATAGTATTCCTATGGGACTCGAGATAATACCTATCCATGACATTTACAGTCTGTATCTAAGCGCTTTTAGGAGATAAATGGTTATTGTATTCTCTGTGTCACTCCTCCCCAGGGGTTTTCTCCAGCTGCTATGAACAGTGCTGTTACTAGTCCTTTTCTCAAGCAATTCTCTCCATTTGGCCCCTGACCTGACTGGAAGAGTGAGATGCAGCACAAGCAGCCAATCATCTCATATGCCGACAAGATGTAAAACAAAATGACGCACAGATTGTTGAGGTGGCACCACATCCAAAAGATACAAAAATCAAAAGGAAAAAGTAGAAAAGAATGATCTTTATAGGTTGCCACATATAACCCAAATAAAGGAGGTGAGTATTTATAATTAGAGTTGAGCGAACCCGGACTGTAAAGTTCGGGTCCATACCGAACTTTGGGGTGTCCGGGACTCGGACCCGAACCCGGACTTTTCAAAAAAAGTCCGGGTTCGGGTCCGGGGTTCTGGTAATTTTAATGAAAGTTCTGAAAATTGCTGTAAAAGAGTCCAGGAAGGTCCTAGAGGTCTGAAAAAGGAAGGGAAATGGGGGTAAGGGTGGGACAAGTTCCCTACAAAGAAACAGGGACAGGAAAATAACTTTAAATATTTTTTAAAAAATAAAAACATAAAAAAGCAAAAATGGAGGTGAATGTGGATCATCTTCAAACTGGGTCTGAAAAGTACTAATTAACGGTAGAAGCCATATAACTGTTCTAAAATCATCTTCAAACTGTGTCAAAAAAGTATAAATAAGCCGGGAGAACCCATATCACTGTTCTGCAAACATCTGGAAGCTGTGTGTGTCACTTTAAATAAAACCGGGAGAAACCATACTACTGTTCTGGAAACATCTGTAAAGTCTGTGTGTCACTTTAAATGAAATCGGGAATAACTGAACATCTGTTCTGCAAACATCTGTAAAGTCTGTGTGTCACTTTAAATATAACCGGGAATAACTGAACATCTGTTCTGCAAACATCTGTAAAGTCTGTGTGTCACTTTAAATATAACCGGGACTAACTGAACATCTGTTCTGCAAACATCTGTAAAGTCTGTGTGTCACTTTAACAAAAATCGGGAATAACTGAACATCTGTTCTGCAAACATCTGTAAAGTCTGTGTGTAACGTTAACAAAAACCTGGAATAACTGAACATCTGTTCTGCAAACATCTGGAATGTGTGTGTGAAACTACAGCATAGAGAAGAACAGGTATATGGTTTCGCTCTGCTATAGTTTCAAACACAGTTTGCAGATGTTTGCAGAACAGTGATATGATACCAGCAGAACCCGGACTTCTAGAAGTTCGCTCAACTCTATTTATAATATGTATAAAAATACAAACATTTATGCACAATCCAAAAACATTAAAATCAATATAAATGTAGCCTGAACAACATCCCTTATCTCCACATCCCCCCACCTCCCTTCGCCAGTTATCCCCCCACTAACGCACACTACATATGCTCGTAGGAGAGCAAGGATGATCCCTTGCATCTCACTCGAATTGATAGCCCCAAACTTCACATTGGATACTGCCCAAATCAATAGGCCTTACAATCTGAATCCCGGACAGTCGTGCCTGGACAGGCGACCGAGATAACCTATACCGACGGACACGACAAACTAATTCCCCCCATCACCCGGTTCGGCTTGTCAGCCGACGAGGTATTGCAGTGGGGGGTCTTCTCCAACAATGTTGGCTTTCTGTTACCACACTTAACCATAGCTTATGCCCCAAGGGTAACCTCAGGGGCAATAATATGACTTCTCAAATGTTTAACCGTCCTATGTTTCTTGGTTACTATGTACAGCAGATATTGACACAGTTCCCTATCTTGTGCTTGAAATACCTCTGTACTTGTTCTTCTTGAAAATCCAATAAAATCTTTATAAAAAAAAAAAAATCAATATAAATGGTTCAAACACTGTGTCAGCTATATTCCCCAGTGGGATAGTAATGCTCTTGTCCTGTTAAGACCTAGCCCTTATATACAGCATATGTACATGTAAAGAGAGTAACAGGTTTTCAAAAATGTGCTGGGCCAGATAGTATGCAGAATTCAAGTGCCGATCTTGATCTCTACGCCTTTTGCCAAAGAATGTCTTCTTCAGGAGTTTCTGTTTGTGTTGGAGAACAAATCATAATAACTTACATAACTTGGTTAAAATTACTACCTACATATGCAATATCAAGTACCCACACATATACAATCAAGACCCAGAGATGCTCAGTCTGAATAAA
The DNA here is from genome assembly GCA_018402905.1 of Glandirana rugosa. Lineage (NCBI taxonomy): Eukaryota > Metazoa > Chordata > Amphibia > Anura > Ranidae > Glandirana > Glandirana rugosa. The sequence goes on along the minus strand of BLSH010368829.1, from coordinate 10,397 downwards.
GGAATCCAAGCCACCCCAGAAACATGGAAATATTGTTTTCGGGCTAATGCAGCTGACAGGAGAACTTACAAGGGTCCATAGCCTAATAAATTATAATAATAAATAATATCATTCTCATATCCCAATAAAAGAGAACAAAAAGAAAAATTACAGACTACAAATTCAAAAGAGATTAAATCAAAATAAGTTTGAAAGAGGTTCAAAATAAATAAATGGGACCAGGGACTTACTTAGATAAATAGAGTCGCTCAAAAACACATGGTAAGTTATTTGGTCATCCACTAATTCTTAAAATAACGAGTGACGTTCATATAGTGAAAATTATACAGTAGAAATATAGATGCAAGCGCATATAGATCTAGATATAGATAAAGATCTTAAGGGCCAGTCCACATATATATCTTCAATCCATGTGAATAGCTGTGACAGCTGGCCATCACCTCTTGTTCCTTTTATATAGAGAAAATGGCTGGCATTAGAGGAATCCTCCCCACGCCCGCCATGCTAACATGCAGTGCCAGCGGGAAATGTATTGATATGTTTCCGGGTTGCGCGATCCTATACCGTGCATGTCTGGAAAAGGTGTGATGGGGCGGAGCTAAACGGTGTGCCGTGCTGACAAGCAACATGGCGATAGGAGGAGAAAGCAGACTGACTAAGGCAAGGACTTCACTGTTCAATCACAGGCTGGAGCAAATGGATCCATGACAACCTGAGCTCATGGGAAATTAATTGAATAATGCTGTCTCTCATTTGACCTGGATGACTGAGGATATCTATTGGTAGAAAAGAAGTGTTGTGGGGGACAGCTCCTAATTGTAGGTGAGTATTACAGGAAAAGCTCCTTTTAAATATAATTTTTATTGGCTATTAATCTTTTTTTGTTTTACTCAAACCATGCTTTACCATAATTATTAGCATGATCTAAACATAAACTTTAGATCCCTTTAGTCTGCATTTATACCTTTGCGTTTTGAATCGTGGGCATATTTGCCGCAAAGCTGACCGCAATTTCAAAGCACCCAGGTATGAATGACAAATCGCAGAATGCACATTTGAGATGTCATTCATTTGAATGGCACCTAAAATCACGGTGCCGTTATGCCGCGATTATTGCGTGATAAACCGCGCTGCAATCATGGCAAAGCGTGTGAAGCACGTCACCCAAAAGTAGCTTCTGAACTTTTTTTGGGTGACAAGCTTCACACGATGCGGTTTGCTGAGATTGCAGTGCAATTTATTGTGTGGAGGAACCGCAACGTTGTTTTAGGTGAATGGCATCTCAAATGTGCATTCTGCGAGTTTTCATTCACACCTGGGCACTTTGAAATCGCGGGCAGAATCGTGGCAAATCTGGCCATGATTCAAAACGCTGAGGTGTGCATGCAGCCTTAAACATAATATTAGGTAATTAGCTATTATTCAGCAAATTAAAATACTCAAGTGAATGCATTTGAAATCAAGCTTTATTTTAACGTTTGAACAATATATTTAGAAAAAAAAGAACAACGTTGCTTAAAAAAACAGCAAAATATTCAACAAGCATTGCCAGGGTTCCTTAATAAAAAAAAATCAATAAATCCTTGTTCCATAAACAGCTTTATCTTACTGCATCAGTCTATGTATAGAACATACAGATATAAAAAATCCAAAAGCAGTCATCATGAAACCTTTGCTTCTTTTCCAATCCTAGTTTGTGTAAGCAGAAGATTTATCGGACCTTACAAAAATATACCACTTTATTTATTTATTTATTTCGCTTTATGATGAATATACAGTATATATATATTATACCTGTGTACTCATTCCTTCAAGCATTAAAAGCTTTCAAGAAATCATTCACTATATAAAACAGGTTGTTTACAATTTATGGCTTTAGCTTCTACGTCTGGCGAATCTGCAGCTTTCTGTTGATTGCACGGACTGTATCCAAGGACTGATCAAGTGGAAATGAATCAATATCATAATTCAAGTTCTGGAAAGTGCTCTGAAGATCTCTACAACTTCTCGGAAGATCATGTTTAAGAAACAGAGTAAACAATGTCAAATATGTACCCAAAATAATTTTATAATGCAAAGCATACTTTACAAAGCATACATACAAAGTAAACCGTTATCAAATGGCTTCTTTTTGTTAGTTTCAAAATGTGTAAACAAATAATTTTTATATGTATATACATTTCTGAACCATCAAATGTATGCAGTGGGGAAAAAAATATTTGATCCCTTGGATATTTTGTAAGTTTGCCCACTTGGGCTCAATTCACACTAGTGCATTTTTCTATGCATTTTGCAGTTTGCAGAAATGCAGGACATTTTTTTAATATGGAACATGTTCACATCAATGCTTTTTTGTGCCTTTCATGCAAAAAGCAGTGTATGTAATAGACTTCAATGGGCATGCAAGAAAAACACGAGGGCTGAGTTTTACCATGTTTTTACCACATTTTTGTCGCATTTTGTGTTTTAAATCTGCCTAGCAACAAAATGTTACTAGGCAGATTTAAAACACAGAAATGCATTAAAACGCAGTAAAAACCTGCGGAAAGCTCAGCAAAAAGCAATGAAAAAGCGCTGAAAAGCAAAATGCATTGATGTGAATCGAGCCTTACAAAGAAATGAAGGGTCTATCATTTTTATCATAGGTGTATTTTAAATGACGGAATATCAACCAAAAATCCAGAAAAAACACATAAAACAAATGCTATAAATTAAGTTGCAGTTCACTAAAATAAGTATTTGACTAGGTTTGCACATACCTCAGGAGGGATTTTGGTCCACTCTTCTTTACAGATCTTTTCTAAATCCTTAAGGTTTCTTGGCTGTCTCTTGACACTCCTTTGTTGCCTTAGCAGTTTGTTTTGGGTCATTGGCATGCTGCAAGACCCATCCATGACCCTTCTTCTGTGTTATGGCTGAGGGAAGAAGGTTCTCATCCAAGATTTTACAATACATTGCCCCATCTATTGGCCCTTCAATGCAACAAAGTCGGCCTGTACCTTTAGCAAGGAAACAGCCCCAAAGAATCATGTTTCCACCTTCATGCTTGACTGTAGGGATGGTGTTCTTAGGGTCTTAGTCAGCATTTTTCTTCCTCCAAACACAGTGGATGGAGTTAATGCTAAAGAGCTCAATTTTGGTCTCATCTGACCACAGCACTTTCTTCTAATCCTTCTCTGAATCATTTAGATGTTCATTGTCATGACTGTAAATGTGCGTTCTTGAGGAGGGGGGATCACCATGTTTGGAGGAAGAAAAAAGTTGACTATGACCCTAAGAACACCATCCCTATAATCAAGCACGGAGGTGGACACATGCTTTGAGGCTGTTTCTCTGCTAAAGGTACAGACCGACTTTGCCGCATTGAGTGGGCAAATGAATGGGGTCATGTATTGTAAAACCTTGGATGGGAACCTTCTTCCCTCAGCCAGAACACGGAAGATGGGTCATGGTTGGGTCTTTCAGCATAACAATGGCCCAAAACATACCACCAAGGCAACAAAGGAGAGGCTCAAGAAGAAGCACATTACGGTTTCCAGACCTTAATCCTATAGAAAGTTTATGGATGGAGCTAAAACTTTAAGTTTGCAAGCACACACACAATGGCAAAAGGAGTCCATTTCAACTGATCATATTGTAAATGATCAAAACATTGCAATGGCGAAGAGAACATCTATTCTGTGTTGTGTTACATTTAAACAATAAAATAGTTTGCTGGTTTCATCCTCTTTAATCAAGCAGAAAGGATAGCAAAGAAGTAAGGTATATCACAAAAGGCAAGTTAGTCATTACATACAAGGGAAGTAAATGTAATTGTTCAAATGTAGGTAGATATATAAATGTTAATATGTACAAAATCCTGGCAATGGAGTTGATTTACTAAAGGGAAACCACCTTCACTTTTCAAGTTAAAAGCAGACCTTGGCACTCTCCTCCTCTCCACCCTGCTCCACATCCACAGTGCCGATATAGTGTTTTTAGAATTTTGTTTGTGTACAAGGCTCGGCCCAACCTCCAGCTTCTGGAATTTGTCTAGGCAAATGATGTGGTGTCCCTGGTGTCTCCTGGGATGCATGACACGCAGTCTTTTTCAGTAAAGAGGAGGTAGGTGGGCCTAGCGGCACCTGCACCTGGAAGAGCCGGCCGCTGTCACAGACAACATGGCGTTGCCTGACACGTGCAGTAGCTGCTGAGAGGAGGATCCTAGCAGATCAACACTGGATCCGCTGGCTAGGTGAGTATGCCTATTTTGCTGGAGGCTGTAAAAGGTGGGCATGAAAAAAAATGAGGGGAGGAGAGAAAAGGCTGCAGTTCCTCTTTAATTTCACTTATTTTAGTGAATGAGGTAAAGTGAGGTGAAAAATTCCCAATTAATTTTTACTCATGAATTTGCTATACCTCTTTAGTAAATCAACCCCAATGTATCAAAGTCCAAATACAGCATCTCAATTCCTTCCCAATGCATATAAGTGGCCTCATGGAAGTGAGTCTTTATCCATGGGGCCACATAAATGCACAATTGTGTTTGTGTTGAGATAAAGTTGTACAGGGTGCTCCTAGCACACAGAACAATATCGCACCAAGAGCTCCGTGTCTCATGCTAATGATCAGGAACCGGGAGGCCTAGTTCCCAATCACCTGATCACTGTACAGCCCACTCCTGTGTTGTTTTCTCCTCTTCAAATGAGAAAAAGATATGTTGTATCTTTTTCTCCTTGCTAGAGGAGAAAACTGTAAACGATGTGTTTAAAATAATTGATAAAGAACAAATAAATAAATAAAAAATAACTGGATCGGAGTTTGATCTAGGTCAGTTTCAGGGTTAGAGTTAGGGTCAAGGTTTGGGTCAAAGGGCAAAGCCAGGGTATTTTAGTAAGGATTAAAAAAAGCATTTTTTTAATTTAGTCTCAGTGCCAGTTACTACCAGTGTGTCTTAGGACTGATTCACACCTATGCATTTTAGCGCTTTTTGCATTTTGCAGATTTGCACTACAGTCCATTTAACAGGGTTTTCCTATGGAACATATTCTGTAGTGCAAATCTGCAAAATGCAAAAAGCACTAAAAATGCATAGGTGTGAATCAGGCCTAAGGTAGGATAAAAAAAAAGCAAAATGCACACTATTGTTCCTGGGCCCTACTATGAGTATAAACAACAAATAACATACACATATGTAGTACTGCTGTGATCGTCAGGAGAAGGGGAATGTATTTTAGATTATTTTTTGGTTGCAGGTTACAGTAATAGCAAGAAGTACATAGCTAAATGTAAAACAAAAAAAAAAAAAAGTTTTTTTTGTGCAAGATTTCTTTTGGTAGGAAAAAAAAAATCAGGGGATATCAATTACTATTTATCATCAAATAAAAGGCCAAGTTGTCCTGAAAAAAATCAAGGTATAATTCACCTGGATACAAGTAGGAGTGATGTTATGGAAAATAATTACTAACACATATCAAAATTGCAAAACTGTGTTCAGGCATTAGGATTTGTTTTACCCTCCACCATAAAGGGGTTAAAATAAATAAAATGCATGTAAAACAATAACATGATGTATAAGAATAGGTTATGCCCAGTGATTAGAGGCTGAATGTATAAGGCCCATCTGTAGTGGTGTTGTGATCATTGGAAGGCCTCTTGATTCATGAAGAAGGACTTTGCTTTTGAAATAAAATCCCCTTTTCATGTGTGGAGGATTATATAATAAATAATAAAAAATGTGCAGAGATTAAAAGAGGTTTTACTCTTCTGAACCCAAAGCCAATGCTACACTGCAATTTATATTGTGTGCATAAATGAATCACATAAAAATGATTTTTAATAAACTAAAACCTCTTACAGAACTAAAACGTATTTCAAAATTGTGGATCGTTTTTTTTTTCTAAAAAAAAGGCTATTCAACCTATTAGCATCTATCCAAAATGATAAAATCAAGTGTTGCATGCTTTGTTGTTTCATAAAACAGAGCAGAAAATTTAATGTGTAAAAGATTGCTAACTAATGGTAAGATTTCACTTACTCAATTGCAAAGGAGGTTATACAGTCAGAGTGTGAAGTGTGGTCAGTTTAATAAATGAATTTGGAACAACTGATTGATTGATTTGACCTGGTTTTGCATATTGTTCCTTTCTTTACTACATTTAGATATGTGTCTAGGTTATACTTTTCCTTTGTTATATTCTGCTTTCTTTTTCTTTAGTAATCTTAGACGTCATACACACCGTCTGACGTCATCCGTAGACCCATCCACTTATGACGTCACCTCCTGGGGCTGGGCTGTGACGTCATAAGTGGGCTGGCCTCCGGGCGGCATCATCGTGTGGCCCCGCCCCATGCCAATATAAGGCAACGCTGCAGTACGGACCCAGCATTCAAGTGGGAGAGATCGACGAGTCAGCATCTCCAGAAGAGAGAGAGAGAGAAAACAGAGTGGAGAGAGCGGCAAGACAGAAGACCCCTCAGAGGACAGAAGACCCCTCAGAAGACCCCGCAAAAGAGCTGAAGAAACAAGGAGACAGAGAAGAGAGGGGAGAAGATGCCAGAGCTGATTTAATGAAATATTTTAAAAACCTGTAGTGTGTTTTTTTTGGACACTTTTTTCCCAGGTGAATGGGTAGGGGTACGATGTACCCCATACTCATTCACATAGTAAAGGGGGCTTCCAGATTCCGCTAAGACCTGCAGACACCGACAACCATCGGCCAAGGTTGTTGGGAAGAGGCTCTTGTCCTCATCAACATGGGGACAAGGTGCCATGTTGAGGGCATGCGGCCTGGTACGGTCCAAGAGGGGGGGGGGGTCTGCTATGTCCCGGCCAGCCCATCCCCCACACAGTTAGAACATAATGAGGGAACACAGTTAACCCCTTCACTGCCTCCTGCAGTTTAACCCCTTCACTGCCAATGACATTTATACAGTAATCAGTGGATATTTAAATTTCTGATCGCTGTATAACTGTCATTGGTCTCAAAAAAGTGTCAAAAATGTCCGGCATGTCCGCTGCAATATCACAGTCCTGATAAAAATCGCAGATCACCGCCATTACTAGTGAAAAAATAAATAAATAAAAACGCCATAAATCAATTCCCATAGTTTGTAGATGTGGAAACTTTTGCGCAAACCAATCAATATACGGCGATTGCTATTTTTTACCAAAAATATGTAGAAGAATATATATCGGCCAAACCCGATGAATAATTTTTTTTTTCGGATTTGTATTATAGCAAAAAGTAAATAAAATTGCTTTTTTTGCAAAATTGTCGCTTTTTTGTTTATAGCGGGATCAGAAATGATGCAGAGGTGATCAAATACCACCAAAAGAAAGCTCTATTTGTGGGGCAAAAATGATAAAAATTTTGTTTGGGTACAACATCGCATGACCGTGCAATTGTCATTCAAATGGGGACAGCGCTGAAAGCCAAAAATTTTTCTGGGCTGAAGGGGGGTTTAAGTGCCCAGTAAGCAAGTGGTTAATATTTGCATTTTTAACCACTTGCCACCAAATCACATACCTAGTATGTCATTTGAATTCAAGTGCTTTTACCGAGGTGATGCCTGCAGCTGCAGCCTTCATTCCTGTACCGTTTTTTAGAGTCCATGATCTCTTGTAATAGCAATCGGAGCTGCTAACTAGACACTCGATTGCTATTACAAGAGGCGGGAGAAGACATCCTCCCCCTCCTGCTGCCTTCCATGGCTCTCTCAGGCTCTCCCATCCCACCAAGAGACCCAAGCAACCAGCCAGCACGTCCACTGGCTGGCTGGACAGCCCAACAAAGCCGGGAATGACTTTGATGGGCTGTACGTAATGGTATACCGGAAGCGATGACCTGCCATTTTTAAACAACGAGATGCATTCATAAATACCGATCTCTGTGTTTTTGAATGCTTTTAACTGCAGATCCCTTCATAAAGAGTACCTGCCTATTGCTGTCACAAGGAAGCTGTACATTCCTTGCGACAGCAATAAAAGTGATACTAAGAAAAAATTTAAGTGTAAAAATAAAAAATAAAATAAATGACTAAAAACAAAAACAAACTAAAGTTCCCCCCCCCCACAAAGACGAACGCACGCGTCGGTCCCTCACGCACGCAAACAGCAATCATCCCACATGTGAGGTATCGCCGCAAACGTCAGATCATGGGCAGTAATTCTAGTACTAGAACTCCTCTGTGAATCTAAAGTGGTAACCTGTAAAGGTGTTTAAAATATCACTTATGTATAGTAAAATCAACCTTGTTTGTCGCGATTGCTTGAATGTGCGTGACATGTTTGGTATCTATTTACTCAGCATAACATCATGTTTTTTATTTTATAAAAAATTGAGTTATGTATTGTGTTTTTTTTTTTGCATTTAAATTCAAAAAGGTGTGTTTTTTTCCCAAAAATTTTGTTTGAAAAAACGCTGCGCAAATACCGCGTGACATAAAAAAAAATTACTAAACCCACCAATTTTTTCTCTAGGGCCTCTGCTTTAAAAATATATATAATGTTTGGGGGTTCTAAGTAATTTTCTTGCAAAAAAAAAAATGATTGTTACATGTGAACAAAAAGTGCCAGAAAAGTCTTCAAGTGGTTAATGCCTATGTGCATGAGGCATTAATGTAAAAATGTCAGCTGGAAAGTCACATGATAAAGCTGCATGGAAATAACAATCAATATTTTTTTCTTGTAAAAACAAAGTTGAAGTGTGTTACCACACATTTGAACTTGGATGAGTGGTGAAACATCTTCAGTTTTACAGAGCAAGTCCTGTTGAATGTTGCTAGCGACCACAATTTAGACACGTGCCGTTTGTTTCGTTACGAATTAAAATTCGTACACATTTTCATTCTTCAGAAATTCGGATGTATCTGAATTTCTGAATTACAATATTACTGAATTTAAATGAATCCGAAATAACGGGAAAAAAATTCGGGCAAAATTTGAATTAGAATAATTTTCGAATCGTTTTCGAATACTTTTCGAATTTGAATAGTTTTCAAATTTGAAAAGTTTTCAAATTCAAAAAGTCCTCTAATTTTAATAGTTTTCCAATTTCCAAAGAGAACAACATATAATAGAAAACGAAAGGATAGAACAGAAAAAAAAGCAATAGACTAGAAAAGAATATAAGAGAAAACAAAAGAATAGAATACAACAGAGTAAAACAGCTCTGTTCCACTGCACCACATTATATTCTTTCATTTTCTGTTATATTCCCCTCTATTGTACTCTATCTTTTTCCATTCTATTCCTCTACTTTCCACTCCACCTCATTCTCCTTGGAAATTGGAAAACGGTTTGAATTTGAAAACTGTTCAAATTCGAAAACAATCTGAATTCGAAAACTATTTGAAATTCATTTGAAAACTTTTTGAATCGTTTTGAAAATGAAAAAACTAACGTAATTCAGAAAACTAATTAAACAAATGAAACAAATCTAACTAAACAAATTTATGTAAATAACGAATTGAATCTAAACTAAGCGTAACTAAACAAATTTTTTCGCTCTGCACATGTCTACCACAATTTTACTTATAAAAATTGATACATGTTGGCTATCTCTATGGAACAATTTCAATGAAAATGCTTTCTGATTTCATCTGCTGCTTTGTGATTTTATATACTCATTAACAAGCTTACACAGCTAATCATAAAACCTTAATGCTGACCTGTAGTCACCATAATACAACTAGATTTCTATTTCTGATGGCCAGTTAATTTGTAAAATGCATTTATTACCTTTAAATTCCAATGATTTATATGTAAAATTATGTATAGTTTCCACTATTGATGGGAAATGCAAAGCAGCAGGGGTAGCTTTGTTGCCACTGTGTGTACAAGTACCTTTAAGTTGGAAAAGTGCAGACATGGCACAATCCCACCTTTTATCCACAGCAACAGACCATGTAGAGCAGTGTTCCTCAACTCCAGTCCTCAATGCCCACCAACAGGTCATGTTTTCAGGATTTCCCTCAGATGAATCGGCTGTGGTAATTACTAAGGCAGTGAAACTGATCAAATCACCTGTGCAAAATAATGGAAATCCTGAAAACATGACCTTCTGGTGGGCCTTGAGGACTGGAGTTGAGAAACACTGATGTAGAGGATATTACTGAGAGTGCGGAGAATATTTTCCAACATACTTCCCCCAGGCTTGTATTACCACTGTACAGCTAGACCGCTTGGCAAGAGGCAATTCTTGAACATAAATTAAAGCCAATAAAAAGTAAAAAGGAAATTACTAAAGATGCCCTTTTTAGAACAGGTCATCAGTAGTGTTGAGCGAACCCGGACTGTAACGTTTGGGTCCGTACCGAACTTTCGGGTGTCCGTGGCACGGACACGGACCCGGACATTTCAAAAATCGTTCGGGTTCGGTCCGGGGTTCTGCTATTTTACTCCACGTGTTGAGAAG
>BLSH010368813.1:100470-121486 GCA_018402905.1 Glandirana rugosa | reverse complement strand
GGCTTTGATCTGCAATGTGCAAGGAAGGAGTAGCAAAATCTTTTGCCATTAGTATCATAAAATTCACCACAAAGTTTTTGAATCCTTGCAATGTATCTCCAACAAACTCATGGTTACAGAATACTGAAGCTTCACAGTCTCTTAGCTGAAGATTTAGAAACCATGCAAAGTTCCGAAGTTCAGACCAAGAAGGGTCAACTATGCCACAGTAAAGCAGGAGTAACTGCAGGCATTTTGCTGGGTCTCCTTCAGTGCAACCCTCTATGTACACAAAGCCATCTAGATTTTGTCTCTGGTCAAAACGAATCAGGTACTGGTACGGTCTCTGGAAGCAATCACTACGAAATTCCTCAATGTCCATCCCTGGATCTCCACAATCTTTCACATCAGTTTGGGTACTTTTTGTGAGAACCTCCTTTGGAGAACAGCAGGAAACCTTTGGGAAGAAGTCAATGAAACCATTTTGCACAATTCGAGGAATCTGCAGGCAAAATAAATGAATAATGTTCGGTTAGATCTCTTACAATAAAAGCTCTGAATTTTTTTTTTTAAGAACACTGCTTGCTCTCCAAAGTTAACATAACCCCGTTATTTAAAACACAGTGGTTGTAAAGCTTATATATTTGCATTCTAATAATATATACAGGTGCATCTCATAAAATTAGGATATCATCAAAAAGTAATTTTTTTTTCAGTAATTCAATTCAAAAAGTGAAACTCATATTTTATATAGCATTTCTTTCTTTTTATATAGATGATTATGGCTTACAGGCAGACAAAAGCCAACATTCAGTATCTCAGAAAATCGGATTACAGAAGACCAATAAAAAAAAGTATTTTTAATACAGAAATGTTGGCTTACTGAAAAGTATGTCCATGTACAGTATAGTATGCACTCAGTACTTGGTCGGGGCTCCTTCTGCATGAATTACTGCATCAATGCAACGTGGCATGGAGATGATCAGCCTGCGGCACTGCTGAGGTGTTATGAAAGCGATTGTTTTGATATGGTCTTTCAGCTCAACTGCATTGTTGGGTCTGGTGTCTCTCATCTTCCTCTTGACAATAACCCACAGATCCTCTATGGGGTTTAGGCCAGGTGAGTTTGCTAGTCAATCAAGGACAGTGATACCACGATCATTAAACCAGGTATTGGTACTTTTGGCAGTGCAGGCAGGTGCCAAGTCCTGCTGGAAAATGAAATCAGCGTCTCCATAAAGCTGGTCAGCAGAGAGAAGCATGAAGTGCTGTAGAATTTCCTGGTAGAGGGCTGCACTGACTTTGGACTTGATAAAACACAGTGGACCAACACCAGCAGATGACATGGCTCCCCAAATCATCACTAACAGTGGAAACGTCACACTGGACCTCATGCAACTTGGATTCTGTGCCTCTCCACTATACCTCCAGACCATGGGACCTTGATTTCCAAATGAAATGCAAAAATGTCCACAGTCTGTGATGATTTGGGGAGCCATACCATCTGCTGGTGTTGGCCCCACTGTGTCTTATCAAGTCCAAAGTCAGCGCAACCCTCTACCAGGAAATTCTAGAGCACTTCATGCTTCCCTCTGCTGACCAGCTTTATGGAGATGATGATTTCATTTTCCAGCAGGACTTAGCACCTGCCCACACTGCCAAAAGTACTGGCTTAATGATCATGGTACACCATGCTTGATTGGCCTGACCTAAACCCCACAGAGAATCTGTGGGGTATTGTCAAGAATTAGATGAGAGACACCAACCCAACAATGCAGACGAGTTGAAGGCTGCTATCAAAACAACCAGGGCTTCCACAACACCTTAGCAGTGCCACAGGCGGGTTACCTCCATGCCACTTCACATTAATGCAGTAATTCATGCAAATGGAGCCCCGACCACATATTGAGTGTATACTATACTGTACATGGACATACTTTTCAGAAAGCCAACATTTATGTATTAAAAATCCTTTTATTGGCCTTGTGTAATATTTTAATTTTCTGAGATACTGAATATGGGGTTTTCATTAGCTGTAAGCCATAATCATCAAAACTAAAAGAAAGAAATATTTGAAATAGATCACTCTGTGTGTACCGCATCTATATAATATACATGTTTCACTTTTTGAATTGAATTACTGAAATAAATTAACTTTTTGATGATACTCTAATTTTATGAGATGCACCATGTTATACTCACCTGCTCTTTGCAATGGTATTGCACAGAGCGATCCCCTACCTCCTCTTCTGGAGTTTGCCGCCTGTGCTCTTTGTTCATCCTCTTCTCCGAGTGCCCTCTCAGCAAGCTGGCTGCTTGTGAGGTACTTGTGTGGACACAAACAGAATGTTGTGCTGTGTGCGTCCATAGACACAAACAGCATGGCTCGGCCACACCCCCTGCTCCCTCCTCATAGAATCTGACTGACAGCAGCAAGAGACTATGGCTCCAGTTGGTCTCAGATGCTCCTGTTAATGCAGGAAGAAAGGAGCAGTGCTGCTGCACATGGGACAGGGCTAGATTTAGAGAGAACTCAAGTACTGTAAATGTTTAGGAATTGCTGCAAGGGGCACAGGCATTGGAAGGTTTTTTACCTTAAAGGAGTTTTAAAGGCAGAAGTTTTTTTTATCTTAATGCATTAAGATAAAAAAACTTCTGTGTGCAGCAGCCTCCTCGGCACCCCTTAATTACTTACCTGAGCCCCTTCTCTCTGCAGTGACGTCCACGAGTGTCTTAGCTGTCCTAGACACTCCGCCTGATTGGCTGAGACACAGCAACGGCGCCATTGGCTCCCACGGCTGTCAATCAAAGTCAGCTAGCTAATCAGGGGAGAGAGGGGGTGGGGCCGGGTCGGGGCTTCATGTTTGAATGGATACACAGAGCTCTGACTCAGCTCAGGGGCCCCCTGTAACAAGCTGCTGGCTGAGGGGGCACTAACCAGAGGGAGGGGCCAGGAGAGCCTTAGAGGGACCCAAGAAGAGGAGGAACTGGGCTGCTCTGTGCAAATCCAACTGCAGAGAGGAGGTAAGTATAATATGTTTGCTATTTAAAAAACAAAAGAGGCTTTATAATTACTTTAACCACTTAAAGTGGTTGTCTACCCATTTTGTTTACTTTTACCTACAGGTAAGCCTAGAATAAGGCTTACCTGTAGGTAAAATGAATATCTTCTAAACCTGTACGGTTTCGAAGATATTCCCTTTCTAATTTAATGTGGTGTTACAGCACATGCGCCGTATATGTCCCGGCGCATGCGCCGTGTATGTCCCGGCGCATGCGCCGTGTGTGTCCCGGCAAAGGCCCGGCATTAGTTCCAGACCGCGCCGGGAAAAAACGGGTTCCGCGCGAATGCGCGGGAGTGACGTCTCGCGGCTACGGCCAGTCACAGTGCCGGAGCCGCGCACCCGGAAGCAAGATCCGTGGGAAGATGTCCGCTCCCACAGAGGGGACCGAACAGCCCGGTCGGATCTTCGTTTCAAGGTGAGTATTTCATAATGAGCTAGTATGCAGTGCATACTAGCTCATTATGCTATTGTCTTGCAGGTTTTTATTTATTTATTTTTAAGGTAGACAACCGCTTTAAGGACCGAGCCTCTTTTTGAGATCCAGTGTTTACAAGTTAAAATCATTTTTTTTTTTTTTGCTATAAAATTGCTTAGAACCCAAAACATTACATTTTTTTTTCTAACACCCTAGAGAATAAAATGGCGGTCGTTGCAATACTTTATGTTACACCGTATTTGCACAGTGGTCTTACAAGCACGATTTTTTTGGAAAAAAATCACCGAGTTAAAAATAAGAAAACAGTAAAGTTAGCCCAATTTTTTTTTTTCCATATTGTGAAAGATAATGTTACACTGAGTAAATTGATACCCAACATGTCATGTTTCAAAACTGCGCCCGCTCGTGGAATGGCGACAAACTTTGGCACTTAAAAATCTCCATCGTCGACATTTAAAGATTTATACAGTTACCAGTTTTTAAAAGCTTGCCTTCAAAACATGTAAGCTGTTGCAGCTCCATGTCCTTTCCAACACCATTTGGGGACTGCTGCTACAATAGGACTGCTTGCCTAGCTTTGGAAGCTTGAATATGCTTTTATTCATCACATGTTTGTGAGTATTTTTAATCCTTATTTAAAATAAATCTATCCTTGGGATAATGCACTAGGCCAGTGTGCCTTTTTTTCTTCTCATTATCTAGTACCAGTTTTAAGTTACAGAGTAGGTCTAGAGCTAAAATTATTGATCTGACGTTAACGATCGTGGCGACACCTCACATGTGTGGTTTGAACACCGTTTTCATATGCGGCGTGACTTGCGTATGCGTTTGCTTCTGCGCGTGAGCTCGGCGGGACTGGCCGCTTTAATTTTTTTTTCTTTCTTATTTAATCTACTTTTTATTTTTAGCCGTTCTTTAAAAAACAATTTTTTGATCATTTCTATTCCTATTACAAGGAATGTATACATTCCTTGTAATAGAAAAAAAGCATGCCAGGACCTCTTAAATATGAGATTTGGGGTTAAAAAGACCTCAGATCTCATATTTACACTAAAATGCAAAAAAAAATATCTCCTTTAAGAGCTTTGGGCGGAAGTGACGTTTGACCTTGCTTCTGGCCTGCAATGCTATGGAGCCGAGCTGGGGCCATCTTCCCCTCAGTTTGGATACAGGCATTGAGGGAGGAGGATCAGATCGTCTCCGCTGCTACCGGGGGGTCTGTCGCACCCCTGATAAAGTGATCTTGCGGCGAATCCGCCGCAGAGACTACTTTTATCCGAAAGAGGACCTCCCACCATTTTCAAAAATACTGGGGTTATGGTAGCTATCTGCTACCATAGCAACGGTTTTCAACGGCACAGTACCGCCGTATGACGACCGGTTAATGCAGAGAATGCACTGAGATAAAACAACTTTTGCATTTAGAAGTGCTTTATTACTGATTTTTTTAACCACTTCAGCCCACAAAGGATTTGCCCCCTTAACCACTCGCTGACCGCCAACCGCAGGTTGACGGCGACAAGATGGCTCTATAAGGCAATTCTTTAGGCTGCCAGATTGTGCACTGTGAGCGCGCGTGCGCCGCCGGAGGCGCGCTCACCGTGTTCAGGGGGGGCAGGGAGCGGGTAGGGCGGACTCAATCTCCGCCAGCTACCCGCGATGCCCCCCCCCCCCCCGCAGTGAAGATGCATGTATACACGGATCTCCGTTCTGTGAGAGGGGGAAGGGCTGTGATCACAGCCTTCCTCTATATGGAAGCCGTGATCACTCCCCTTCCCCTGCCAGTCAAACACTAATACAGTTAGAACACGCCCAGGGAACACAGTTAACCCTTAGAGCGCCCCCCCAGGTTAACCCCTTCACTGCCAGTGGCATTTACACAGTAATCAATGCATTTTTATAGCACTGATTGCTGTATAAATGCCAGTAGTCCCAAAAAAGTGTCAAAATGGTCCGACATGTCCACCGCAATATCGCAGTACCCCTAAAAATCGCAGATCGCCGCCATTACTTGTAAAAAATGAAAAAAAAAAAAACCCCAGAAATTAATTCTCATCATTCGTAAACGCGGCAACTTTTGCGCAAACCAATCAATAAACGCCGATTGCGATTTTTTTTTTATCACAGATATGAGGAAGAATATAAATCGGCCAAAACCGTTGAAAAAAATGTTTTTTTATATTTTTTTTGGATTTGTATTTTAGCAAAAAGTAAGAAATTTGTTTTTTTTTTTTTGCAAAATTGTCGCTCTTCTTTTGTTTATAGCGGCGATCAGAAATGACGCAGCGGTGATCAAATACCCCCAAAAGAAATCTCTATTTGTGGGAAAAAAAAGGACGCAAATTTAGTTTGGGTAAAACGTCGCACGACCGTGCAATTGTCAGTTAAAGCGACGCAGTGCCGAATTGCAAAAAGTGCTCTGGTCCTAGAGTGTGAAATCCTTCTGGGGCTGAAGTGGTTAATGACCAGGCCATTTTTTGCGATACAGCACTGCGTCACTTTAACTGACAACTGCATGTTCGTGCGACGTTGTACCCAAACAAAATTGACGTCCTTTTTTTCCCACAAATAGAGCTTTCTTTTGGTGGTATTTGTGGTTTTTATTTTTTGTGCTATAAACAAACACAGAGCGTCAATTTTTTTTTTCACTTTTTGCTATAATACATATCCAAAAAAAATATAAAAAAACAAATTTCTTCATCAGTTTAGGTCGATATATATTCTACATATTTTTGGTAAAGAAAAAGAATCGTAATAGGTATATATGGATTGGGTTGCGCAAAAGTTATTGCATCTACAAAATACGGGATAGATTTATGGCATTTTATTATTATTTTTTCACTAGTAATGGCGGCGATCTGCGATTTTTATCGCGAATGCGACATTGCGGCGGATATATACTGTTGATCACCGTCATGTCCCCTGACAGAACGGGGATCAGTCGTGTTTACATTGGCAGATCCCCGGTCTGCCTCTGTAGTAAGCAATCGCGGGTCGCCAGCGGACATAGAGTCCGCCCGACCCGCGGGCTCGCGCATGCTCGGATGACGTACCATGATGGTGTTTCACGCAGCTGAGCCAACCTGCGTTAACCCCATAAATGAATTCTTATCGTTCGTAAACGTGCCAAATTTGGCCAAACCAATCAATATATGCCCATTGCGATTTTTTTTTTACCAAAAATATGTGGAAGAATATATATCGGCCAAAACTGATGAATATATTTGTTTTTTATATTTTTTTGGATATGTATTTTAACAAAGTAAGAAACGTTTTTTTTTTTTTTTTTTTTTTTTTTGCAACATTGTCGCTCTTTGTTTATAGCAGTGATCAGAAGTGATGCAGAGGTGATCAAATACCACCAAAAGAAAGCTCTATTTGTGGGAAAAAAAAAACATCAATTTTGTTGGGGTAAAACGTCGCACGACCGCGCAATTGTCCGTTAAAGCAAAGCAGTGCCGTATAGCAAAAGGTAATCCTTCCGGGCTGAAGTGGTTAACAACTAGCTTACACTGCGCCCTGTTTGGGCAAAGCTTTGCTCAATCAGGGCACAGAATGCACTGTGCAGCGGAGAAGTGCATTGCAGGGTGTTCATCGGGGAGAACATCCTGCAAATTTGGGTGTTTGGCGAACAGCCGAACAGGCAAATGTTTGGCCCAAACGAATGCTCAGACAAAACCGTTCGCCCATCCTTAGTCACAAGTCAGTGTCCATAATCACCGCCACACTGGTCAATTTGTCCCTAATCACTGCCACACCAGTTACAGTGTCCCTGGTCATCGCTGCAGCAGTCATATTGTCCCTAATTACCACTAGGCCAGTTACAGTGTCCCAGAACATCACAACAGCAGTCGCAGTGTCCCTGATCACCGCCACAGCAGTCACTATAAGGACTTGCTCACATGTGCGATTCTCTCTGAAGAGCTATCCATGTTCATCTCACTGTTCATAGAGCATTTGACAGGCAGTGAGGAGGCACTATATCACAGTTTCACCTCTTAACACCTGCTTTAAGCCCCACACAAGCCATTCACATGAATGGGTCACGATCCGTGGGCAAACAGGGGTATAATTCCTGCCACAGCTGCGAAGCAAAGCATCACAGCAGCAGCATGTGTACACCCGCAGCTGCTGCCTCTGAAGCTTAAGGAGGTAGCAGTTGAGGGGTGGTAAAACTGTGGTTTAACCACCAGGTTTTGCCAATCCCCAGCCTCACATGTGAACAAGACCTGAACGTGCAGCCAGTTACAGTTCTCCAATCACCACCACACCAGCCACAGTGTTGCCAGACCAGTGTAGCTAGAAATCAGTGCTCTTGATTGCCACTACACCAGGCCAGTGCAGCAAACAACAGTTTTCCTGACCACCGCCACGAGTCTCAGTGTCACCAGACCAGTGTATGCCAGCAACAGTGTTCCTTATCACTGCCACACCAGTCGCAGTGTCACCACATCAGTGCAGACCAGCAATGGTGTCTCGAATTGTCACCTCACCAGTCCTAGTGTAAGTTAGTAGAAGTGTTCCCGATTTCTGCCACATTAGTCATCAGTGTCATCAGACCAGTGTAAGCCAGCAACAGTGTTCCTGATTTCCGCTACACAAGTCCCACAGTCACCAGACCAGTGTAGCCAGCAATAGTGTTCCTGATCACTGCCACACTAGTGCAGTGTTGCCTCTGCCTGCAACCTGTACTACCCCTGTTCTATTTATTAACCATGTTTCTGCCTGTTGCTTGGACAGATCCTTTGCCTATTTGCTGACCATGTCTCTGCCTGAACCCGAACTGACCCATCATCAGGTCTGACTGTCTATACACTTGCCCACCGAAATAAATAAACATAAGTTGCGGCTTGCAAGTGATTTACCGGGGTTATGGCTGAAGCTGTCAGCCATAACCCCAGTATTTTTTTTTCTTCAGCCGGCAATTGGCTTTCTCATAAAAAGTGGTCAGAGCGGCAAATTATCTGCTGGATCACTATCAGAAATGTTTAGACCCCAGATCTCTCCATAAAGAGGACCTGTCATCCCTTATTTCTATTACAAGGGATGTTTGCAATCATTATAATAGGAATAAAAGTGATCAAAAAAATTAAAGGGACAGTGTAAAAATAAAAAAAATAAAATACATTTAAAAAAAATTAAAGTGCCCCTGGTGCTCGTGCACAGAAACGAACACACATGTAAGACACACACACATAGGTAAACAGCATCACACACGTGAGGTATTGCCACAAACGTTAGAGTAAGAGCAATAATTCTAGTGCTAGACCCCCTCTGTAACTCTAAACAGGTAACCTTAAAAATGTTTAAAAAGCGTCGCCTATGGAGATTCATACTTTGTCGCCATTCCACGAGCATGCGCAATTTTAAAGGGTGACATGTTAGACATGTTAGATGTCTATTTACTCATCGTAACATAATCTTTTATATTGTACCAAAAAATTGGTTTGCACAGTGTATATTTTTGCATTAAAATGCATTGAAGTCTATTTTTTCCAAAAAAAATGCGTTTGAAAACCTGCTGCGCAAATACCACGTGGCATAAAAATGGCAGCAATCGCCATTTTATTCCTCAGGGTCTCTGTTAAAAAATATACATATCATGTTTGAGGATTATAAGTAATTTTCTAGCAAAAAATACTGATTAAAACTTGTAAACAAAAAGTGCCATAAAAGGCTTGGTCGTCAAGCCGATCCCAGCAAACCATTGCGAGCAACTGCACTCCTCGAACCACAGGAACTCTTTTTTTCATCCTTTCTTTAGCCTCCAGTACTTCTGGTTCAGTGAACATGGCATTCCTGAGGACAGCCATGTACCAAGCAGGCTTGGCTTACAGTAACATGGACTGCTATACAGTAGGCAACACTACACTAAGCTATATTCCCTGACTGCTCATAAAGAAGCACCTATTACAGTAAATTTGACATTGTTTTGATACAATTGGTTGATATGTATGATACACAAGATACAATGTCCAGTAGAGAATCAGTCCAAACATTGAAAAAGGTTCACAGATGTGGCACCACCATACTCAGAAGGAGTATCAGAATATGCTTTGGGTTGTAATGCTATGTATGCCTATGCAGAATGTGATAAATGTCTTATTAAATTGACAACTTTGTGTAAAAAAATATAATTTTCACTTTCATGCCACATTTTCCAAAAATGTGGCAAAAAATGAAATAAAGTCTTCAAAAGACTCTCCATGCCTCTTAGAAATACCCTGGAGTGCTTGCTTTCCAAAAATGGGGTCATTTTGTGGATATTTCCACTGTCCTGGAGCTCCAGGGCCTCCACAAATGTGATCCGTAGTCAGGAAATTAGATGCATAAAGTATACATAATTTATGCTCCTTGAAAGCCCAAAGCTCCTTGGATTTTGGACGCCTCTATGCATCTAGGCTGTTGCTAAAAGTATGCCTATGTCGTGTGTGAAATGTAAATTTTTAAAATGACAACATTGAAAAAAAAAAAACAGCACAGTGTTTTCCAGTGCAATCAAAAAAAGTATAACTTGCTCCATTTTATCAGCATGGAACAGCGTGGGAAAATGCATCAAAAACACACTACAAGGCATTTTTGCCTGTGGTTTCTGTTGGTTGTTAGGAGCCGGCACCTGCTGGCATCCTACCAACTAGTGACTCCTCCCTGCTGTCAGCAGCAGGGATAAGTCATTGGTTGTAAAGAAACCGGCACCCGTTGACATCCTGGCAACGTTAAGTCTGGGTCTTTTTTGGATTTTGAAGGGAACACAGCACCAAATAAAACCAAACAAACAAAAAAAAAAGCATGGGACAATCAGTCTTGTATGGAACTTAAGGGGAACCCAATGCAAAAAAAAAAAATGATGTGGCGCCCCCCAAAATCCATACTAGACCCTTATCTAAACATGCAGCATGGCAAGCCAGGAAATGGAGAGGCAAGCGAGCACGGTCAGCAGGTGACACCGCCCCCTATGATGTCACATGACAGCCCTCTAAAATCCCGCCCTATGACATCATAAAAGGTGGGGTTACCTGGTGACATCACTGAGTGGCTCCGCTACTTTGTTTACTTAGCGGTGGGGGTGCCGTGCTGTCATTTGTCGAGTGTCGAACAACGGAATCGGTCATGTTTGGTGGGCTTTTTTTTTTCTGTGTGGGTCGGTGTTCATCCTGATTGATGATGGATCTACATCGGGGGACATTTTTTTTTTTATAAAGGACCTGTCAAAACGGTCTCGTGTTTTTATTTGCTTTTGACATTTTTTGGGTGAATTCACTTGAGTGGTGGGCGGGATCTGGGAGCCCCCTTTTCAAAAAAATGACATGCCAATTGTGGCATCTTGGGGGTCACCTTTTGGGTGGAACTCTGATTTAACAGAGTAAAAACACAGGAGCACAATCGGGGGACAGAACATAGTTACTCTGTAACAGGAGGTAGCTGAACCAAGACCTTCATGGCAGGATCACCTAGTATTATTTTAATGAAAGTCGTACAATTTATAACTGCATTAAAAGTTACTTTTAAAATTACATTAACATTTTAAAAATTATCTTAGATTTTAGTGATTGAGTTTACATTTACTTTTAGCAATGGGCATCTAAAACATGTTGATGAAAGCACTTAGGAGGAGCAGTCAGTGATATACATGTTAAATAAAAATATAATGAAATCTTACAGATTTGAACTGTTTTCTAAACAAAATGTCTGAAGATTCCAAAATCTCAATGATGTACAAGTGACTGGGAAGGCGCTTCCATATTCTTCCCTGAGAATCCATCAGATATTGCAGGATCAGGAGTTTAAACAGGAACTCTGAAATGCCAACGTTCACCTGTATTACAAAAACACAAATATATCATATGATGAAATATTACAGGGCTAACAGAAGTTATTTTTCAGTCTCAAAAACATGTCCTATGCCAAACAAATCTTACATACTAGCCTCTAAGCCAGATGAATTATACATACTGGCCATTGCCTTGTGTCGATGGTAATTGTCTACAATCACCAAAACAGATGTCCATGTATGTTGATGTGTATGCTGTGTAACACTATTCATTAACTTCTATGCGCTCCTCTTTGGTATGTTAACTATACTGTTAAAAGTGTTTGTTATACAGTATCTGTTTGATAAAAAAAAAAAAAAAAATGATCCTGCCAGAAACCCTCTGAGCTGAAATGTTCTGTTCACTGTGCCTGTGCTTACTGTTATCATTTTGCACTGTTACCAGTTCTCTCTGTGGAATACAAAACATCTCACCCAATGTTATGGAGGTAACAAGGAGGGGAGGTGTCCTTAGTCCTAACACTTCCTGTGATAACACTGCTCCTTCATAAATATAGGTTGGTGACTGTTGCCACCCTAGGACAGGAAATGTGTTACTATCAGTAACACCAAGAGAAAATAAAGAAAAATCCTTGATAAATGAAACTAAGGCACTTCAAAGGATAATCACTTTGGGGCAAATATAATTACAATAAAAAATATATATTTTTAGTATCTTTCCACCCACAACTTGTGTATAAACATTTCCTTGCAGTATACCAAATGCTGTGGATACATTTATGTCATGCCTTTGAAAGCTACCAGCCCTCACCATAGCTGTTTAACATGGCTCTCATTAACAGCTTTGGTACTCATTAATGATTGGGAACCAGCCAGAGTAATCACATGCAAGCTGAAGGCATCATTCAGCATCATTCTCTACTGCAGCCTGCACAACAGGGTTTCTCAACCAGGGTTGCTCCAGAGGTTGCTAGGGGTTCCTTGAGCAATGATCAATTTTTGCCTCTCAGATAAGTTCTCACTGACACTGATTATCTTTTTAGCCATCTGTAAGGCGGAAAGTCTTCCCAATGACCATCACACTAATGTATCATGAGTTGTAGATACAATCATTTTTAGCAGGGGTTACCTGAGACCTGAAAGTTATTTCAAGGGTTCCTCTGGGTTAAAAAGGTTGAGAAAATCTAATGTAGACTTTAATCTATAATTGACATTAAAAAAACAGAGCAGGGTTTTTATTAGTGACATCTCAAACGAGCTTCTGAATTTTTGGGTTCTTCTATTCCTAGTGCTGATGACATACTACTGGCACTACACTGTGTGAGTGTGGCTGAGAAGGGGTAATTTATTTGGGCAACAATCAGGGCCGCTGATAGGGCAGCAGAACCAGCCCTGTTGTACCGGGCCTGCCCACAGTTCGTTACTGCATTTGCATAAAAAAATAAAAAAAACTTCCTAAACCCCCCCCCCCCCCTTACTTGCTTTTGGGAGGGGGTATGTAATTTTCCTGGGCCCCATCAGGTCAACAGAGGGGCCCAGGAGAGGAGCACGGTGTGGGGGGGGGGGGGGTTGACAAGATGTGAAGAAGTTGAACGGCTGATGGAAGAGCAGGAGAGCGTAGCTGCAGTGGACACAGTGAGTGAATAATAGAGCACAGAATCCTCACTGTGTCCTATTTATACTGTATCTCACAGCAGGTTATCAGCATTACAATAACCATCACACAGGCAGCACAGTAAGCAGGGGCTCTATCATGGCTCTGTGTCATATTGCTTTTGGGTGCTGACTTTGTTATGGCTGTACTGTGTTACAGTCTGTTATATACAGTACAGCCATAAGTTAACAAAGTCAGCACCCAAAAGCAATGTGACACAGAGCCATGATAGAGCCCCTGCTTACTGTGCTGCCTGTATGATTATTGTAATGCTAATTATCATAAGACAGTGAGATGCTACTTTGCACTTCATTTGGGGGAGCAGTAAATGTGCAGCGGGACTGCATTTTTACTGCCCCAAACCAATCCCCTTTAACTGCTTCCCATCCAGCCATACACCAGTACATCACTGGATTGGAAGATTGATATCTCAGTCATCAGTACAGCAATGATCAAGATATCATTTTTTAACCCCAGCGATTCTGCACAAACTAGAGCCTCGTTCGCACGGTGCGATGGTCGTACAACCGAACGGCCCAAATCGTATGTTGGCTCATGTATCTCGCGTACTGACATGTACTAAACGATCGTATGAACAAGCGGAACGTAGTGATGTGTTACGAACGTATAAAGAGAAAGTTCAGGTGCATGTAATTTGTGAATTAGGAACGAACGGACACTTCTGGGCGTTCCTGACTTCTGAGCATGTGTTTTGCACAGTACAATTGTTGGAACAACTTCTCTGTACACACGATACAACGGTCGTACAACCGCTTGTTGGTGCAACCAAAGTTTTCAATTTTGCTCATCCAACTCCTGTTATACAACCATCGCACGTCGGCTGTTCTAATCGCGTGTACTAACGGTCCGATGATCGTACAACGAGAGGTCGTATGACCGTTTTCATACGACCATGTGTACGAGGCTTAAATGTAATCCTAGTGGCCAAGAAGCCATTGGATTACTTTTACAAGCAGTGGAAAGGGGGTCCACTTGCCTTTAAGATGTGACCAGTATCATCGGGTTCCTGGGGCACAGTGAGAGGGATGGATGTCGTTCCTCCCACTGTGTAACATCAGAAACCGGAAGTGACAAGGATTTTATCACTTCTGGTTTCGGTCTCATGTAAAGAAGCCAATACCGGCTTGAACAAGCATCTGATCAATCTTGGTTTGATCAGATGCTTTGGAGGCCAGAGGACAGATATGGGGTCTAAAGACCCCAGATCTCTCCATAAAGAGGACCTCTCATGGCCCATGCTATCACAAGGGTTGTTGTACATCCATTGTGAAAGCAAAAAACAAAAAAAAAAAGTAAAGATACAGTGTAAGATTTTTTTTTATTTGTAATAAAATACAATTTAAATGAAATTTAAACTACCCCCACTCCTTCATGCTTATGCGCAATTGTGAGCGCACACGTTGGCTCCGCGCGCATATGTAAACGACAACCAACCTGCATTTTGTTTCAAGGGGCGGGGCCAGGGGTGGGGGTCAAGGGCATGGTTGAAGTGGGCCCTGTCAGGCAGGCTGTACGGGGCCCCATAATTTCTAACAGCGACCCTGGCAACAATGCTCAGCAAGGCAAAAAGTAACAGCAGTAACCGTTGAGCAACAGTAGCTTGGATGCCCATTTAGGAGATATTCACTGGACCTACAGGTAAGTATTACTATAAGCTTATCTGTAGGTACAAGTTCAAAAACAGTGTTTACTACCGATTTAAGACTAACATTTAGATTACTGCCTACACCCAGGCATGAATGGTTTTCTTTATAAAATAAAGTGATTGTAAAGGCAGAAGGTTTTTTTTATCTTGATGCATTTTATGTATTAGGATAAAAAACCTATTGTGTGCAGCAGCTCCACCTCATACTTGCCTGAGCCCCCTCTCTCTATCCAGCGATGTTGCATGAGAGACTCGGCTGCCCGGGACTCTCCTCCTCATTGGCTGAAACAGCAGCAGAGCGCCAATTGCTCCTGCTGCGGTCAATCAAAGTTAGTGCGTCAATGAGGACAGAGATGGGGCCCAGCCTAGGCAGGGCTCTGTGTCTGAATGGACACATGGAGTGCCCCCCCATAGCAAGCTGCTAGCTGTGGGGACACTAGTCAGGAGGGAGGGGCCAGGAGAGCCGAAGCGAGACCCGAAAAGGTAGAAGATCTAGACAGCTCTATGCAAAACCACCGCACAGAGCAGGTAAGTATAATAAGATTGTTATTTTTAAACAACAAAAAGAAAGACTTTCGTATCACTTTAAAACTATTAGTGGTTCTGTAGAGGCCTCATGCAAAAGCTGTCAATTTGATCTGGTCCCAGCACTAACACATTTATAAGCATCCATAATACAACAATTTGTACATTGCTCAGGTGTTATTTTACTTACAGAAGATGTAACATCAATGTGGAATATTATAGGACAACTCTTTGATTTGCCACCTAGAAAAGGAAGTAAGGTTTCTAATATCTTGTTCTCATCCACCTCTGGTTTATTAAGTCGAATAATTTTGAGAAGTGGCTTTTTACTTGAAAATCTTGACCCAAGTTTTTGGTAAAGCCTTTTCACATACAGAGATTTTCCTGGGGTAAAAGGAACATTTAATAGTGTTACAATGGTTAACAAGTACAGCTATAGTCTGTTATAAGATATATATCAGTTAAACAAAAAGTTACAAGACTATGCAAAATTTTCATAATTGTTATTCCTGGTCTGCAGTCATCAGCTTTCTCTCTTTTTAGCTTACAGTGAAGACAGCAAACAGACTGAATGAAAAAAGCACATACAAAAGCTGAGACACTTTTGTGCTTCGCGTTTAGAGCAGTCCATATGCTTTGACTGGTGCGCTTTGAATGTCATTAAGAATGAATGGCCCTGCACTGTGGGAATGTATTTGATATCGCACATGTTCCTGCATTGCACGAGTGTTAACATGGACCGAGGTAGCAGTTTGTAATTGTAAGGGTCCTTTCACGGGAGTGTTATCAATTCTGTCATAAAAATTGATAAAAAAAAAAAACATAAAAAGTACATCAATTTATATCTGCAAAAATGGAAAGGGGACTCGTAACATTTTTTTTTTCCTGTGAACATAAATTAACTTGGATGCAATCAGATGTAAACAGACTTACATCAGTTTACCTACACCTGTCCCCTAGACATACTGCGGATCCATCTGAAAAACTGAGGGACAGAATCAGCTTGTGTTAAAGGGACCTAAATTAGTTTGGTATCCCTGGATAGCTGCAATGAGTTTTAGCCACTTTAATGCTAAAAACTATTTTGGAAGTCTATATGCTTCATCAGCTGTTATTTAATATTTATTTATAAATAAACATTTGTTACAGGGTGTATGTATGCTAGTCTGCTTCCAAGACATGCTATCATTTTAAGGCCCCTTTCACACGGGTGGCTGTTCTGCTGCAGTTAAAAGCATGTTTTGTTATTTTGAAAATTCCAAGACTCCAGGCACTACAATCACTTGTACATCAGGTGTACATTGCGATTAGCTGCATTTATATGCAGCTGTGTTTAGCTGCAGTGGAACATTCTTGACATTTCTGTCGTGCTTCCTGTTGATTTTCTATGCTTGTTGCCGTTGCTATCTGCAGGTGACACAGTGCACTGCGTTTACCCGCAGTTATGGGCAGATAGCTGCATTACATCGTTCCTGTATGCAGTCAAATCTATCTTTTCTAATCACACAAAACCTTCTGTAATAAAACCGTTGCTAAATGCAGTGTGTGAATGGAGCCATAGGAAAGCATTGTCAGATTATAGCTGCGGTAGATAACTTCATCTATCCGCAGCTGAAAGCTGAATTCTATCCACCCATGTGAAAGGGGCCTTAACAAGAAAGCCAACACACTACCTGTATGCTTGTAGTGGCAACCTGTGTATATAATCCAGGTGGTCCACAGAGAAAAGGGTTGTGTCCCTCCTCTAAATATATTTTGAGCTCTCCTGATATACCGTAGATGTCTACTTCCCAGTTGTAGAAGGATCTTAGAAAGCTTCTGGGCTTACCTGGGGGCTGCTACATTCTGAATGAAATTAGTAAATATGAACTATTCAAATGTAAGGTATATGCTCAAATGTTCCTGTAACATCAAGCTTGGTCCTTCTCATACTTGCCAACAGTCCTGAATTTCCCGGGACATTCCGAGGATTGAGACCTTTTTCCCAGCCTTAACGATTCCCAGGAAATGTCCCGGGAGATTGAAAATTCCCGATTTATCGCCGCCGCCGGCCACTAGATGTCCGCGGTCGGCACTTATAAGATGTCTCCGGCCCGCCGACATTTTGAAGAAGCCCAGCTCCATGTGAGGAAGAAAGAGGTGGAGCCCGGCGGCTGGCAATGGGACAGCCGATTTCATTGTTGCACGTGCTCCGCCCCTTGTTTCTTCCCTGCTCCACGAGCTGGACATCATGTGGCGTGGAGATCAGCACTGCAGTGGCATCCCAGCACACCTCCAGGCTCTGGCGGATAACACGGTGAGTCACAGGGACACAAAGTGGGGACACTGAGGGACCACCATCCGCCTCCTGGGGACACTGGGGGACCACCATCCGCCCCCCTCGGGGCACTGGGGGACCACCATACGCCCCCCTGGGGGCACTGGGGGACCACCATACGCCCCCTGGGGACACTGGGAGACCAACATCTGCCCCCTGGGGACACTGGGGGGACCACCATCCGCCCCCCGGGGGACACTGGGTGACCACCATCCGCCCCCTGGGGGACACTGGGGGACCACCATCCGCCCCCTGGGGTCCACCATCTGCCCCCTGGGGGACACTGGGGGACCACCATCCGCCCCCTGGGGACACTCTGGGACCACTATCCACCCCCTGGGGACACTGTGGACCACCCTCCACCCCCCTGGGGACACTGGGGGACCACCATCTGTCCCCTGGGAACACTGGGGGACCACCATCCGACCCCTGGGGACACTGAGGGACCACCATTCACCCCTGGGGACACTGGGGGACCACCATCTGCCCCCTGGGGACACTGGGGGACCACCATCTGCCCCCCCGGGGACACTGGGGGACTGGGGACACTGGGGGACCACCATCCACCCCCTGGGAACACTTTGGGACCACCATCAGCCCCCTGGGGACACTGGGGGACCACCATCACCCCCCTGGGGACACTGGGGGACCACCATCACCCCCCTGGGGACACTGGGCACCCACCATCCGCCCCCTGGGGACACTGTGGGACCACCATCCGCCCCTTGGGGTCACTATGGGACCACCATCCGCCCCCTGGGGACACTGGGGGCCCACCATCCGCCCCCTGGGGACACTGGGGGACCACCATCACCCCCTTGGGGGCACTGAGGGACCACCATCACCCCCGTGAAGACACTGTGGGACCACCATCCGCCCCCTGGGGACACTGGGGGACCACCATCCGTCCCCTGGGGACACTGGGAGACCACCATCACCCCCAGGGGGCACTGAGGGCCAACCATCATCTCCCTGGGGACACTGGGGGACCACCATCTGCCCCCTGGGTTTCACTGAAGGACCACCATCCGCCCCCCTGGAGGCACTGAGGGACCACCATCCGCCCCCTGGGGGCACTGAGGGACCCCTTCTGTCCCCTGGGGGCACTGAGGGATCTCCATCCGCCCCCTGGGGGCACCAAGGGACCACCATCTGCCCCCTGGGGACAGAATCCTTCCCTGGGACACTGAGGCACCACAACCCCTCCTGTGGGGCACAGGGACTGCCATCCCTCCTGTGGGGCACAGGGACCGCCATCCCTCCTGTGGGGCACAGGGACCGCCATCCCTTCTGTGAGGCACAGGGACTGCCATCCCTTCTGTGAGGCACAGGGACTGCCATCCCTCCTGGGGGCAGGGACCACCATCCCTCCTGGGGAGAGGGACCACCACCATCCCTCCTGGGGAGAGGGACCACCATCAGCCCCCTGGGGACACTAGGGGACCACCATCTGAACCCTGGGGACACTGGGGGACCACCATCTGTCCCCTGGGGACACTGGGGGACCACCATCACCCCCTGGGGGCACTGAGGGACCACCATCACCTCCCTGGGTACACTGGGGGACCACCATCTGCTCCCTGGGTACACTGGGGGACCACCATCTGCCCCCTGGGTACACTGGGGGACCACCATCCGCCCCCCTGGAGGCACTGAGGGACCACCATCTGCCCCCTGGGGGCACTGAGGGACCCCCTTCTGTCCCCTGGGGGCACCGAGGGATCATCATCCACCCCGTGGGGGCACCAAGGGACCACCATCCGCCCCCTGGGGACAGAATCCTTCCCTGGGACACTGAGGCACCACAACCCCTCCTGTGGGGCACAGGGACTGCCATCCCTCCTGTGGGGCCCAGGGACCGCCATCCCTTCTGTGAGGCACAGGGACTGCCATCCCTCCTGGGGGCAGGGACCACCATGTCTCCTGGGGAGAGGGACCACCACCATCCCTCCTGGGGAGAGGGACCACCATCAGCCCCCTGGGGACAATGGGGGACCACCATCAGCCCCCTGGGGACACTGTGGGACCACCATCCGCCCCTTGGGGTCACTATGGGACCACCATCCGCCCCCTGGGGACACTGGGGAACCACCATCCGCCCCCTGGGGACACTGGGGGACCACCATCACCCCCTTGGGGGCACTGAGGGACCACCATCACCCCGTGAAGACACTGTGGGACCACCATCCGCCCCCTGGGGACACTGGGGGACCACCATCCGCCCCCTGGGGGCACTGGGGGACCACCATCACCCCCTTGGGGGCACTGAGGGACCACCATCACCCCCTTGGGGGCACTGAGGGACCACCATCACCCCCCTGTGGACACTGGGGGACCACCATCCGCCCCCTGGGGACACTGGGGGACCATCATCTGTCCCCTGGGGACACTGGGGGACCACCATCTGTCCCCTGGGGACACTGGGAGACCACCATCACCCCCTGGGGGCACTGAAGGCCAACCATCATCTCCCTGGGGACACTGGGGGACCACCATCTGCCCCCTGGGTTTCACTGAAGGACCACCATCCGCCCCCCTGGAGGCACTGAGGGACCACCATCCGCGCCCTGGGGGCACTGAGGGACCCCCTTCTGTCCCCTGGGGGCACTGAGGGATCTCCATCCGCCCCCTGGGGGCACCAAGGGACCACAATCTGCCCCCTGGGGACAGAATCCTTCCCTGGGACACTGAGGCACCACAACCCCTCCTGTGGGGCACAGGGACCGCCATCCCTCCTGTGGGGCACAGGGACCGCCATCCCTTCTGTGGGCCACAGGGACTGCCATCCCTTCTGTGAGGAACAGGGACTGCCATCCCTCCTGGGGAGAGGGACCACCACCATCCCTCCTGGGGAGAGGGACCACCATCAGCCCCCTGGGGACACTGGGGGACCACCATCAGCCCCCTGGGGACACTAGGGGACCACCATCTGAACCCTGTGGAGACTGGGGGACCACCATCTGTCCCCTGGGGACACTGAGGGACCACCATCACCTCCCTGGGTACACTGGGGGACCACCATCTGCCCCCTGGGTACACTGGGGGACCACCATCTGCCCCCTGGGTGCACTGAGGGACCACCATCCGCCCCCCTGGAGGCACTGAGGGACCACCATCCGCCCCCTGGGGGGCACTGAGGGACCCCCTTCTGTCCCCTGGGGGCACCGAGGAATCATCATCCACCCCGTGGGGGCACCAAGGGACCACCATCCGCCCCCTGGGGACAGAATCCTTCCCTGGGACACTGAGGCACCACAACCCCTCCTGTGGGGCACAGGGACTGCCATCCCTCCTGTGGGGCCCAAGGACCGCCATCCCTCCTGTGGGGCACAGGGACCGCCATCCCTTCTGTGAGGCACAGGGACTGCCATCCCTCCTGGGGGCAGGGACCACCATCTCTCCTGGGGAGAGGGACCACCACCATCCCTCCTGGGGAGAGGGACCACCACCATCCCTCCTGGGGTGAGGGACCACCATCAGCCCCCTGGATACAATGGGGGACCACCATCCGCCCCCTGGGGACACTGAGGGACCACCATCCGCCCCCTGGGGACACTGAGGGACCACCATCCGCCCCCTGGGGACACTGAGGGACCACCATCC
>BLSH010368813.1:75278-100460 GCA_018402905.1 Glandirana rugosa | reverse complement strand
CTACCACCACGGAGGTCCCCCGCCTACCACCAGAGAGTCACGGGGCCCCTGGGGACATAGAGACCATCATCCGCCCCCTGGGGACACTGAGGGACCACCATCTGCCCCCTGGGGACACTGTGGGACCACCATCTGCCCTCTGGGGACACTGGGGGACCACCATCACCACCTGGGGGCACTGAGGGACCACCATCACCCCCCTGAGGACATTGGGAGACCACCATCTGCCCCCTGGGTGCACTGAGGGACCACCATCCGCCCCCTGGAGGCACTGAGGGACCACCATCCACCCCCTGGGGGCACTGAGGGACCCCCTTCCATCCCCTGGGGGCACTGAGGGACCACCATCTGCCCCCTGGAGGCACTGAGGGACCACCATCTGTCCCCTGGAGGCACTGAGGGACCACCATCCACCCCCTGGGGGCACTGAGGGACCCCCTTCCAACCCCTGGGGGCACTGAGGAACCCCCTTCCATCCCCTGGGGGCACTGAGAGACCACCATCCGCCCCCTGGAGGCACCACCATCCGCCCTCTGGGGACACAATCCTTCCCTGGGGACACTGAGGCACCACAACCCCTCCTGTGGGGCACAGGGACTGCCATCCCTCCTGTGGGGCACAGGGACAGCCACCCCTCCTGTGGGGCACAGGGACCACCATCCCTTCTGTGAGGCACAGGGACTGCCATCCCTCCTGGGGAGAGGTACCACCACCATCCCTCCTGGGGAGAGGGACCACCACCATCCCTCCTGGGGACAAGGACCACCATCCCTCCTGGGGAGAGG
Organism: Glandirana rugosa; assembly: GCA_018402905.1. Lineage (NCBI taxonomy): Eukaryota > Metazoa > Chordata > Amphibia > Anura > Ranidae > Glandirana > Glandirana rugosa. The sequence goes on along the minus strand of BLSH010368813.1, from coordinate 99,675 downwards.
GACCACCATCCCTCCTGGGGAGAGGGACCACCACCCCCCTCTTGGGACCGGGACCCTCATTTCCCCTGGGGAAAGGGGGCCCATCTCCTTTAGGGATATATTGTATTGTCTTGTAGTATCTGGGCCTGCTATCCCTCCATTCCTCTCTTTCCATCCTTCTCTCTCCTTCCCTCCCTATTTCTTTCTTTCTCCCTCCATCCGTTGTTCATCTCAGACTCGAACCACACCCCATTCAAGCCATGCCCACTGTTTAGCTTAAACCACACACCCCCTTTCCCTCAACACACCCACTAACGGATGCCCTGCCCCCTAATTATAATACAGCCCCACCCACTGGTAAAAATGTGTCCCTATTAATTTTTTTACAATGTTGGCAACTACGCTTTCCTCCTCTTAAGCCTCTCTTAGGTGGGGAAGGCTGCCCACCACATGGAAGCAGGGCTTTCAAAGAAGACATTCCAAAGAAAAGTAGAGATTTGCATATAAACTAAGCTATTCATATTTCTGGATACATTCCGAAAGTAACCTCTGCTTATGTATTTTTTTTCTTTGTTTGCCAAATATGAATTGCCCATGTTTGTGACCAGCCCACTTCCAATTAGACATTCATCTATGATCTATATATCAGGAAGCTCCAAACTATGGACCTCCAGTTGTTCAGGAACTACAATTCCCATCATGCCTAGTCATGTCCGTGAATGTCAGAGTTTTACAATGCCTCATGGGACATGTAGTTCCGCAACAGCTGGAGCGCCGTAGTTTGCAGATCCCTGATCTATATAATCGATTACTGACAGATTCAGTAGTTTTTCTTTGCAATCCTTATGAGCTCCATAGTAGTTTCCTTACACATGTTACTGGGGTGTTTAACTTTCCTCAATGAGAGCCCTGAAAAGTGCTGCTGGGAACCAAGGAAATCTTGCCCAGCATTTTTCAGACTCACAAAATAAAAATAAAAGCAGCCACAAATATTAAGTAAGGATTAGGCTATGATTAAGGCACAGTTTGTCCCTAAAGAAGGTAGCAGCTTTGGCCCTATCCTCCCTTCAACTGAATGGCAAAGTCTTCCCTGTAAGACATCAACTGAGTAAAGGCAGGTGCAAATCTTTGATCAATTGCGAGTATGAAGGTTGTAACTGAGTTCCCTGAACATCCACTAGGCTCTAGGCTTTCCTTTTTTAAATAAAAGTGTTCTGCTTAGGACCTCTCAGTTTGGTAGCATGAAGGGACAGATCCTTATAAAAAATAAAGCACAATCCTTGCTTATGTTGTTTATACTGTATGTCTATTCCTAGAAAAAGCACATCCATGAACATATACTGTCCACAGAAATACATCTTTATACCTAAATGGAGCAGCTGCAATACCAGGCGTGACCTACATCTGTGCCACAAGCAGAAATGGTCACGTGGGTCCCTGTTATAGTAAATTGGGGGAGACATAGATCTTTAAAAAGCCTTAACAAAAAAGCTGCTCAAATGTAATTATATTTTAAGTAAATTCCAAACTCTTACCCTGGGTTTATTGGTCATATACTTACCAACTCCAGCTCGCTTAGATGACACAATTCCTGCACTCATTCCATTCTTAAACACAGAGGCAGCTGAAACCACATCAGAACTGACTTTAAAGTGTTTGCACAGGTAATGCTGAATATCCAAAGGAGCCTTTTGGGGGATAACATGAATCTTGAACTGGCTGAAAACTGAAGGGATATAGCAATGCTCTCGGTCAGAGTTGCATATGACTATGAGATTGTAACTGTCCATGCCCTGGGCCTGCAGTTGTTGGAATAGCTGCTCGGACTTATAGCCTACATCATAGCTTAGTTGGTCTGCATAGATCAAGCTATAAATCTTCTTCCCACTGTACCCTGGGAGTAGACATCTACGAAGAAACAAAGCCACCTCTTCATAGGTGGTATGAGGTGTACATAGAAGAACTTCATCGTAGGATGGCAATGGTTCACCAGAGCTGTGCATATAAACCGATATAGCACAAGACAAAATTTCTGATGGAGGACAAAGAATGAGATTAGGCTGTCCTGGCTGCAAACTAGGATTAAGGTCACGGACTACTGGTTTCTTTTTTAGCTCAGCAAGAGCAGCTAATCTTGTACCCAAGGTGTCCAGATCCAGACATCCTGGGAAGAAAGAGCTCATGTTTTCCATAGAGAACTTCCAAACCAGCTCTAGTTTCTTTGAGACATCAGTACAGTCTTCAAGTTCCATTGCAAAATCCATCATATCTGGTTGGCTTACATCAGTTAGATAAGGAGAATCAGTATTTCGAAAATAGGAGTTGAGGGTGTCAATTTTTGTACAGTCAGGTTTAATAAAAGACAACATAAGAAGAGCCTCCTCACTGATATCCCCCATCTGATACTGCTGGCACAAGTACACCACCTGCTCAGCTGTGTAATAGTTTAAGTAGTATAGCTTGGATCGCTTCATGTTGACAAAGGTCAGCCATTCTGTCAACAAGATCTCCATGGTTTTGCAGATGTTTGGAAGCAACTCTGTAAGAGCTTGTTCTCCTTGAAGATCGTCAATTCCTTCAACATCAAACTTCATGAGAACACTGACTCTAGCATGATCTGCACAGTGTATTTCTGCCTCCCAAGTTCTAAAGAGCATATTTCCAGCTAGGTAGAGGTCAATAAAAGAGCCAGCCAGTCTTTGAACATTAGAAAATATCTGTATTAAAAAAAAAGCATGGTTTGAAATCACTACTGTATTGGATGAACTTAACCTCAATTATCTTAATACTTTTAGGCTGGCTTCACATCTTTGTGGTACATTAACGGAAAAGGGTTAATATGTGTAGCATTTTAAAGTGTGTTGCATTAAGGCAGCTCATTCATTAAACAGGCTACCAGTGCTAATCAGGCTCAGTGCTTCTCAAATTGGACCTGATCTTTGTTTAGCAATGTGGTGCAGCACAATGTAGGGTAGTAATGGTATAGGTGAAATGCTTAGTGCATTGGGGTGCCATTTAAAGCAAAAAAAAAATTGCACTGAAACACACTAATGCATGCACGGTGTGTAAACAATCAGTTTACAACATGCAGTGTTTGCGCTTATGGCTAGGGATGAAAGTAAAACATAACAAATTGCCCTGAGTAACTCCCCCTTCTAGTGAAATTTAGCCATAAGTAATGTGGGAAAAAGTTATCTCCTGTGTGTTTTTGTCAGTTGCTCTAATATCTGTATATTTGGTTGAAGCCGGATATACAGTAACAGAACTTCATGTTACTTAAACTATACCTAAAGATAAAACTTTTTTTTTTTAGTTTTGGATGGATTGCAGAGGGATTAAAACACCAGTCAGTACCCTCTCTATTTGTCCGGTTGACCATTATCATCGAAAGCGAAAGTAAACGAAAATCCCAAATTTTGGGTTGTCCCCAAAAAAAGTAATAGAGGGGAAATCTTCCAATGGGGACACTAGTTCTGGTGACCTGGGGGTCCCTGAGGAATTTGCTGAGATTTCCTCTCACTTCCTGTGTGGCTATGGGACAGGAAGAGAAGGGAAATTTCTGCAATGGGACACAGATGGTAAAAAAAAATCTGACAGGAGTTATAACCCTCCCTTACCCTATCCAAAATGGAAAAAAAAAATGTGACTATAGTTCTACTTCAAAGCTTACTGTTAATACAGAATGCAGCCACAACATGAAGCAAAAATGGAGATGACTTGTGGCCACTTTATAGTTCTTTACCAAGTTAAGCAAAGTACATGTGATTTTAACCAGTTCCAGACTGGCTCGCGTACATTTACTGCTGCTGAGTGGCGCTGTAGTGTGAATCGCCATCTATAAACCGGGCTTGGGCGGCGCGCTCTCGTGCCCGCCACGCTCTACAGCAGTATGGCCGCGGTTTGGGTGAGCCTCGATTGCTGGCACAGAAGAAAAAAACAGGGAACCGCCAATGTAAACACTCACAGTTAGAACATGCCTAGGGAACACAGTTAACCCCTAGATCGCCCCCTGCAGGTTAACCCCTTCATTGCCAATTACATTTGCACAGTAATCAGTGGCTATTTAAATTTCTGATCGCTGTATAAATGTCATTGATCCCAAAAAAGTGTCAAAAATGTCCGACATGTCCGCTGCAATATCGCAGTCCTGATAAAAATCGCAGATCACCGCCATTACTAGTAAAAAAAAAAAAATTGTAAAAAACGCCAGAAATGAATTCTCTTGGTTTGTAAACGTGGCAACTTTTGCGCAAACCAATCAAACGCTGTTTGCGATTTTTTTCTTTTTTTTACCAAAAACATGAGGAAGAATATAAATCGGCCAGAATCTATGAATAAATTTGTTTTTGTATAAATATTTTTTTTGGACATGTATTTTAGCAAAAAGTGAGAAATATTTTTTTTTTTTTGCAAAATTGTCGCTCTTTTTTTGTTTATAGCGGTGTTTAGAAGTGGCGCAGAGGTGGACAAATACCACCAAAAGAAAGCTCTATTTGTGGGGAAAAAAAAGGATGCAAATTTTTTTTTGGGTACAATGTTGCAAGACCGCACAATTGTTAGTTAAAGCGACGCAGTGCCGCAAAAAGTGTTCTGGTCCTAACGTGGGAAATCCTCCCAGTCTGTAAGTGGTTAAAGTGCACCTGAACCCAGAATATAAACATTAAAGCGGAGTTCCACCCACTCTTGCAAGGTGGTCTTAAACTGAGGACCACCACCCCCACACCTTTTTGGATATCTTTATTTTTTTTTTCATTCATTCATACCTTTTGTGAAGTACTAAGTGTACTTCCGTCCTAGCCGGGCCACAGCGCAGTGCGTAATTTCCTCTTCTGCGGCGGGCCCTCCTCCTTCTCCCACACTGCCTTCTGGGACCTGTTGTGTCCCAGAAAACGTGCTGCCCATTTATAAAGCACCACGCGACCCGTGCATGTGCATTAGGAAACCGGCGGTGAAGCCTGAAGGCTCCACTGCCAGTTTCCCTTAGTTACAATGGTGGCGCCTGCACCCGGTCCAATGGACGGATCGACCTCGTGGGGGGGGGGGGGGGGTGACATTGCGGGCGCCCTGGACAGGTAAGTGTCCTTATTAAAAGTCTGCAGCTACAGTGTTTGCAGCTGCTGACTTTTTAAAAAAAAAAATTGCGGCTGGACCTCCGCTTTAAAATATTTCCATATTCTTAACAAGCAGCAAATGAGCTTTAAAACTAGCGATTCCTGACCTCTCCAGCCACTTATACTGTGAAGTAGTCCATTCACAAATATCACAACAAAGAGTCTGAAGTCCGGTTTCAGTCCATTTCTCAGGCTGCATTTACAATTGTGTAGAGCATGAGTGCATGCAGCACGCTTGCGGTGTAGCTATTGTTAATGGCACCCCAAATGCAGCAAGCAAGATGCACAGTTTTGCGTATGAAAAACACACAAATAAAAACAGCACACAACTCAAAAAGATACTTGAGCGTCATTAAAATGAATGGTCTATAATGTTTGAATCATGAGAACGTGCATATGTGCGGCATGCTACAATGTGTGAATGGGGGCCAACCACTTACAATTCTGCTGTGTCCTAACAATAGAGGGCTGGCAGGCTGTCAAGTGCCTAAAACAATAAAAAGTAATAGGAAAGTAAAAAATATTTTGGTGCCTCTGTTGTGAAATTTGATGATGAATTTCTCCCCGATGTATTGCTCTTACAGCTTGTTCAGGATATGTAAATAGCCTAAACAGATATACACCATAACATAGTATTTGAAATAAACCAGTACCCAGACTATTTACACTATCCTGGAAATAATGGATTCCCCAACTATGTAATTGGACTTTAACGGCAACACCACCCCCAATAATTTGTTCAAACGTTCATTTATTTATTGAAAAATTGTTAATCTATAAAGTCTACACCCCAACATGGGTAGGCTCATAATAGAATAAAATAACATAAGTTCACATAGCTTTGAAAATGACAAATACATTTCGACATGATACTTCTGTAACTTGGATTGGATTCAACTTCAAAAATTGTGAGTGAATTCTCCAAAACTCGATGTTTCAGGACACACGCCTTTCCTCAGGGGTATAGCAATGGAGTATTCAATTTCAATGTTTAAATCCTTCTATAGTAAGAATAAAGGAGAAATGTTGGAATATGACATAAACATAGACATCATGCACAAAGATACCATCTCTTAGAGTAACACACATACCCATAAGCTGTTGAAGATAAAAAGCATTCAAAATTGGATTCCAGGATGATGGCTGGATAACCCAATTAGTAGTGGCGTGACCGGCTACCGGCGATATGAATCCCAGCCCCACAATACAAACAATATATAGGTCTCCAAATTCTGCGTAGTCCACACAGTCCCATCCTGGCATCCTCTGCCAAGGAGATATGTGTCGGACTAAATATTGCACCCCGACGCCCGCGCATGTGCAGTCGCAGCACGCCGTGGTGCACGTGCGACATGACGTCACTGTGCACCAAGAGCATGCCGCCATGGGAACAATCATCCATGGAACGCATAGCGCCGCCCCCTCCTCAGATGGAGCTGCGTTATGCGCTCCAGGGACATCGGCGCGGATGGGCTGGAACTGATCCCGCCCGCCCCTAGATGGAAAGGGCAGCAGAAAGAGTCAAGCCCAAAGAAGTCGGGGCTTGCCTCCAGAGACTGCATAGCAGCAAGGAGGAGAAACCCCCAAGCGCCAGTAGCCGGTCACTCCACTACTATTTGGGTTATCCAACCATCATCCTTGAATGATTTTTATCTTCAACGGCTTATGGGTATGTGTGTTACTCTAAGAGATAGTATATTTGTGCACAATATCTATGTTTATGTCATATTCTATTTCTCCTTTATCCTTACTATAGAAGGATTTAAATGTTGAAATTGAATACTCCATTGCTATACCCCCGAGGAAAGGCGTGTCCTGAAACATTGGGTTTTGGAGAATTCACTCACAATTTTAGAGTTTAATCCAATCCAAGTTACAGAAGTATCATGTTGAAATGTATTTGTCATTTTTAATGCTATGTGAACATTTTACTGTTATTTTACTCTACTATGAGTCCACTCATGTTGGGGTGTAGGCTTTATAGATTTTAACAATTTTTCAATAAATTAACTTTTAAACAAATTATTGGTGGTGTTGTTGCCGTTAAAGTAGCATTACATAGGGAGGAATCCATTATTTCCAGTTACCCAAGGATGTGGCAACCACTAACCGATTTCTTCAGTAGTGGAAACAACAAATTTATACTATCCTGAGCAAAATGTTCAACAGAAGTCAAGGTTGTGTATCCACAGCCTTCTGTAGACCCACATCAATGGGAAGTACTATGCGTTCCACTAAATCAGGATTTTCACTTAGCGGATATCCATCTCATTCGTTTTTACCTCTGAAAACTTGTCAACTTCTGAGTTGCCTTGTTCTCCCTTGCCTGACATAAGCATAAGTTTGTTGAGCAATTCTTTCAGTTCCTCTAGTGTGTAACAGCGATTGTTCTCCTCATTCTCTGGCAGAACCAGGTGCAAAACGCTGTCAGGTGTAATCTGTGGAAAATTCATAGATAAAAGATACATTAATAACTATTCTGAAGAAGTAAATCGCTTCAAGCAAGTGAAAGACCCAAATATTTCCTGCCTCTGGCTGGAGTAGAGGTGTCATACGAGCAGCAATCCCATGCAATTCTAGGGCATTCACTAGTTTTCAACTGGATTAAACATTCCAGGGTTGCCAACTTTCAGTAAATTTACGAACGGTTTGTAAAATTCATAATGTTTGTATCTGTCCATGAATGTCCATTATGGACATGCAGTCTACATGACCGTAATGGACATTCATTGCAGATTCAAAAATTACGGATTTTATAAACTGTAAATTTACTGAAAGTTGGCAACCTGAAACATCCTGCTACCTAGCCTTCAATCACAAAAAGTAACTTCTCGGTAAGATATACCATGTTGGTTTATAAAAATATGTTTTGTAAATGATTTTCAGCGCAGTAGTTTTTGGATTGATCAGGTGATGGTCTCATGTCTGGATGCCTGGAAAGATTGTTGGCCTGCCATTAATAGGAGTAACAATCAGAAATCCTGTTTCAATAATTGTTCTATCCCCAGATAAACCTCCTTTGGCAGCATCTACACTTCTCTTCCCCACTGACACAACAGTATTTTTGTACTCATGGTAAAATCCTTTTCTTGGAGTCCATTAGAGTGCACTTTCACCCTCTTCCGCTACTTCCCTCCAATCCACCCCTCCTTCCATCCTCTGCATGTATTGCGTTGGTTTTATTTTTTTTATCATTTTTCTTTTTAGGTAAAAATGTCCAGCCCTGCCTCCCTATGCATGTCAGTCGCCTTAGGCGAACGACATGCCCACTGCCCGCTGTGACTCCCGCAATATGCATGTCACATATTCCAGGAGGCATAGCCTTCAATTCAGAAAAGGAGGAGAGGGTGGGCTTGTCCACATATCATTGGGAGGCCTGCCTGTTGAACCAGGAAGAGTCGGTGGTCTCTCGATGACATCACAAAGAACATGGTCGGCGCGGTACAGGGCTGTGGCTGGGAATGAGAGGATCCCAGTTTGACTTCGCTGGATCCGCTGGATGGGTGAGTATCTGAAATCTGCAAATACCACCCTTAAGATAAGGGGGGATGAAATAAAAAAAAAAAAACAGGGGTGGGGGAGCAAATTCTCTTTAAAGGAAACAAGAAGTGTTTTATTTTAAGGTTATACTACCTCCTACAGGAGAAAAAAAATGAAGGCCAGCCCAGGATAACCCCTCCCACTACCAGCAGACCTCAGTTTTCCAGCAAAGGAGTACCAAGAACATGATCATAAACACAGAGGAATGGGACATGTTTCCCTCAATGGACTTTAATATGTATTTCCATTTTTGCAGCCAAATTAAAAAATATAGTACATATAAAATTGACTGGTTAATTTTTAAGTGCTTTTTACTTGCATACAAAAACCTTACATGCTCCCACTGCTTTATAATGTTTTGAAGGGGCCGTGGAGTAATGTTTAACATAAATAACCCTGTCTGTTCTGTGTTTTCAGTTTTTCATCAACTGTCAACTAGATTTGAACACTGTCAGTCCTAACAAAAGGTGAAAAATATATAAACCACCCTCCCTTATTGTATGTTAATGAGCTACAGCATAGTCTGTGTGGGGACAAAGACACAGTAGGATTGTCCAGAAATTCTTAGATTCAGCCATGACACCTTCTCCTTAGAAACATCTAAAAGGTAAGAAATATATATATATATATATTTTAGGTATGTTATGTGAATGGGAACATATAAAAACATGTAGCGGGGTTTCCTCTTGGCTGCAAAAGTGGAAACACTGTTTCAGAAAAGATTTTACAGCGAGAACAAAAATCATATTTTTTGTCCATTGAAGGGACACAGTGGGGTTTAGTTACTAGGTTCTATTGCCAAAGCGTAATTGAACAAGCTGAGGTTAGAAGTGGATTGGTTTATATGCAGAAGTAAGCCTGATTTTGCACTCTCTAGCTTTAGTAAATAAACCCCAGTATGTCTTTCTGGCATCAACATTTTTTTATTGCACCAGAAAGTTGTAGCCATAATATAGCAGAGGTAGATACATGGTAGTTGAGTATTTGACAAAGTGTAAGTATCACACCTACACAGGGACTTTGCACCATACATCAAAACATACAGAATGACAAAATGTATAATTGTACCAATCAGAGGCCTAAGTGCCAAATACTGTGAAAGGAATGCGCCTAGAGCTTTGCCTGAGGTTGTCCTGCTCGCCCTTGTTTTGAGTGTTATAGATCAACTATAGCCACTTTTATTGGCTTGTGGATAAAGACACAAGGTATGTTAAGTGGCAGTAAGGTTATGAAGGAGGGCAAAATTCCTGCTACTTAGCCCTCAATCACAAAAAGTAGTTTTTCTCAATAAGAATCACCATGTGGAAGTAGGAAAGGGTTTTGTTAATTATTTTGCGTGCAGTTGTTTTTGGATTGATCAGATGATCTTATGCCCCTGGAGGTGTTATTGGCCCTTCATTAATAGCAAAAAAAGCAATCAGAAAATTAGAAATCTGTTTAAAACATTATTGTTCTATCCCTAGATAAACCTACTTCAGCAGCATCTACACTTATCCTACCCACTGACACAACAGTATTTTTGTACTCACTCTAAAAAAGCTTTGTTGGCGTCCAATAAAGCGGACGCAAACCTATCAATATAAAGGATTCCCAAAACAGCTACATTCAAGACAGGGCAGGTTTAATCTTGAAATAAACATTAGAGTGTATTATTTAGGAGACGATAGCCACAGATATTGTACAGTGGCTGGACGGTATGTAGGCAGCTCAATAGGTTTTATCTTGCAACAGAAATTAGGGGGTATTATCTCAGAGACAATTGCCTCTAAATATCGTTTAGTGGCTGGACAGTATGTAAGCAATTTGGTAAGGCCACAATATAAGGAGCAACAAAGCAGGTTTTTATTTAAAATAGAGTGTACAGAGCCACAAATATTTTACAGTGGTTTGGTAAGAGTGAAATGTAAGAGGGAGAAATAACACAGGTTTTCTCTGATCTTGAAATAAACATCCGAGTGTATTTTATGATAGCCAATAGCCACAAATATACAGTAGCTGGACAGTGAGTATGCATCTTAGTAAGGCCGCAGTATCAGCAGGAGAGATGAGGCATCTTGCAATAAAAATTAGTGTTTTGTTTTTGAGAGATCATAGCAACCAATATTTGTGAGTGCCACAGCACTGAAAGAGGCTGCAAAATGCAAGATATACCTTGCAGCAAACACAAATCTTGCAACAGAGGTCAAGCTGTGGAAACATTGTGTAGCACCTTTACAGCACCTGGAAACTGGAATAGGTTGCCAATTTTAAGGCACAAAGCAGGATCTATCCTGCATCAACCAATAATAGGCTGCAAACTAAGACATATGCAAGGCTGGATTGAAGCAAATATGGGAAACCTGGCTCCAGCAGCTGCAGAAGAAACACCTGTCTTCAGTTGAGCCCTTCTCAGCATGCCCCCCTGCCCCTTTTCTCAGGTTCATATGGTTTATCCTCTGAAACCTTTTCTGAGACATGCCTTCCTGTTGCAACAGATACAGCAGGTATATGTTGTGGGGAAGAACGCAGAAAATAGAGAAAGAGTGCAGGGCTTTTTCTGCCATCTTGTCTCACTGAACTGCTGCTTCCACCTAGCTCCATGATACAGAGCCATGTGTTTTCTTATGCAGAGAAAACACATAACTATTTTTGCCTGATACATTGCAGGCAGAGACTGCAGACCACAACAATGCGGTCAGCAGCAGATACATTTAAAATGCCCACACAGCAGAGCTCAGTGGAACAGCCCCGGGGTGGAAGTAGTGGCCTGTGCCAGTTGGGCAGTGCCGCCAAATGTATTATGATAGCCGCTTCCTCCGGTTCTCTGCAACTCCCCTTGCCCCCACACAAAACCCCCACTCACTACTATTCTGTCTCTGTGGGATGAACAAAACTGTATCAAGATTTTTGTAAACCTCTGGCCTCCAGTTTATATAAAGGAAGGAATTGGTTGATTAAACCAATCCAAAACTGAAGATTTGGAGGTTCTAGAGATGTTTTGGATTTTTCCAATCTAATACGAGTGCCTTTTTAACATAAAAAGGAGACGGAGTAGTGTTTTTTGGGCCACTCCCATCTCTTCCCCTAAGAAATCTCTCAATAAAAAGCACATCCATAATTACCTTTCCGGTGGTTCATGTCTTGAAATACTACTGCTTCACTGCAACCCCACTTGCTACAGCTTTTTCACACTTCTAGGTGTGTGCAAACTTGCTCCTCCTGCTGCATGCAGTGGTTACACCTGCCCACTTGTATGACACATACAGGAAGTACAAACCAGTGGGAGGAACAAAAATGCAGGTAACTGGTATATGACCAACCAGGGTCCAAATAACTACAGCAGGTAGAGACAGTGAAGTGACAGTATTTTAAAACAAAGGCCACCAGAAATATGAGTATAAACGGGCTTCTTTTACAGGGCAAACCTTCATTTATAAGTTCTGTGGTGACAGGATCACTTTAAGGAAATTTTGTGATTGTTTTACTACAATACTAAGAAATAGTTTCAGTCTTCAAAAGCTTTTCCTGCTAAACAAACTTATCAATGGCTCTGAACAACCTCAAATCACAGCAACTACCTTTTTTCTGTCATTGGGTGCTCTGATGATGTAGATTCCTTTTTTGTTGATAGTTGTTGCCAGGGACAGAGATGACAGTTCCACTGAGCCATGGCTCTCTTTCACAGTCTTCAGCCATTCAATATGACGGGCAGAGTCTCTCTAAAATTAAAGACAATTAAAAAAGACAGAATATGTGAGAAAAGTGAATAAAAAATAACTTTAAAAAATCAGCATATTTAGTTATTAAGGAGACATTGTAATTTTGGCCAAAGTGACACTGTGACACGGTCTATTTAATGATTTGTCTTATTTCTAACAAGCCCGGAGCTCACACTATCGCTCCTTTCTGACACAGATTCTATAGATCTTTTATGCAGTTCTGGTGTAGATATACAGTTTAGGTAACTACATCTAATGCTGGATTATTCATATTAGCTTACCTAATGTTCTTGGCTACGTAACATAACATACAGAATTTGGACTGGCTATGTTGTATTAGGGATTTACATTTTAATTATTTTTAATGGTTGTACGTATAAAATATATTTTTGAGGGGTTGCTTTTTTGAGCTTTTGTATTGATTTTTTTTTTTATTGGATCTGCACATAAAACGAAAAGTAATAATAAATGTCTCTTTATTGTACAAATGTATACATTTTAGGGATACACGCAGTATTTGGTGGTTATACATTTTATGTGATCTATTATCCAACATGGCAAATTTTAAGCAGAACATCCTACTTAAAGTCCAGAGCCCTTGGCATTGCCTAAGTGACTTCAAAATTATTGCTTTCTACCAGTTTCTACCATGAAAAGGGTTAATGCCAAGAGACTAAGCAATGTCGTCATCTGCTGGGTGAGATATGTGAGAGTGCTGTGCTCTCTTTCCTGCCATTCTGGTCATAACAAAGCATCTCCCCACTACTGCTCCTACATTGCAAAAAGCCACAAAGAATTCTGATCGTCAGTCCATTCATGCTGCCTGTTAACCTGCCCATCCAACCCTCACCTTCTAGCAGATGTTGGATTTTGCACCTACTTGCAGTCTTGACTTGTACCCCGAGTCATAAGTCGGTTTACTGCCAAGTGGCCGTAACATGTCCGATTCTACACACCAGGGAAATAGTACCCCTGTACCAGGTGCCCCAAGCTCACACTCTACTAATGGCTCATGTGCTGCTTTTAGTGCACCTGTTGATGCAGCCGATGTCTGCAGCCTGGAATCCTGTTACCCTCTGATCCTAAAGTATAAATCAACTTCAGAGTTGATTAAGGTCCCTGAGGAGGCTGTAGAAGGCAGACACACAAATGGCCTGAACCAAATCGAAGGAGTGAGGCACAACCTTCTTAGGATGTGAAGGGTGCAGACAGAAGGACAAGTCCTTATTCCAGTGAAAATTGGACACCACATTCACAAGGAAGGAGGGACATGGAATGAAAACCACCTTACCCCTGCGTAAAACCAAATAGGGAGACTTACAGGACTAGGCCACCGATTCTGATACAAGGCATGCAGAGATGATGGCAATCAAAAAGTTGACCTTCTGGGAGAGTGCCAGCAAGGGAAGATTCCCAATATTTTCAAAGGTGGGAGGCTTCTGGAGAACTGAAATAACAAGGTACAAGTCGCATAGCGGCCACAGAGAGGCCACAGGCCGAACCCATTAAATAAAAGGTACCAATCAAGGAGTGCATGGTCAAAGGTACTCAAGTAGTACTCAAGAAAACTGTGTGATCAACTCCCTGTTGAAGAAAGGCCAAATCCGAGGCAACAAAAAGGTACATAGGAGAAAGTCTGCAGCATCGCACCATGAAATGTAAGCCTTTAAAGTACGCTGGTAAATCTTTTGAGGGGTGGAGTTACGTGCCTGCAACATAGTGGGAATGACTGAAGCTGGCAACCCCATCTCTCAGAACTTGGCTATTAACAGCCAGACCAACAGCCAGTGATGTAAGCAGGATAGAAGCTCGGTCCTTGGGACAGACGATCTTCTTAAAGAGGAAGTTGCGAGGGAATGTGTGTGGCCAGAGGCCCAACAACGGCATACCAGGGTTGACTAGATCATTTGAAGCAATCAGAATAACCAGGATCCCTTTGCCTATATCCTGCATAGTAGACAAGAAAGACGCTTAAGACATGAAAAGGCACAAACTAGATGAGAATTGCTCCAGGGCGCCATCAGAGCATCCGGTGTATCTACCAGGAGATCCCTTACTCTTGCCACAATTACGGTACCTTCCTGTTAAGGATAACGCCAGAATATCCATGTCCAGGGTTGAAAAAACAGCTTAGTGCAGAGACCACTCTCTGGGATCCTGAGTTTGCCAGCTGAAGTAGTCCACCTGCCAGTCCATGCTCGGAAGTAAACAACGGAGAGAGCCGGAACGTGGAGTGCTGCCCAATAAAGAATGTGGGAGATCTTAAGCGCAGCTGCCAAGCTCCTTGTTCTGCCTTGATGAGTGACCTAGGCCACTGCCATGGCCTCAACCAACTGGTTCCTGACCTTAAGCCCATGGAGAAGTTCTGTCCAGTGAACAAGACAAGGTCTGATTGCCTGTAGCTCCTGAGGGTTGAACAGCTGTGTCAGGAAAGGAGTCAGCTGCTGGTGGCACTGTGGCTCCCTGATATTTAGGGCTGCAGTTCTGGTGTCCACCAGCAGGTGTCTCTAAGCAGTTAGAGGCTGACTGCCAGGGAAAGATTCAGCTGCTGGTGGCACTGTGGCTCCCAGATCTTTAGGCTGCTGTTCCGGTGTCCACCAGCGGGTCTTTCAGCAGTCAGAAGCTGACATCATCTCCTGCAATCAGGCTTCACCTGATGCTGATTGCATGAAGCATATTCAAACCTGGTGCATGCTATTCCTCAATACCTTGGTATTGCCTCCATGTGCCCCTGATCTGTGTTCCTGAAGCCTGCATGTTGTCTCCTGTTCTTGGACCCTGATCCCAACCCTGTAGCCTGATCCCTTCCAACCCGCTCATTCCTTCTCCTGGTTCCATCTCCCTGTCCTGTCTTGTTCCCAACTCCCTCTGCTTGATCTCCCGTATATGACCCTGGCTCTGTTCCCATTACGATCTGGTTATCCCATTCTCTGTATATATTTGATTTAGGCAGTGGTTTATTGTGTATGTTCACTGTTTGTTTGGTACGCTGATTGTGTTACACTGTTTCATATATTGGAGGTGCGTTTTCTTTGTGTTATTCACTTATCTTTTACTAAATTAAATTATTTACACTTTACCTGTGTTTGGTATACTCTGTGGCAGTCCACATATTTCTGGTCACACCGGTTCCTGACAAGCTGCCAAGACTTCTCCAGCATCCACGACACTGGGCCGACCACGGAACCAGAATCCCCCCTTCCACAATCTCAGGCTGACATCTGCCTGGACCACCATCCAATGGAGAGGGAGAAGGGACTTCACCAGCCAGAAGAGATGCAGATCAAAGCCACCAGGGGAGAAAGGCCCTGACTGATCATCCCATGCACAGCTGTTTGTCCAGGGACACAGGAGACATGTCTCACTAGGATAAGATTTTGTTCTGCTGAACCCTTGTATGGAACCGCCTTGAAGGTAGATACCATGAGGCCCATGACCTTCATACAGAACCACAGAGAAGACCGCCTGTGGGACAGTAGTAACCAAACTGCAGTCTGTTGTTTCAGAAGCTTGTCTAGTGGAAGAAACACCTTGACCCGCGCAGAGTCAGGAATCGGGCCTAGGTACTCAAAAGGTCAGGTGAGGGTCTTCTTGAGCTCAGAACCTGACAAACACGTGTAGAATGCACATGTGATCGCCATGTTGTCCATCAGTGCAGGATGAGACTCCACTTGAAGAAGGAGATTGTCCAGATAGCCGGGCACAGCAATCCCCTGTTGTTTTAGTAATGCTAGGACTCAAGCCAGCACCTTGGTAAACACCTGGGGGGGCGGAGGCCAGATCAAATGCGAATGCCACAATTTTATAATGCATGTCCTGGACCACAAAGGGCAGGGAGTGCTGGTGCCAGCCCATGTTATATAAAGAGGCCAGAAAATCCGCCTGATGAAGGAAGGCCACCACAGATCAGGCGGGTTACATCCTTAATTTTTGACAATCACAAGGCAATTCTGGGCCTTGTGATCTGAGATTGGCCAAAGCCTTTCCTTCTTAGGAACCATAAACAGGTTGGAGTAAAACCCCCAGAACCTCACAGGGGACTAGAAGATCCTGCATCACCCTGTAAGGAGCCTGTAGACGAGACAGGGAGAGGTGAAGAATGGAAGGAAAGAACTTGTCTGGTAGATAGGAAGAAATTCTATTTGTATCCCAATAAAATCCATTTGTGAACCCAATGGTTGGAAAGCAGAGAAAACCACAGGTTTGTGAATCAACTAAGACAGCCCCCCCACCCTGATGGAACCAGATGGGGGCCAGCATTCATTCCGTGGGGGGTTGACCCACAAGCTTAGTGAGCTTGTGAGGTCAGGAGCACTTTGTGCCCCCTGCAAAGGCCTGGAAGTAGTTTGGATCTTTTTTTCAAGGAGTCTGGTGAGTGAGAAAGTCGCTTATGCACTGAAAAGGAAGGACTCTGCTTGCACAGTGGCTCTTGTCTCTTCTAGATTGCGGGAGAAGGAACCCTTCCCTCCCATAAGATGTTTGATAGTGAAGTCCAGCAAGAGCACCAAGAGCCGCTTGCACTGGAAGGGTAATAATGAGGCCAGAGTTGTGAAAGCAATAGAGTCGCAACCAAGGATGCAACCACGCAAACTTGCAGCCCTGGACGAGATGGTTCACCAGCTCCACATAGACCAGGGAACCTGCTCACTACTCCGCAGAGAAGCTTAGCCCACTCGGTGAGAGATTGAGGTACGGGGACCGTAGCCAAGACCGGGTAAAGACGAACCAGCACCGTTAACCTATCATGCTTGCCATTTCAAACCAGCGAGGGGAGGATCCAGGACGGGGGGGAGAGGTCCACGCCACCAAAGGGCCTCCTCAAGGGTAAGGGGCTACCAGAAGCCCTGTCGGGCACTCCCAGTCCTTGTATTTAAGTTTGAAATGTAGGCAGGGTATAGGAGAAACCCCGGGAGAATGTGACGGCTTGTGATTGCCAAATGACCGACTCAGTTGAAAAAAAAAAAAAAAACGGAACTCATACACTAGGTGAGGTGAGGGACAAGAACTAAAGATGCCGGGTGGGACAGCAAACAGCGCCCGCCCACCAGGCAAGTGCGCTGGGCTACAGCACAGCCTACCCCAGCTCAGCCACAGAGTGCGAGATGAAGAGATAGGAGAAAAAAGGGGGGATGCCCCAGGGTAAAATGACAGGTGCAGTAGCATGCTCAAGCGACTTCCAAACACAGCCCTATTCACTATGGTACTGCCCTACAGCACAAGGGCACTGGATAAAATGTACCCACCCACAGAGCGCGGGTGGAGGAAGTAGTAGCAAAACCAGTGGGTGATCACCCTGGGTACAATGACAGATGTCAGTGTTTGTCCTAGCATCCGCCTAACACAGCACCGCTTAGCTCGGCCATGCCCAACAGGCCAAGGGTGCCAGGCCACAACAAATCTGCTTCTTTGGCACCAGTACTAGAGTGAGGGTGTCCTAAAGTATAATGGCAGGCACACAGCCTGCCCCAGTGGCTGGCCAACTTAGCTCTATGCATTACAGTTACATTACAGTTACAAGGGTGCCATTCTATTGCATATCCTGGTCAGGGACAGAGCGCAGGCATAAGTGACCGCAGAGAATGGCAAATGGTGACAGTTAAAATGGCGAGAGCAACAGCCCACTTCAGTAGGTCGCAAAGCCTAGGCCTAAATTACTGGAAGCCCAACCGTGTGGTGCGGGGTTAGTACAAAGCACTGACCAAGTGTGTGTGTGAGGGGGGGTTGCGGGGGTCCTGAGCACTCCCTCGCCCACAGCAACAGGTAAAACAGATACCTCACCAAGGAGACGGAACAGCGTCCTGCCCTGTATGCCCCCACAGCATCTGGTCAACATAGCAACACAGGAAGTGTGAAGGGGGGCCCATATACAACAGATCCACCTAGCCACCTGTGGACCTCCTCTGGTCAAGACCAGGGGACTGCCTGTCTGACTGGGAACATCAGTAAGACAACCTGACACACAGGAGCACTGTGTCCCCAGATTAGCACCCCGGCACAACACCAGGCAACAAGTGCCTCACAGCACCCAGGGAAGTAGGTTAACAAAAGGTACCCAAACCCACTGCTAGCCACCCCAGAGAGCTAGGTGGGGATTGCCAATTTACTTCATCCTGGAGATGGATGGGGTACCTACCCCGTGATAGACCACCTTTCAACTGCCTGCCTGGGAGGGGGGACAACCAGCCCAGAGTCAATTGGTCATATGTGCCCCCATCCCCGTGAAGAACACTCACAAGGCTGCCTGTCATCCACACCATGTTGTCGCAGCTGACCAGCACATAGTTAAAGGTCTACATTCACTTGCTGGCCAAGCCGAGGTGACTACTGGAGCTATACTATCCAGCCTGCCACCCAGCTTGGCTGTTGATTGAAGATCGTGGAAGGAAAAACAAAAAACAAAAGAAGTGAAAAAAATTGTAAGTCCTAACAGGGAACCAGGTCAATACTCCTACATAAGGTAGGAAAAACTGAGTTACCTATAGCAGAGAGGGTGCTGACTAACAGTTAGGACTGCCCATAGGTAGCGCTGTGGTCCTCAGACCTGAAAAAAAAAAGAATTTTGACTTACCTGTAAATATATTTTGGAGTACAGTACAGGACACAGGCTGAAAATTCATAGACCCTGGGTTATAGGTTGTTACCTTCAGGTGGTTGGACACTGACAAGGTTTTGAAGACATGCCTCCTGGACATATACCCTATAAGCCTACCCCATTCCACGAGTCCTTGGTTTTGTAGAAAGCAATGCAAAAACACAGGAATATAAGAGTGTGCACCATATTTGAAGATATGGAATTTACATACAAGTCAAAAATCCTTTATCCTAATCATACAGTACAGGACACTTATTATTCATAGACCCTGGGACGTCCCCCAAGCAATGAATGAGAAGGGTAGAAAACAACTATGCAGACAGAAGTGAGCCAGCGGGCCTAACAACTACAAGGGCCAGAGGATGGGGAGCAATATCCTTTGGGTGCTTTAAAACAGGGCACAATGAGGAAAGGACTACGTCTTGAGGTGGAAGACTGATAACACCTTAGGAAGAAAGTATGGCCTTGGACACAAGACTACCTTGTCCTTCTGAAAAATGAAAAATGGTCCCTAACAAGAGAGAGCAGCAAGTTCAGATACACCCCTGACAGACGTGATAGCAACCAAGAAGGCTACTCTGCATGAGAGATCATCTTACAGGATTTCCCGAATGGATTCAAACGGTGGTTTCTGCAGGGCAGAGAGAACTAGATTCGGCCCCAAGGAAGCATGGGGTGCTGTGAGGGAGGCCTGATCTGAGAAAAACCTTGAATAAAGGTTTGTACAAGGGAGAACAAAGTCAGAGGTTTCTGGAAAAGAATAGACAAAGCTGAAACTTGTCCTTTCAGAGTACTTAAGGCCAAGTTCTGGTCAAGGCCGAAATGTGTGTAATTTTCTGTGACTGAAATGTATATTTTTACACCAGACAAATGAGGATTTCCAGGCATAATAGATTTTTTCTGAAAATGGCTTTTCTTGATTTTACCAAAGTGGGAATGACAGACCCAGAGACTCCTCAGTCCCTTAAGGCCTATGCTTCCACAGCAATGCCCGTAAAGCCAGTAACTGAAAAGCAGGATGGAACAGGGGACCCTGAAAGAGCAGGTCTGGCCTTGTTTGTTAGAGGCCAAGGGTTGTTTCCTTGCAGTCTGAATATGTCTGTGAACCAGGTTCTTCTTGGGCAATTTGGTGCAATGAGAATCTCTGGTTTCTTCTCTTTCTCTGTTTTGCGCAACAGTCAAGGCAGAATGTGCACTGGAGGAAAAACGTAGATTAGCCTGAACTCAATCTAGGGACTTATCACGGCTTTCAATGCCAGTGCAAGAGGATACTTAGTCAAACAAAGGTACTGTAACTGGAGGCTAGACTATCCACGTACAAAGTCCCTCAGACTTGGACAGATAAAGTTATCGGTGTGAAAGACCCATTCCCCATGGTCCAAGCAGTGATGGCTGAGGTAATGAACAATTTCAAATTTCTATTCCTAGGATATGGGCAGCAGAGATCGCTGGACAGTATTTTTCTGTCAATGAAATGATCAGACTTGCTTACTTCAAGGCTGCATAACTCCTAGTACCCCTTGGTGATTGATCTAGGCCACAGCCGCGGTGTTGTCTGACTGCACCCTGATGTGGTGTCCTTGTAGAAGGAGGGTTCAGTGGTGCAGAGCCATCCTTACGCTCTAAGCTCCAGGAAGTTGACGCAGAGCTTGGCTAACTTTGATGCCCATGACCCTGAACATTGAGGCATTGGAACACTCCTTCCCAGTCTGAAGATCTAACATCTGTCATTGGAACCTTCCAGTGATAGAGCAGAAACAACTCCCCATAGACAAGGCTAAGCTGGACATTCACCAAGCTAGGGAAATTCCTTGCTTGACTGGATAGGAGCATGGGTAGGTCAAGAGATGCAGCACACTTGTTGCAGATCAACAAGATGTGTTGGAGAGGTGAATGCAATTGGGGGAATGGGACAGCATCAAAGCTGCAACCATTGAGAGTCTCAGAGGGGCGTTTCTTTGATGTCAAGTCTAGATCATGAGTTCATGAAATGGGTAAATAGGAATATGCAGGTAGGCATCTTGGATGTTTAAGGATGCCAAATATTCCCCTCGCCTTGGCATTTGAAGGCATTTGTTTAGGAACTTTAGGTCTATAAATACCCCCCGTTGGCTTTTGGTGCTGAAAACAGGTTTTAATAGCATTTGAATATAATAAAATACTTGCAAACCTGATCGCCCTTGGGTAGATATTGGCTGATTTGAGAGAAGAAAGTGGTAAGACGAAAGAGTTTGGAACTCTATTTTGTACCCCTTTGAAATCATCAATTGAACCCACAGGTGTGAGACTCTGAGGTGTGACGGCACCCCTTCGCTGGGAAGAAGGCTTTGGGGAAGACTTGGTGAGTTTTGTGGGCTAGGTCTTACACCAAAAGGAAGGGCTGAAATTAAACCCTGGGTAAAGCATTAAGGTGCTCTGCATTTTGAAGAGGTAAAGGCTCTTGAAGAAGAGGATTTTTTTAACTTTCTAATTGGGGAAGAAGAAACCTTCCTTCTGTGACATCTTTGATGAATTTGTAAAATGTTTCACCAAAAAGACATCCTCCAAGGCATAAATCTGAGACTTCTTTTACAGGAATCCGTCTGCCAGACATTTGGAGGCTTCCTGAAGATGAACTCAGTGCAAAATGCATTGAGGCTGTGCCACTGCTGCCGTGTGTCACTTCTGTCTAATCCCTGACGTCACATCCGGTCAATTGGAACGCACGAAGGCTCCGCCATTCAAACAACAGGGCTCTAGTATTTCCAAAGTTGTGTTGGTGCTTCTCAAGCACCTTGGTAAATGTCAGTGCATAATTTATGTGTTTTTCATTTTCCCCACCTTTAATAAATTTACTACACTATGTTACAATTATATTATTGTGCTTGTGGTTTTCTTGGGTAATGAGAGAATATTTGATCCCCATGACTAAGCTCCGAGGGAGGAGTGAAATGTGTTGGGGGCGTGGCCTGGTCAAAGTCCAGGCTGAGGTTGCCACTCCATTCATTGAAGTAGGACACCATAGATGTGCGACTTCCAGGGGTCACCCTTCCTTTCTTAAACCTTTGCAGGAGCCAGGGCAGGCTCTATCCCATCAGCACTCTACAAGCAGCTGCGGATGCACTGTTTACATACCCCCTCTCGATCGAGCCTGAGCGGCCCACGCACTTTTACCAGGTCACAGAGAGAATATCTGTGTTGGAGTTCATGGTGAATGTGGATTAATTCCATCACCACTTCTGGTTTCATCGTAAAAGCAATAGACACCTTTAATGGTCATTTATGGTTGGTGAATGAGCATTTTACCTTCATGTGATGGAGCACTTTTTTGGAATAAGTAGAATTATTGTACACAACTATTTAAAGTTTAAAGGCACAGTGACCGGGATAATATTTGTATGGATTGGTTTCCATTTGTTATATAATATATGTTATATATGTCACTGTATGTTATCACTCCATTTCTCCTCCTGCACATCACTTCCTTTCTTCAGAATATCGCTCCATACTTCTCCTGTACATTGCGTCCTCTCTTCTGAGTATCACTCCATACTCCACCTGTACATCACTTCCTATTTTCTGAGTATCGCTCCATACTCCTTCTTCACTTCGCTTCCTTTCTTTCATTCTCCAGACTAGCTTGCACTGTAGGCCTGGCACTGGTTCAGCCAGGCTTAACGCAAATGCCCTTCACAGGCAGGGACCCCGGGCCCCTATGGTGTAGCAAAAAGAAAATGGTAAGTTCTGGTGCTAGCTGACCCACATGCTGATCCCAGTCAGCCCTCTTCAGGCCCTGCCAGCCCTGCTGGCTGCAGCTGCCCGATTCCATTGCCCACAGTTCTGCATTCATTTCCGACTGCACTCTCCCAGTCCTTTCAGGTGTGCCTCCCCAGTACTGCCGACTGCGCATGTCACTTACCAGCCCTTACATACACCTCCAATGGGGGCATCTGATGCAAGGATGGACTCTGCTGGGGACACCTGATGGAGGGACTCCGCTGGGGGCACACCTGATGTAAGGAGGGACTCCGCTGGGGGACACCTGATGTAAGGAGGGACGCCGCTGGGGGCACATGATGTAAGGAGGGACGCCGCTGGGGACATCTGATGTAAGGAGGGATTCCGCTGGGGATACCTGATGTAAGGAGGGACTCCGCTGGGGACACCTGATGTAAGGAGGGACTCCGCTGGGGACACCTGATGGCAGGCAACATGGCAAGTGACACGCTCAAGGCTCCCACTGATTCTGCATTATGGTGAGCTGATTTCATTTTATATTACAATGTAATAGAAATAATGCGCTTTAATCATCCTGACACCATACCAATTGAAGTGCAAACACCAGGTGTTTGGAGTATCTTTATCTGTTAAACTTTCTAGAATACACATGCTGCTATTGTGGTGTAGGACCTGGGCCTGTTGTCCCTCCTTCAATATACAATCCTGCGCTTGAGTAATCAATAACAATAAAAATATAAAAGTGCTGCCAGCAGACAGGTATAGGTGAAACCTTCTAATTATATACAGATGTAACTGCAGCGCACCAATCAATGATATATAGAAGAGTCCTCAAACAGATGCATAAACTCCAAGATATAAGAGTATAAAGCAGATGTATAAAGGGGTACACACACACAAAGGGATCTGCAAAGTGTTTGTAGCCGGTGACCATATATTCTCAGATGTGCATCACGTCACCAGTGACCCCACCACACAAAGCCCCTTACCGGGTCGCACCGACCCCCTATTACGGAGAGGGTCTGTGTTCGCCTTATGACAAATTCCAGGTGCAGGTAACCAGGTAATTTCTCCTCATAAGGATCCGTTCACATAATGGATAGAATGGAGAGCCAATAGTGCAGACGGTACAACACTTTTTATTTTTAAAAGCATTTAAAATATATGCTGTCCCTACTACCCTCTTTCTTTCCGTCCTTCACTCTCCTTCCCTCCCTATTTATTTCTTTATTTCTCCCTCCATTCCTCGTTCATATCAGACTCGAACCAACCCCTTTTGAGCCATGCCCAATAGTTTAAACCGTGCCCATTTTTCGCTGTGGCACTCTTCACGCACCACATTTTTCATCCTCCACTACGCCACCCCTGAAAATGAATGCCCTGACCCCTAATTATAATAAGACTCTGCCTACAAACAAAAAAGTGTCCCTATATATTTTTTGACAATGTTGGCAACTATGTGGGGGTATGGGGCAATGGGTGATGTCAGTAGGGCCGTACACCGTGTCAGTAGAGCAGTGGACAGTGTCAGTAGGGCAGTGGACGGTGTCAGTAGGGCAGAGATTGTTGTCAGTAGGGCAGTGGACGGTGTCAGTAGGGCAGTGGTTGGTGTCAGTAGGGCAGTGGGGCAGTGTCAGTAGGGCAGAGGATGGTGTCAGTAGGGAAGTGGTCGGTGTCAGTAGGGCAGTAGTCGGTATCGGTATGTGCTTCATTTTTTTTTCACAATCCTTTCTGGGGGGGGGGGGGGGGGGGATGGGGGT